>OY744551.1:37944151-37959151 GCA_963556195.1 Sepiola atlantica | reverse complement strand
TCGGGTGCTGGCTTTTCAAACTCCACTTTCCCGACCCGACCTTGGGTCACATCTTACTTGTAAGATAAAACCTGGCCTTGTGCCTAACTCCTGGAGAGGAGTAAATCAATACAGAATAGAGGTAAAACCTTGCCCAATGGTGTCTAAAGCAGTTTAGCATCGGGCACAGGATTACTTTTATTTGACCCATAGGTGTGACCCCAATTGGTACTACAACTCCAGGCCAGGGTAGACCTGAGAGTTATGGTAACCAGGGAGTAACTCCACACGCCACAAAGATCCTAAATTTGGGCCTAATAACCGGATGCACTATGGTCATTAGAGGACCCTGGTCTGAAATGATAGTTAGGGTCCAGTCTACGGATTAAATAGAACTGTCTTTTGCATCACATGAAAATACACCCGGTAGTCTACAAATATATTTACATCACAAAAAGCGTTAATATCTGTTTTTATTTTTATTCAGACCACAGGTTGTATATCCGATATATATATATATATATATATATATATATATATATATATATATATATATATATATATATATATATATATGTATGTATGTATATATATATATATATATATATATATATATATATATATATATATAGAGAGAGAGAGAGAGAGAGAGAGAGAGAGATAGATAGATAGATAGATAGATAGATAGATAGATAGATAGATAGATAGAGAAAGAGAGACGCTCTATCTATCTATCTATCTATCTATCTATATATATATATATATATATATATATATATATATATATATATATATATATACAGGGTGGGCCAAAATTAGGGTCCTATCTTTAAATTTGAATAACTTGAATTTGAATAACTTCCACAAAATAAAAGTTAAACTCACCAAACTTTATGTGTGTGTAGACTGACCCTTCCGAGATTTTTTGAAATAAACTAAACAAATTTTAGCCGAAAAACACTTCTTAAAACTTACAAAAACTAAAGTATTGTTTTTTACACTGTTTTGAGTTTTTTAAGCAAAAATAATGTTTTCTAAATGAGGGTACGTTCCTTAGGGCTAATACGGCTCATGCTTGCTTCGGAAGGGGTTCTTTACTTATTCTTAAAAAAAAAAAATCAATAAATAAAAAAGTTATGAATTTTTAAAAATAGGACCCTTATTTTTTCCCACCCTGTATATATATATATATATATATATATATATATATATATATATATATATATATATATATATATATGGGAAGAGAAGGATGAAGGTAATCCGACGTGATGGTAAAATGAAAAAGGAAAACCAAAAACTGGATGTTTTTTATGTGTACATCAACGTTTCGTCTTTATTTATAAGACTTCATCAGGATGATGATATAGGGAAAAGATATCATGCAAGCACAGATACATGTAGGGTAGACATGTTGGGAAGAAAAATTAAATAAAATGAAAAATAATGGCAGCGTCCTGCTGGACGTCCGTACTTGTTAGAGAATGAAAATGAGTGGGAGAAAAAAGGGGAAGGGTGGAGGGAGCAAGGACTACTGTGGCTGGCGATGAGAGAAAGAGGTGGGGGATGAGCAGGGGTAAAATGGATGGCAGAGAGAGATTGGAGGAAGAGGGGAGGGGGTGTTTGACCAGATGGCTGTGGTCGAGATTGAAGGGGAAGAGTGAGTTGGAATGTTTGTGTGTGGGGGGTGTATGCAGGGAAAATGGGGATGGGTAGAGAGGGAGGGGGGCTGTGATTTTGGTGGATGGGCGAAAGTTATGGTCTTAGAGAGCGTTTGGAGATATATATATATATATATGGGCTCATATATATACATATGGTCTAAGAACACAGGTTGTACATCCGATATATATATATATATATATATATATATATATATATATATATATATATATATATATGAGAAATGAAAAAGGAAAAACCAAAAGATGTTTTTTTTTATGTATTCATCAACGTTTCGTCTTTATTTGTAAGACTTCTTCAGGATGATAGTTTTAAGAAAAATGTCACAAAAAGCGTTGATACCTGTTTTTTTATTTTTATAGACCCAAAACAAGAGATATTGCCACTGTGATTAGAAGACACATTTTTAGGGGGCGGGGGGCACCCTAAGTGAAGAGTTGAACAGCAAGGTATTTAATATTCATTTTAAATTTCTGCACTTTGGTAAGGTTATGGAAGCAGGAGCCGGAATGAAATTCCAATGGTTAGCGGTCGAAGGAAAGAAGCTATTAGAGTGAAAAATCATCCGGCGTATAAGGACCTCTACAGTGAAGGGGTGTGATTTTGCTAGTTGTCAGGTGGGTCTGGGGTATTTATAGTTGAGGAGGTACAAGTGCAGAAAGTTCATCGGAGAATATCCCGTTGAATTACTTATGAAAGAAGCATAGGGATGCAACACTGTTGGGATGCGACAGCGCCTAAATCCTGGCAGACAGTGCGGAACGTATTAGGTTAAAAATTCTATTTTACACCCTGCCCAGGAGGGAGACACTAGTAGTTAGTGCGCCATCACAGATGTGGCAACGATACTCCATGCACGGGCGAATGGTGGCTATATACAGATATAGGATACTTTCAGGTGTGAGAAGTTTTCTAGCCCGGTATAGGGAGCCCACTTTCTTTGCAGCAGCCTTGGCAATGTCTTCAATGTATTTGTTCCAATTCATGTTACCTGTGAATGTTAGGCCGTAGAGTTTGAACGTTTGACTCTCAGGTAGGGTGTTATTGGCCATGGCGATCGGTGTGTGAAAACATTTCTTCGCGCTCGGATTTGCTGAAAGACTTCGCATAGGACATGTACATATGGGTATATGTTACGACGCTCAGCAGAGGCGCGAACGGGGTCCAAAAAAAGAACGAGAAAGAGTTTAAAAACATAAATTTGCAACAAGTAAAGTTGACTTATGTCTAGAATAGACATTTTTCTACTTACCTATGTAATTTGTTTGTATTTTTACGTAGTATAAATGGCTTTTTATTAGATGTTAAAAAAAAATTTCTTGTTTTTTAAAACATCTAGTTTCTCAAAGATAAATGGCGGCCAGTCCCTCTATATTATTACGTAGAGCGGCCATTTTGAATTCTTCGAAACCCGTCTGTCGAACTTAAATTTCTAATAAATAGCACTTCAAACGGGTTTAAAATACAAACAAATAGCACATGCAAGTTTGAAACTAACTTTTACAGCTTACAGTTACTTTTATTTGTTGTATATTTGTTTTTTTAGCGTTTTTACTCTGCTGAGTCTCGTAAAAGATGCCCGTACATATTACTTACAACCATTTATTAAAAGATAAAGAATCCCCAATGTGTGTGGCATGCCAAGAACCGTAAACAACTAAACTTAATGGAGTGTCGCAATCTTACAACAAAACCGAAGAAAATACTACAATTCAAGTAACGCGAAAGAGATGTTCGAAAATATTAACCCAGGCAACGTCTTAACCTTCCATAAAGAAATTAGACTCGTCAAGAAAAATTAACTTCAAACTATTTACCTACAAAAAAAACAACAACAAAAAACAAGTCAACGAAACAAAAAAAAAGAAAAAAAAAGAATATCCCACTTATGTCAACATTAAATGACTCATTGAGGTTGATATGCCGTCGAACAAACCATAATAAAACAATTTACTTATACCAGTGTGATTAATATTCAGTATAGGGAGCCTTCCTTCTTTGCGACATCTTTTATGCACTTAGTTCGCTTTATGTTGCCTGAGAATGTCAGCCTGAAGAATATAAACGTTGGGTTCTCGGGAAGGAGCTATCGACCATGACAAATAGGTGGTTGAAAAGGTGTCTTATAGTAGTTAAAGGAAATGAGCTTTGTCTTGGTTGCGTTAAATGTGACAATCTATTTGGAGCCCATTCTATCGCAGACTGGAGGTCATTTTCCAAGAATTCAGACATTGCCTTGCTTATGTGTTCATTCTGTTATCCCTCATGCTGGGAATAGAGCATTGTGTCATCTACAGGTACACCCATCTCAGATGCGATTGCGTCAAGAATACCATCTACAGGTACACCCATCTCAGATGCGATTGCGTCAAGAATGCCATCTACAGGTACACCCATCTCAGATGCGATTGCATCAAGAATGTCATCTACAGCTACACCCATCTCAGATGCGATTGCGTCAAGAATGTCATCTACAGGTACACCCATCTCAGATGCGATTGCATCCAGAATGTCATCTACAGGTACACCCATCTCAGATGCGATTGCATCAAGAATGTCATCTACAGGTACACCCATCTCAGATGCGATTGCATCAAGAATGTCATCTACAGGTACACCCATCTCAGATGCGATTGCGTCAAGAATGTCATCTACATGTACACCCATCTCAGATGCGATTGCGTCAAGAATGTCATCTACAGGTACACCCATCTCAGATGCGATTGCGTCAAGAATGTCATCTACAGGTACACCCATCTCAGATGCGATTGCATCAAGAATGTCATCTACAGGTACACCCATCTCAGATGCGATTGCGTCAAGAATGTCATCTACAGGTACACCCATCTCAGATGCGATTGCATCAAGAATGTCATCTACAGGTACACCCATCTCAGATGTGATTGCATCAAGAATGTCATCTACAGGTACACCCATCTCAGATGTGATTGCATCAAGAATGTCATCTACAGGTACACCCATCTCAGATGCGATTGCATCAAGAATGTCATCTACAGGTACACTCATCGCAGACGCGATTGTACCGAGAAGATCGTTTATGAAGATCAGGAATAATATACGTTCAAGTATCGACTCCTTGAGAACATCTACGACCATCAAAAACGACCTGGGTCTTTTTTTTTTAGTTAAAAATTATCTGATTATATTGAATTAAGTAACCTGGGAGTAATTGTAACGAAGGAGTCACTCCACACTCCCTAAATATCCCAAATTGGGGCTTCAACGCCAGATGCACTAGGGTCACACTGGGGACCCTGTTCTAAAATAGTAATTAGTGTCTAATATATGGGTTAAATAGAACTCGCCTTAGTATGACATCAAACTACATACGTCGATCTACTAATATATTAAAGTCACGAAAAGGGTTGATATGCCGTAAAACTAAGCAACGTATAATTTAAACAAAAGCGTTTTCTTCTCGTTAGTGAATAAAGTTTAATTTAATATTTGATGGAGACGAATTATTTGCTTATTTGGATTATTCGGACTACTGTTCTCATCTTGAATGTTATTCTTATAACGTTTCGGTCGATGTAACCTCCGACCTTCTTCAGGTGCGTCTTGTCGAACTCAAAAATCTTTGTGTCGAACTCTGGAATTTGTACGGAATTTCGAACTGAACCTATTATATGATCCCCGGAGGGGAGATTGTTGGATGTTACATCGGTCGAAACGTTGTGAATATAATAGCAACCAAGATGAGAAGGTATTTACTCCCCTCCCACCACGGGAAGATGTGGAAAACGACCGGAAAGTGAGGATGGTAGGCCAGTGCACGAAAGCTAGCGCACGAAAGGTAGCGCACTCTGGATTCACAAAAAAATCCTGAGCAGCCCCATTAGAATTCCCTGGTAGGGGCGCTTCAGGCGATTTGTCATATCCACCCCTTCTCAAAAAAAAGCAGGTAAAGCCTGGGAGGATGGACCTCCTAGGACCACCCAGAACAAATACCTCAGCCCGACAGAGCAGGGACAGGCGATGCCACAACGGCACACCCTCTGTCAAACTGAACGTCGAGGACTTATCCTTGACTGGTCGGCCTTTTGGCTAAGATCAAAGTGTAGTATCTGTTCCGATGGATACTGCACCCTATAGACTGGTATTGTCTTAGCCTTCGGGGCTTGATTTACGCCAGCCTATGGGTCTGTTCTGTGCAGTTCTAGGAGGTCCGCCCTCCCTGGCTTTGCCTCCCTTCTTTAGGGAGGAGTAAGTTTATTCCTTACTGTCTGAGGCGCCCCTACCGGGGAATGCCGACGGGGCTGCCCAGGCAACTTTTAATGGCCATAGTGCTCACCTCTCGGGCGCTGGCTTTTCAAATCCCACTTTCCCGACCCGACCTTGGGTCACATCTTACCTTGTGGGAGTAAGATAAAACTGGCCTTGTGCCTAACCTCCTGGGGAGGTAAATAAAATCCTCTACTGGTAACTGTATGTAGAGAAGTCTCTACATAGTACTAAATAGTAGTCTCAATAACACAAACAATACGAATTATCAATTCTCCTCTGAACAATTCTGAAACATTCAAAATATACCATTTTAAACTTCCCAAAAAACATGAATGTTTTAGTTAGTCTTCCGCGTTTTGTTAATTCAATTTTCAAAATTAGCCATCCTCGAAATCACTACTGACAACGGCACAAAACAACGCGATCAGAACAAACCATATCAAAGCTAAGATAGAAAAAACTTAAGAAATCATCAAAAGAAATTTATTTAAAACGGAATAAAATATCATCAAAATAGATTACATTGTAAAAAGTAGCAGCGGCAGCGAATGTTGTTTTTACGTATCTAGTCTTGGTTGGACAAAAGCTGAAATCAGCAGTGTCTCTCAACCAATCACAGCACAAGAAATATTCCGTTCCGGAAAAATCTACGCGTACTATAAAAACCGAAACACACAGCTTTTTCTTCCACGGACATCACACGTGGGTACATTCTTAAAAGCTAACCTCACCCATCTTCATGCCTATCGTATTTACACACACGTAAACGCACACGGCGCCGGTCGAAATGATCACGGTTATTCCTTTCTCCTTACAGACATTTCTTTAACCAGAACCTTCATTAGACTTCTTGAACTCTCGTTGCTTTACGAACTTTTCCGTTGTCTTAAAAAGTTTTCAATAAAAATTGATTATTCTGTGTGGGTAGCCTTCGGCATTCTTCCTTTTAGCGACATCACGTCTGTGAGAGGGAGAGGGCACAGAGAAAAAGACAGGATGGGACCAATCAAATTACAGATAGTTTTCGGAATCTTATCAAGAAGCCCTAAATGGGGCAGAGAGCCACAAGCCGAAATATGACAACAGTGCTCCATACATTGTCGAATAGTATATTAGTTGAGATAAAGAATAGCCTCAGGTGTGAGAAAGTGTTGGGAGCAATAGAGAGAACCGACTTTACGAGAAGCAGAAAGAGCAATGGGTCTAATGCAGGGGCGGCAACCTTTTCAGCGTGAGGGCCAGATGAGACTTTTGGAAGGAGATCGCGGGCCGGAGTGAAAAAAAGAAATATCAGAATTACTATATTTTGTTTACATGAATAAATTGTACAAAAATTGCATTGAACACTCTACAAATCTGATATTTTTTCTCAAGAGACTTCTGTATGTGATGTTATGAAGAGCCATTTTGGAATCATAAAAAATAATGACGGGGGAAGTAGCAAGTTGATCCAGCATTCGTTTTGACACGCCTCACATAGATTCTATGTTTCATGCCCTTTCCTCGTCTCTCGTTTCCTCTTTGCCTCTCTCTTTCTCTTTTTCTATTTTTATCTCAGGCCAAGGATTTGAAATTAATAGTTAAAGAAAAATGAAATATACATGCATCATCGCTCGCTGCTATTCATACATTTTTATCCCACTGTAAATCTTAATTGAAACCTACTTTTACGTCTATGTCACAAAATGATATGAGTTTTACTGGGAGGTCCGCGGACCGGATTGCAATAATAAAGCATAGCAGGGTGGCCGGCCGGACGCTAAGCCTTCGCGGGCCAGATGTGGCCCGCGGGCTGGAGGTTGCCCGCCCCTGATCTAATGTATAAACTCACAAAAAACCGTTTGATGAAGGAAGAACAAGAAATTTTAGAGTCGATTTCTCCTCAAAAACAGAGCCATCCATGAGAATCTCAGGAAGAAAAGGGACACACCTACGATTGAGGGACACGGTGAGAACAGTAGGCCGAATAATTCAAATAATACAAATTATCAATCCTAATCTCAAAAATTTCGAAACAGAGACGAACGAATTTCATTTTTATGTGTGTGTGTGTGCGTGTGCGTGTGCGTGCGTGTGCGTGTGTGCGTGTGCGTGTGTGTGCGTGTGCGTGTGCGTGCGTGTGCGTGTGTGTGCGTGTGCGTGTGTGTGTGTGCGTTTTATAATTTTTGGTGTAAAAAAAAAAAAAGAAAGAAAAATGAAAAACTGAAAAGAAAGAAATACAAGCCGGAAGTGGAAAACATCCGAAATGTCGTCACGGTGCTGGGAATTGTTGAGCAAACGATAGCTGAAGGCACGTTTTGCTCTCTACGCATGCGTACTGCACCGTTCTGAACTTCCGGTGGCGTCTTGTGGGGTTTGTAAACAAGGGCGAAAATTACTAGCTGTTTACAAGCGCCATGTTTAATGAGTCACGCGTTCATACCCTTTTCACGTTTAGGATGCGTCGAGGCGACCCTACAAAAGTGTCCGTCCGCCGGTCGCCCCAACCGTCTATCGGTCTGTCACGCTTCAGTTTGAAATAGCATTTTCACCACTAAACGCGCAGATTTGAATGGACGCATCTTATTTTAGATACGTCCAAAACTTTCTAAGAGAGACTTCCGTCATGGCCTTCGTAAAGAAAAGGCCTGTGCGATCGAACATAACGTCATGCATTTTAGGACAAGCGAGACATACCGAAAAGTCCCTATTTATTTGCCTTCTCAATAGAGCAGAGTTAGGAACACGGTCGATTTTTAATGTGGGGAAATCCAGCACCCTAGAAAACGAACACTCTAGATTGTGAAATAAAGTTAAATGATTTCTCCTTCTCTGACCGAGGACAGAAAAGAGGACACGGTTTCTGTTGGAATTTCTTGGAGAGTATTTATTTACCTCCTCTCCAGGAGGTTAGGCACAAGGCCAGTTTTATCTTACTCCCACAAGTAAGATGTGAGTGGGGTTTGAAAAGCCAGCGCCCGAGAAAGTGAGCACTCTGGCTATTAAATATTGCCTAGGCAGCTCTGTCGGCATTGCCCGGTAGGGGCGCCTCAGGCAGTAAGAAATAAACTTACTCCTCCCAAAGAGGAGAGGCAAAGCCTGGGAGAGTGGACCTCCTAGAACTGCACAGGACACGCCCATAGACCGGCGTAAATCAAGCCCCGAAAGCCAAGACGATACCAGTGTATGGGGTGTAGTATCCATCGGAACAGATACTACACTTTGATCTTAGCCAAAAGGCCAAGAATTTCTTGGAGAGTAATTTACTCCTCTCCATGAGTTAGGCACAAGGCCAGTTTTTAACCTACTCCCACAAGTAAGATGTGACCCAAGCTCGGGTCGGAAAGTGGGGGTTGAAAAGCCAGCGCCCGAGAGGTGAGCACTCTGACCATCAAAAATTGCCTGGGCAGCCCCGTCGGCATTCCCCGGTAGGGGCGCCTCAAGCAGTAAGCAATTAACTTACTCCTCCCCAAAGAGGGGAGGCAAAGCCTGGGAGGGTGGACCTCCTAGAACTGCACAGGACAATCCCATAGACCGGCGTAAATCAAGCCCCGAAGGCCAAGACAATACCAGTCTATAGGGTGCAGTATCCATCGGAACAGATACTACACTTTGATCTCGACCAAAAGGCCGAGAATTAACCAATTAATTACATCGGATGTGATATTAGACATATTTTTTCAAAGATGGAATGCAGGGGTATTTCTGATATGAATGATCTGAGGCAGTCTCAGTCAATTATCGAGTATCGATACACTCTGTGATGGAGAGGCACATCATATATTTTGTTCTGCTCCTAATTAAAAAATATATGTAGCAGGTTAGCGTTCGTTTTGGTTATGTTGGTTGGTTTCAGCATTCAAAGACGTTTCTAATAATTTAGACTGTTTAGACTGTTTTCATCATTGCCGTTCGTTGCATGATCTCAATCTTCCCTTTGATTCCAATTTCACCTGGTATCTTTTCCAGGTTTTTCGATACTGTTCCTAGGGCTCCTAAAATTATTGGTATTATACTGATTTCCTTCATGTTCCTATATTAATTTCAGTTCCATGGCAAGTTCCATGTATTTACTTTGTTTTTTCTGTCTTGTTAATCTTCACCCTGTGAACAGTTGGAACGGCAAAATCTACGATTTGGCAGTTTTTTTCTCCTTTCTGGTCGACTATTATCAAGTCCGGTCTCATTGCTTGGATGAGTTTGTCTGTTTGTACCTCCATGTCCCAGGAGATTTAAAAAAAAATTATTTTCCAATGGCGTCTCTGGTTCGTGTCTGTACTATTTGTTTGCATTATCAAATTGTAAACGTTTGCATAGTTCCCAGTAGATCGTAGTTCCCCACGTATTCGTGTTTTTTTTTGTATTCCTTTTAGGCTAGTTTTTTGCATTCACTTATGTAATTTATTATTTTGTCTACAGAGTCTAAATTCACCGTTTTCTTAATTTTTTTCTATCTTAGCTTTGATATGGTTTGTTCTGATCGCGTTGTTTTGTGCCGCTGTCAGTAGTGATTTCGTTTCTCTATTTAGGTCACTAGGTGTTTTCGCGTGTCTCTTCAGGAGGTTAGGCACAAGGCCATTTTTTATCTTACTACCACAAGGTAAGATGTGATCCAAGGTCGGGTCGGGAAGGTGGGGCTTGAAAAGCCAGCGCCCGAGAAGGTGAGCACTTCTGGCCATTAAAAATTGCCTGGGCAGCCCCGTCGGCATTCCCCGGTTGGGGCGCCTCAGGCAGTAAGCAATAAACTTGCTCATCCCCAAAGAGGGGAGGCAAAGTCTGGTAGGGTGGGCCTCCTAGAACTGCACAGGACAAACCCACAGACCGGTGGAATCAAGCTCCGAAGGACAAGACGACACCGGTCTATAAACCAAGAGTCAGAAGACACTCATTCTTCCAAAAGCCATATACGGTTCAGAGACATGGACTACTTGAGAAGAAGAAGTTATCGCCCTATTGGTGTTTGAGATGTAATGTCTTAGGACAATCCTCAAGGTTACTAGGAATGACAGACTTAGTAATGCTTGCATATGCAAAGCGCTAGGCATGACGGAAACCATCGAAGATGTGGTGTCGGCTAAGAGGCTTCGATGGTTAGGTTGCTAGGAGTAGTGGGATGATAAATGCCAGCTACAGAAAGGACTTCTAAAACACAAGACCAAGAGAACGCCCACTAAAAAGATGGTCCAACAGCATTAGGGAACAGTGCGGCGTTCCTCTTCAAACAGCTGAGAAAATATTCAATTCGGAGACAGCGTTAAGTCCTGTGCGATTAAAGTAAGTAAAAAGTATTATTATTATTATTATTATTATTATTATTATTATTATTATTATTATTATTATTATTATTATTTACTCACTAGGAGTTCTCACACAGGTCATCAGTGATTGCTCACCGACAACCGGTGGTATTCCCTGTAGTCTGAGTGACAACAAGTTTCCCCAGATTTCAAGTATTCTCCACCTCTTTTCGATAGCCACCACAAATAAATTTGCAGTATCACAACAGCCGTTTACCATTGATTTCTCGCTGGTAAGGACCATTGGTCTTCTCTAGGATTTGGGTGGCAATAAGCCTCCCCACGGTCCCAGCAGTCTCTGCACGTACAGTGGAGGTCTGGTTTGTGCTGTTCCTCCTCGGTCTTCTCATCCTCCTTGACCCTATGCAAATATTTTGTGTGGTGTCAGCCTAGGCTGGTACCATTTTTTTAAAATATTATTATTATTATTATTATTATTATTATTATTATTATTATTATTATTATTGTTCGGGTTTTTATTGTTGTTGTTGTTTTATTTTATTTATTTATAAATTCTTGTCGTACAGGGGCGTGCTGTTTCATCCAGTCAATTAATCAGCAAAGACACCGCGTCGAGATAACGGTGGTCATGTAGAAGGGGGGGGGGGGTGACGAGCAATATGTGCGATATGGTCCAACCTGTGCACTGAATGACCTCTTTTTCATTTGCGATTGCCGAAATCAACGTGGACAGTTTCTCTCTTTATCGAACTGTGTGGTCGTTTACCTAACACACACACCTACCCCACCCTCCGCCCCCTCTTAACGCCACGTTCACTCGAGTCTATGATAGTAGAATGGGTCCAACACAACAATTGGATTTGGCTCTCCGGTTCGTTGAAAAGGCATGATCCAGACGCTCCCTAGAATACTGTGGCATAATTTTAACCACTCGTATTATTTGGATTTACCCTAACCCTAACCCTATACCCACTCGTATATTTGGATTACCCTAATCCTAACCCTATACCCACTCGTATTATTTGGATTTACCCTAACCCTAATCCTAACCCTATAGCCACTCATATATTTGGATTACCCTAACTCTAACTCTATACCCACTCGTATATTTGGATTATTCAGACTACAGTTCTCATCTGGGATGTTATTCACACAACGTTTCAGCCAATGAAACCTCCGTCGAACTCGGGAATCTTTATGTCGTACTCGGGAATCTGAATTTCGAACGGAAACTTTTATGTAATCTTGCTCTCGTTCCGTTAGTCATGGCCGGGTAGACGTCTTAAGTAATTCGTAATTGTATTGCTGCAGTGGCGCAGCAGATAAAAGTGCTAAGTAACAATCAGTTCTAAGTGACAGTCTTCTGGAGGTTGAAGGTTCAATCCTCAGGGTGGGCGATACTAAGAATACAATTACGAATTACTTAAGACTTTTACCCGGTCACGGCTGACGGAACGAGAGCAAACTACCCCCGTGGATTATATAAAGAGTTCCGTTCGAAGTTCAGATTCCCGAGTTTGCTATAAAGGTTCCAGGGTTAGACATGACGCACATAATGAAGGCCGAAGGTTACATCGGCCGAAACGTTGTGAGAATAACAACCAAGATAAGAACAGTAGTCTGACTAATCCAAATAACACAATTTATCAATCCTCATCTAAAAAATTCCGAAACATACCCACTCGTGAATGCAAGATTTTCTTCAAACAAGTTATAATATAACCGTGTCGGCATAAAATGACGGCCTGGATTGTGAGCATGGCGTTCTGTGTTCAAGTTCTGTCAAGTTAACTGCATTACTTGCAATAATACCCAATATGGTTTGAATAGTAGGGTAGAGTAGACACTCAAGGATTGGTAGCTAAACAAGTTTAGGAAAAGGAAAAGCTCCGAACTAACACTAGTTCTTCTCTGTCTATTCCCGAATTCTTTCCAGACATTTTATTTACCTCCCCAGGAGGTTAGGCACAAGGCCAGTTTTATCTTACTCCCACAAGAAAAAGACGTGACCCAAGGTCGTATCGGGAAAGTGGGACTTGAAAAGCCAGCGCCCGAGAAGGTGAGTACTCTGGCCATTAAAAATTGCCTGGGCAGCCCCGTCGGCATTCCCCGGTAGGAGCGCCTCAGGCAGTAAGCGATAAACTTACTCTACCCAAAAGAGGGAAGGTAAAGCCTGGGAGGGGGATTTTCTAGAACTGCACAGGACAAACCCACAGACCTGCGGAATCAAGCCCCGAAGGACAAGACGACACCGGTCTATAGGGTGCAGTATCCATCGGAACAGATAATACACTTTCTTCCTAGGCAAAAGGCCGAGAAGTTCTACTTTCAATTGGATTTAAGCAATTTTGGTATCAGAAGAAAGTGCGGTTGCTAATTGCGAAGTCATAGTTTCAATATACACTCCTCGACTATTAAGAACTGCTGAAGGTGCCGAGGGTGCATTATCTTTTGAAACAGAAGGAATATATATATATATATATATATATATATATATATATATATATATATATATATGTGTGTGTGTGTGTGTGTGTGTGTGTGTGTGTATGTGTGTGTGTGGTGTTAAAGTGAATAATTTTGGTAGGAAATCCGAGTAAAAGAGCTCAATGTAGAAAACAGAGCAAGAATAGAATATAGAAAGAAAAAAATTCACATACACATTGCAACTGTCAGCATTTATAATTTATTTCGACTTCCTAGTCTCTTCAGAATGCTAACAGGACAGTTACATATTCGAAATGACGGAAAAAAGAATTAATTTTATTTTTCATTCCAACTGGTGATACATATTATTTTACCTCTTTATATTTCCCTCCCCCCTTTTTTTTTGATGATTTTAACTTAAGTGTGTTGCTTTCCCCCCTTTTTATCCCCCCTCTCTCCCTGCCTACGATATTGCTTTTTTGGCTGGTGAATATTTTTTTGTTTCTGTCATTTCCAATATGTAGCTGTCCCGTTAGCATTCTGAAGAGGCCAGGAAGTCGAAATAAATTATAAATGCTGACAGTTACAATGTGTATGTGAATTTTTTCTTTATATATATATATATATATATATATATATATATATATATATATATATATATATATATATATATACATACATATATATATATATATATATATATAGAGAGAGAGAGAGAGAGAGAGAGGGAGAGTATTCATTTGTACAAACATTTTTGGTTACATATGTGCATACATGTTTCAGCTGCGCCCTCTTTTGAGAACTAGAAAGGTCTAAGGAAGCTGGTTCTCGAAAGAGGACGCAGCTGAAACATGTATGCACATATGTAACCAAAAACTGTTTGTATAAATAAAAAATTATACTAAGCACTATACAGAGCACTTTTTATAAACACTGGAGTTTCATTGTATTAATATCTAGGAAACAAAAATAATACATTTACTATATATATATATATATATATATATATATATATATATATATATATATATATAAATGTGTGTGTGTGTGTGTGTGTGTGTGTGTGTGTGTGTGTGTGTGTGTGTGTGTGTGTGTGTGAAAAAGACAAACGGAAAACAGATTTAAATACAGGAGTAAAACAAGAAACGAGAGATTTGACCGGTTTTCGTTCGTATCAAGAGAAAACAGCAATTCTTCCCCCTTTGTCAGAAACATTGCTCATGGAATGTGAGGACTAAAAGACAAAATAAGGGAAACGAGAGTTACGAGGCTGCCAAAAGTAAACCCATGGTCAACTTTCTACTCTCCAAGAAGCTCGATATAGTAGGTAGAGCATTATTATATGAAATATTGAAATGATGATTTGATAAAATTGGCTAATATACAAGTTTATTAAATCATCAGGTGTTCGACCAAGGAATATAAT
>OY744551.1:37904151-37939151 GCA_963556195.1 Sepiola atlantica | reverse complement strand
TAAGTTAACTTTCTCCCATTTAAAAAGTTAAATTCATATATATATACATATATATATATATATATACAATAATATTTTAATAAATAAATATTAATTATTTAAATACCTAGAGACATCGATGTTTCATGCTAACGCAATCTTCAGTCTAGGAACTAATTCCCGACGGTCGGTAGGCGCGAACCCCGAACATAAATCGCCACTGATTCGTAGTCGGTGATCTTAACCAAAGGGCCATCGTCAATTAGTTAGTAAATATAGAGTAACTTTAACTGTAAATAGCGACACGTGGCCGCCATTTACCAGGCAGCTAGAGTGATCTTACGAAACGGTGTTCGGATCGCGCATATAGCTATTAGTACTGCTTGTTATTAAAGCTACTCGAAAGTGCCCAGCCCTTGTGGGCAGGGGGCTAATAAACAATAATATTTTAATAAATAAATATTAATTATTTAAATACCTAGAGACATCGATGTTTCATGCTAACGCAATATTGAAATATAAGCCAAATTAGCAATACAAGATTAATTTATTATTATTATTTTTTTTTTTACATTAATCCTATCGATTACGGAATAAAATTCCTTCTTCAGGGGTGACCAGTATTGAGTCATTTTTCTTCTTTTTTTTTTCATCAAAAAACAAGAATAAAGAAACTTATTCCTTTGTTAATTTGATAAACGTCCTTGGTGGTACGACGTCATCGCCGTGCTGTTAAAAATTGGCGGTTAGGATTCAAAAAAAAAAAATAAATAAATTAATCTTGTATTGCTAATTTGGCTTATATATGAATTTTATTAACTTTCCATGCAATACTTTGAAACTTGAACGATACCACACACTTATATATATATATATATATATATATATATATATATATATATATATATATATATATATATATATATATATATATATATATAAATGAAGAAGAATTGAAAGGAATTAGAGAAGCAAAAGCCAACTCTTCACAATAGGTTTTACTTTTCCTAAAAGTTCGCTTTTAGTACACCACTTATATATATATATATATATATATATATATATATATATATATATATATATATATATATGTTATGTTATCAGATTTAAAACCAGATAAGCGATGCGAGATTTTTTTCAATGAATGAAATATTTATTATTTTTTATATTTAAATCAAATATTTCGACATAAACATGTCTTCTTCAGTGTTTACAGATATTCTTTTCTTTTTCATTGTCGAAGGTTACCGATCGGCCAGGCCGATATAATGGAGTGTATTTTTGTAGGTCTGAGAGTAGCATACAAGCTGGTACGTGGCAGTTTAATAAATCCGTTTTGGCTACTTCGACAAGTGAAAATTATGTAATCAGATTTAAAACCAGATTTTTTCAATAAATGAAACATTTACTTGTTTTTTTATAAAAAAGAAAAAAAGAATTTTATTTTTGTAAACACTGAAGAAATCCTGTTATATCGAAATATTTTATTTAAAAATCCTCGTATCGCTTATCTGGTTTTAAATCTGATTGCATAATTTTCACTTGTCGATGCTTTTCAAGTAGTCCAAACATATATATATATATATATATATATATATATATATATATATATATATATATGGCACAAGTAAAATAGCACGGGGAAAATATAGATGAAAATCTCACAATGAGTTTATGAAAGTCTTGGATACAGTACATAAAAAGAAAACGTTAAAATCTTTGTTAAATAAAAAAGAAAATTATCTCTGCATAAAAAGTTAGATGAGGAACCTGAGCTAAATAAACCCCCTCCCCTCCGCCCCCCCAAAAAAAAAAAATTAGATTCTACGTTTTAGGCGATTACGTGTGAACACACTGAAAAACTTGTGGAAAAAGCAAATATTGTTTTAAGGGCACATAATCAGATATGTTTCTCAAGAGAGATGAATTTAGTGGGTTTTTTTGCGGGGGGGGGACACATTCTCCTTAAACAGAAGCCTCCCTACCGACCAAAAACAACTCCCTTAACCAAACTGCCCAAAATAATAATAATTTAGCTAAAATAGTTACATGTCGTTCAAATGCTCTCTGGTCGAAAATAAGTAGGTTTTTATGTTAGATTTATATGCGAAACTGATCCCACACTATATATTCTAAATATTTGTTGTTGTTTTTTACCAAGTAGAATCTCATTTTATTGGTGGCGATTTAGCCGAGTGTCCTCATCTACAATAATACCAAAATGTATTTTTTTAAACTAGCAGAGTTCTTAGCCTCTATTTCGAACAATAAGGGACAGAGACTAGCCTCCAAAAATTTAGAGAAGTCGATTTTATTTGCTTGAAGACGACAGAGTAAATACTTATTTACAAACATTTTAAAGGGAAAGAGTGCCTATCCCTGGCCCTTCCAAACGGTACTAATTTTGCGTTACCGAGGTTTTCTTGCTTAATGCCATTTTTACCTATGTAATTTTACCTGGTTTTTTTTTAATCCATCCTTTCGAGTTGGCGGACCAACGATCTAATGTTCTGCTCGAGTTTGAACAGGAACTCGACATATCGTCAAAAGTTTTCGACTTATGAGTTTTCGTCAGACACGTGATGAGTTACAAAATTAAATATATTAAATTAAAAACACTGCAATCCTCGCTGTCTCAAATTGCAACCTGCGCCTCCCCATCATCGAAGCCTTACTCATTTGAAAAACAACTCCACCATCAACCGAGCTCGATACGAGGGGGGAAAATGTATGCTAAAATGCTTCTACAACAGTTTTAATCGACTTTCTCAATAAATTCACAATTTTTTTTTGTTTAATCAAACATGTATCAAATAAAAAATGCTGACCATATATATATATATATATATATATATATATATATATATATATATATATATATATATATATATAAAGATAGATGAAAGAAGAGGGATAAACATGTACGAATGACAAATTTATTTCAAATTCGATTGTTCAATGCAAGGTGTACTCGGTAAAAACATACTTCCGAATAAGTGCGTTCCATCTACAATGTAACTAAACATCTTTCTATTGAATTTACTTCATTCTTGTTCTTTTTTTATGCTGCCTTCACGAAAGCCCTTCTTTTTCTATTTTTGGATCTCCTTTCACTGGACACCTTGTCAGCGGACGTTTATCGGCTGGACAGACCCCATGTCTTTTTACACGCACATTTTCACTCTCCATTACTTAATATTTTTTCGGATTTTGGATTTTGGCTTTTCCACTGCCGGCTTATCTATCTATGTAATTCCTCTGATGATAAGATTTTAATCTTTGAAAAGCCTTGGTTTAAGGAAAGAATAATAAACATGAACCATTTCACTATAGGTTCTATCTACTAAAAGTATACTTTAAGTTTCATATATATATATATATATATATATATATATATATATATATATATATATATATATATATATATATATATATGAGAAAGGAAGGTAATCCGACGTAATGGGAAATGAAAAAGAAAAACCAAAAAGGATGTTTTTTTATATATTCATCAACGTTTCGTCTTTATTTGTAAGACTTCCTCACGATGATAATTTTAATTTCTGCGCACCCAGTAGTTGGCTACTACTTTTTCTCATCAACCCATCATGTCAACCCAATATTTTCACGTACTTGCATGACATTTTTTCTTAAAATTATCATCCTGAGGAAGCCTTAAAAATAAAGACGAAACGTTGATGAATATATAAAAAACATTCTTTTTGGTTTTTCCTTTTCATTTCCCATATATTTATATGCATACATATATATATATATAATTGCTTAAAAAAGTAGAATTCATTTTGTTGTGTGTGATTATAATAAAGTAAAGTTAATGTTTCCCCTATTTCATTGACTATTATTGATTTCGAACGAAAACCTTCATATCTTAATCCATTCCACCAGACACTTAGGCCAATTCCTGATCCGTGTTTACAGAAAATATTCGTTCGTTTCGTTTCCTTTCAAAAGTTCTTACATTTTTTCCGACTAAACAGCATCTTCCAACTCAGTCATTTTAAGAGCATGTTGCAGGCATTTTCACTCTCACGTTAATATCTACTCCCGCGGCCCACAGAATCACACGTAATCACCTAAAAAAGTAGACTCATTTGTTTTAGGGGAAGGGGTAGTTAAGGATCTTCATCTACTTTTAAATATAAATATAATTTATTTTTAATTTGACAATCTTCTTAATGTTTTCCATTGTATCCAAGATTTGGATCAATTAGGTTTCAAGGACCCCAAGATACAAGACAATTGAATGGGACACATTAGGGTATTCACCGGTTTACCTTCGCAGACGCACGCGACATCTGTAAACTAACCTATAATAAATCTGCGTTGCTTAATTTTTCTAAGAAAAGGGGGGTATATTAAATATTTATTTTCTTCGTGTAGAGTGCGTTTTTTCTTTTATTTACAAAACTTTTTAATAAACAAAATTTGTAGGTGATTATTTAAAAATGTTTCATGTGAGTAGCCGCATGGTCCGGACTAAGTAAATATTTGAAATAAATTGTAGAGAAAAACGTTATTATATTGTCAATAACACGGTACAACAATAACGAATGGAAATTTGCTCGTCAGAAGCAAAGTTTGATTTGTCAGCTTAAATGCTATTTGGGTGTGACTTTGAAAATCCTCAAAATAATTTTATATGTTAGATGAGAAGAATACACGTCCCGAGTAAAATTAATTTCACGAACAGAACAGTTTTGCACCACTTTTATGTCCCCCTTAGGAAGATTAAGATCGAGATCAAATTATACTAATCCTCATTCCAATTTTGGCTTAAATCCATTACATGAATCTGATTCTAGAAAATTACTAAAATTTAAGCCTTAAGCTTCAGGGTTCCTAATAAGAAACTTAATAACGGTGTTTCATTTGTGTCCAATGAGTACGTACTTTTATTTACCTCCTCTCCAGGGGGTTAGACACAAGGTCAGGTGTTGGTTTTGATGAAAGTGTTTCTGTGGAACGAACTGGATTCGAACCCGGCACACCCAGGTTCTTAGCCACCGCGAATTCAATGCACATTTGAAATATTTTAAGTTTCAAGTGGTAAGTTGTGCTCATATTATGCTCTTAAAAAACTTATAAAATATTCGAAATAAAATAAAATTCGGGTATACTTATTAATTGAAGTTGTTAAAATTTCACCAAAAAAAATCGGATCCACTTTTTACCCGCTTTTTTGCATAAATAAATAAAACTAAATGTATACAAAATTACAACCATTTAGGTCTAGTTAACTCATTTTTTTTATCTCGAGCCCTAAGTCCGATTTTATTTGCTTCAAAACAGAGTGAATACTAGGTACGTGCAAAAATGGCCGCCGCTTGTACCGACTCTCGTTCTTAAAAGTGTCTTTTCTTAATTTTTAAAAGTAGTTTTCGTTTAACTTTTGGTTGTGTTTGAAAGATAAAAGCATTAAGTTAATATCTAAAAGGAAACAAATGTATATTTACGTGTATAAAAAAATAGAATGTAAAATCTTATCAAAACAGTGAAAAATCCGTTAAAAGTGAAGATTCAATAAAACATGTTTTAAAATCGCTGGAAAAGTAAATATCAGTTTTCTGGAACTGTTTCAAAGATAATTATTAAATTAAAGTCTTAAGAGAGTGAATTACAAAAGAATGTACCTCTTTTTTTACTAAAAATAGGTAAATTATAAAAAAAATGTGAAGTTAGCTAAAACATGTCCGAAGCAGACCCTACAAAATCTCAAAGTATGGAAGGCTCAAACTGACGTAATAGTTTTTATTTTTTTAATTTTTACATTACGAACTGCGTTAATTTTATTAATTAATTTTACATGATGATTGATTAAAATCTTGAACAATTACATTACTCTATTTATTCTTTAAGAATTAATGTAATTTTAAATTAAATTAAAATTCCTAAAGAATAAATAACGTTACGACACATGTAAACATTTCTTACATATTTCGTAACGATAAATTACATTTATTCTTTTAAAATAAAGCTAAGAGTATTTTTATTTTAAGTGTGAAAAAGTACATTAAAGTCAATGACTACACTGATAATATTCATTGGAAAAAAAAGTAAAAACATTAAAAATAATTTATTAATAAATAAATAGAATTCAATTTTGAAAGAAAATGTCATATTTAAATTCTATTTATTTATCAATAAATAATTGTTTTAAACTTTTAAAATATTTATTAATGAAAAAATGACAAAACAAATAGAAACTTACGTTTTATCTTTCCAAATAATTGACGAAATTGTGAAATTAACGAAACTGTTGAATATCTGAAAATAACATTTTGAGGACGGTGTGGAGGGAGTGGCTCGTGAGCTAATCCCGCCTGTTTATTAGAGAACTGGCCTACCATACGTCTCCAAGTCAATCGTTAGTAGAAATTATCCAATTTTTAAAATTCTTCTTTTTTTTTGTTACGTTCCTGACTCTTAAATTTTTCAATTTTTGGTTTATTTTCAAGATTATAAATTTTTTTCTTGCGCTGATGATGACACGTTCATGTATGAAAGGGAAATATAATTATGTCGCATTTTATATTTTACTAGAAACTCTAATCATTAAAATCACATGAAATATTTTTTGCAATTATATTTTTTGTGTGAAAATATTGATTAAACAATGCTTTATTCAATGATAACATTGCCAATTCAAAACATTAATTTTTCTTCGAGTTATAGTGATTTTATTAACACGGAATTTAGGGTCCTTTTTCGTAATATATACGAAATAATTAAAACAATTCTTTTTATTTTAAACATCTACAGTGCTTTATTTTCATAAGAAATTTTTTTAATTCATACATTCTTTTTATTAATACATAAAAATATAACTTTAGTAAAGGTGTATTTTGTTTTCAAAAAATAATACATTTTTGCTAAAATTTAAAAATAATAATGGTTTCATTATATTACGTGATCGTTGATTCATAAATACTGAAAATTTCATTAAAATTGGTTGATTTCCTGAATTTTAGTGAATTTTTAAGTGAAGGGAGGGTCAAAATGTTTTTACATTTTGGAAATCGGCCATTGATTTTGCACGTACCTAGTAAATACTTAATTTATAATCTGGATTTTAAAATATTACAGAGGGGGTGCACGGCTAAAGGGGAGGGGATCTCGTCCACCCCTAATCCACCTTTCCTGATGAACAATCCTAATTTTTAGTTACCGAATTGTTCTTGCTTTGTTCCATTTTTTCCTATTTATTCACTCATGTCATTTTTACCTGTGCCATTTTTTACCGTACCATTTTATCCGGTGTAATTTTTACCTGTGCCATTTTTGCTTAAATTCAAACGTATACACATGCCTAACTTATATAAATAAATAGAGGAAGTTAGGAAAATTCGGCAACGGAAAATTCGGCAACGGAAAATACGTAAATTTTGGCAAAGTATGAAAATTCGGCAATTATGGAATAAATATCGATTGAAAATAGATTTTAGAACCGTTCTTGCGGTGTATATAGTTGTAGATATGTGTGTATTTGTAAAACAAGCACAGGTTTCAAATTATGCATTATGATGGATTTAATCTAGTAACTTAATTACGAAAACATTATTTAGAAAGCCATTCTTAACATGGAGAAGGGGGTTGTTAACTATTCTGTACTTTCACCTAACAATTCAATAAACAAAAGATATCGTAAAAATTGAATTTAACTTGAAAATCTCATCTAAAAAATAGCCCGGTTCGTAAAGTCCACAAGTACCAAAAAGATAACACAAGAAGTGTTCTTTATTGGTGGTGGGGTGAAGTAGGGTGGGATTGGATGTAACTACGTATTTACACTCTATCCCCCGAAAGAATTGTTCTAAAATCTATTTTCAATCGATATTTATTCCATAATTACCGAATTTTCCTACTTTGCCAAAATTGCCGAATTTTCCTTTGACGAAGTTTCCGTTGCCGAATTTTCCGGGCATAGAAATAGAGATTAGTATCTTCCGTAACTAAAAGAAAGTTCTGACTTTTCGTAAATAAATGCTGAATTAACGGCTTAAACAAATCGAACGTAATGTCGTCAGTGTTTTCTTGTCTTTTTGTGTTGTTGTTGTTGTTGTTGTTGTGTGTGTGTGTGTGTGTGTGTGTGTGTGTGTGTGTGTGTGTATGTGTGTGTGTGGCAGTAAGTTTTTTTTTTATGCGCGCGTCTAAGTCGCGTCTTCCGTCGCATCTTGGTCGCGTCTCGACCGCTGACCTCTGCAGCAGGCGCCGATTGACGGGAGGTGGGTGTGGTTTACGTCGTGTATAAGTTAAGATGAACTTTGACAGGGCGCCGATCGCTCCACCTTTTTACTCTTTTTCATTTTGCCACGAGCGCCGACCGCTTCATTCGTCGACGAAAGGTCTGCGCCTATTTCGGGTAGGGTGGGGTGGGTTGGTTGGGGGTTAATAATTGTCGGAGATGGAGACAACTGATCAACGGTAATCAGCCGGATTGGACGGACCCGTCTCCAAACACACACGGGCACGTGCATACGCAGACGACACACGAAAGAAGTAAATAGACAGGCAGCAAAAATAATTCAGATACGTCTAAAGTTTCTGCTTCCTTCGTCGACGGTCAGCACCTGGTGCCGTACAAAGCAGCAGTAAACGTTTGAAACATCGGTATCTTATATTAACCCTTAAATGTTTGTTTTTTGTTTCGAATATGACACATTCAAACAAAATTCGGATCTTTTTAAGAAGCTCCCCGCCACTAGTCGGCCGCTAAGAATAACCCCGCTGCCAAGGGAGACAACTTTTCGGCTTGCTAAATTCTTTACGAGTTAACCCTTTTCACACGTATTAGAGTGCACCTTTCCTTAAAGTTTTCTTTGCTCATGAATTTTCTAAGACTGATAACCCTGGTCCGCGACAAGGAGTCTGCTGTAGTTTTTTTTGCAAAAACCACCGAGTACTACATCAGCAGCGTCTCTGCAACAATGGCCATCAAATGGTTTTATCGAGCAATTGGTCCAGATGGCGATGTAATTCACGTCAATGTAACATCACTTAATAATAAAACATTCTTATTTTGTTAATTTATGAAAAATTTAATTACGAAAAAAATAATATACATTAATACTAAAATCGTATATAATAAGTTATACATTCTTATTTTGTTAATTTTTTAAAGCCCAAATGGCTGAAAAGTTGTCTCCCTTGAATAGCGGGACTTTATTTTTTGGCGGGGAGCTTCTTTAAAAAGATCCCAAAATTCCTATTTAATATAATATTCAACGAAAATGTGTCAAACTGCAACTTGTTTCACATCTGCAATGAGCCTGTCGGCAAGTGTGAGTAGGTATTAGTATGATGTTGCATCATCATACCCGCTAAATAGGCAATCAGTGATTGTCACCGGTGTGTCATCTGCTTAATTCAAGAGCGTAAACTTTTAAATCTGGTCATTAAAATGGTAAGTAAAAATTATTTTATGATTTTCTTCTTTTTTTTTTCATTTTTCTTTTCTTTTTAATCCTTCTTGATGGGGTCATATTGTCGCTGCTAAAATAGGAGTCCGTTTTAATGTTTCGACGGTTTGAATGCCGGTGTGTGTATCACGTGGTTGTGTGTATTGAAATAATAAAGAAAGTCCCACTTGAAACGTTAATATTGAATAACAATTAAGAATATTTTGAAAGCCAAAACAACGTGTTTTTTTTAACCCTTAAATGCTGTTTGTTTCAAATATGACACATTCAAACAAAATGTCTATTTAATATAATATTCAAGGAAAATGTGTCAAATTACAACTTGTTTCATATCTGTCGGCAAGTGTGAGTATTGATTTACTCCTCTCCAAGAGTTAGGCACAAGGCCAGTTTTTATCTTACTCCCACAAGTAAGATGTGACCCAAGGTCGGGTCGGGAAAGTGGGGTTTAAAAATTGCCTGGGCAGCCCTGTCGGCATTCCCCGGTAGGGGCGCCTCAGACAGTAAGCTATAAACTTACTCCTCCCCAAAGAGGGGAGGCAAAGCCTGGGAGGGTGGACCTTTTAGAACTGCACAGGACATACCCATAGACCGGCGGAATCATGCCCGAAGGCCAAGACAACACCGGTCTATAGGGTGTAGTATCCATCGGAACAGATACTACACTTTGATCTTAGCCAAAAGGCCAAGAACAATGATGTTGCATCAGCACACCCGCTAAATAGGTAATCAGTATCCGGGCGAGTGTCATTTGTCTAATTCAAGAGCCTAAACTTTTGAATCTGGTCATTATAATGGTAAGTAAAATTTATTTTATGATTTTCTAGTGTATTATGATTATTTAGATGCATTTAGATAGTGTAGTGTTTAGATGTAGTGTTTTGTTGCTTCAAAATTGTATGCCATTTGTTGCACATTTTCAACATCATCTTTTTGCTCAATAATTTCTTCCCCAAATCATTTATACTACTACTACTACTACTACTACTACTACTACTACTACTACTACTACTACTACTGCTACCGCTACCACTACTACTACTACTACTACTACTACTACTACTATAAAACGCTTTTCACTTCTTTCAAACTAATATAAAAAATAAAGCGAAACTTTGTTCTTGGCCTTTGGGCTGGGATCAAAGTGCAGTATCTGTTCCGATGGACACTACACCCTTATAGACCGGTATCGTCTTGGCCTTCGGGCCTTGATTTCGCCGGTCTGTGGGGTTGTCCTGTACAGTTCTAGGAAGTCCACCCTCCCAGGCTTTGCCTTCTCCCCCTTTGAGAAGGGGTTAGTTTATTGCTAATCGCCTGAGGCGCTCCGCTATTTTTGTAGGCCTGAGTGTTCAACTTCTCGGGCGCTGGCTTTCCAATCCCACCTTCCGACCTTGTGTCACATCTTTCTGCTGTGGGAAGGAAGTATATAAAAAAACATTTTTTTTAATAATTTTAAAAAAAGCATTTAAGGGTTAATTTAAGACACTTTTCAGAAATAAAGTACATCTATCATGTATTCCTATTTAAGTATGACATCGGCCAAAGAATCATTAGGACGCTCAGAGTTTCAAATATAGGAAGAGTGTGGCGACATATTAATTAGCGTTAAATGGCCGCAAACCTCGGAATTCCACTTCCCAGTGTTAACCGATTAATTTTCCAATTCATCAGCGAGGGAAAATGATGAATATTATTTTGCCTAGGTCAATCAGGATCCTCTAACATCAGTCTTGATTATTAATGATATTGGGTGGGTGATTTTTAAATATGTTATCTACCAAGTTGCCAACATTCCAGTATTTGATCTACCCTAACCCTTTAGGTTAGGGTTAGGGTTACTGGGTATTGATTTACTCCTCTCCAGGAGTTAGGCACAAGGCCAGTTTTTATCTTACTCCCACAAGTAAGATGTGACCCAAGGTCGGGTCGGGAAAGTGGGGTTTAAAAATTGCCTGGGCAGCCCCGTCGGCATTCCCCGGTAGGGGCGCCTCAGCAGTAAGCAATAAACTTACTCCTCCTTCTCAAAGAGGGGGGGGGGCGAAGCCTGGGAGGGTGGACCTCCTAGAACTGCACAAGACAGACCCATAGACCGGCGTAAATCAAGCCCCGATGGCCAAGTCAATACCAGTCTATGGGGTGCAGTATCCATCGGAACAGATACTACACTTTGATCTTAGCCAAAAGGCCAAGAACAAAGTAGGATTACTTGGTAGATCAGATACTGGAAGAGCCCCTAATGGTGTCTATTTACTTATTTCATGCATGTGTACATACACACACGAGCGCACATACCTGGCGAATATATCCGGTGAACCAAGTGCAAGAAAGATACAAGCAATTACGCTTAAAGGAGCGGTTAGAATCTTAAAAAGATCTCTCAGTTGGCGTCTCTGAAATAGCTGGTGAATGTCTGACACCCGAGCAACAACAAAAAAAGGATAAGAAAATTGAAAATAAATATCATCTAGCATATAAAGTTATTGCGTGAGATTTTAAAAGACCTAAATAGCATTTAAGCTGAGAACTCAAATTTGATTCTGACTAGCCAATTTTTATTTGTTATTGTTGCACCGTGTTATTGGCACTATAATAACATACTTCATTACAGTATATTTTTACAAATATATATTTAGTCCCGTTCGGACAATTAGTAATTTGGACACATTTTTAAATTATGACCGAAAAATCCAAACCAGCAAGGGGAATAACTCATATTTTTAATTGAATTATATAAAAAGTTGTCTTCCTTGCAACTAAAATATTATTTCTTTTCCTCTGTGAGTTTAAGAAATATGCAAACAAATGAAAATTAAAGACTAAACTAATTTCGCTGATTCCCGGGCAACGCCGGGTAGTCACAGTTCGCAGGCACATATATTCACACGCATTTATTCACACATGCGTACGTATTGATGACCAATGCTTTTAAGAAGATGAGTGGTCTCAGAAACGACAACAAGTGCAGGCTCTGCCACACAGGAGTAGAGAGTGTGATCCACCTGACATCCAGTTGTAAGGTTCTGCCATACAGGAGTAGAGAGTGTGATCCACCTGACATCCAGTTGTAAGGTTCTGCCATACAGGAGTAGAGAGTTTTGATCCACCTGACATCCAGTTGTAAGGTTCTGCCATACAGGAGTAGAGAGTGTGATCCACCTGACATCCAGTTGTAAGGTTCTGCCATACAGGAGTAGAGAGTGTGATCCATCTGACATCCAGTTGTAAGGTTCTGCCACACAGGAGTAGAGAGTGTGAGTCACCTGACATCCAGTTGTAAGGTTCTGCTGAGAGACGGCTACTATACAATGCGACACAATGGAATGTGTAAATATCTCCACTGGACCATTTGCAAAAAATGAATATCCAGTGTAGCAGAAAGTCTCAGGAACATATACCAGAAAGAACTGTTGGAAATGAGTCATTTCCATCCGCTATGACTATGCAATTCTTACAGCTACATACCTAGAATAACGGAACTGTTAAACCTGACATAGTGATATGGGACAAGTGAGAGGAAGTAGTCAGTGTCTCTAATGATGCTGGCTTAAACAGAGCTAAGAGCGAGAAGATAACGAAATACCAAAGTCTTATGTACAACATGAAAAGAAACTGAGATCTTAGGAAGATCTCCATCATTCCTGTAATTATAAGAGCAATCCGACTCATGGAAAAGAATTTTAAAAATTACCTGACGAATATACCCGGTGAACCAAGTGCAAGAGCGATACGAACAATTTCTGCATGTTTGGACGGTTAGAATCTTAAAAAGATCTCTCGGTTGGAGTCTATGAAATAGCAGGGTGAATGTCTGACATCCAGTAGGATGCTCCATTTCCAGCAAAAACAAAAAGATAAGAAAAATGAAACAAAAAAAAAAGAACGAAATATATACGGGGTGTTTGCAAAATCGATGGCATAACTTCGGGATAATGTTCTATATGTGCAAAAAGAGGCTCTTTTGTGTAGGGCTTTGTTTTTGTAATATCACTCCCCCATTATTAATCTAATTCCCTTTGTGATTCATTTCATCTATCTGCACGATATTTAGGATTATGCTGATCATATTTATTTACCTGTATTCTGTCTGTTGTATTCCGTTGCCTGAAATAAAAAGGGGCAACCCGAGTCTACTCTATCAAAGAAGCCCCTGCCGATCATAAGGCTCAGATCTTTTTTCTGAGCCCCACGGAATTTATATTTGTTTGGTGTAATTTTTCATGGTTTCGCTGGAGTATGTGGCAACACCAGGCCCAGGCTTATTTTACCTCTGATCCTGTCACATAACTAGTCTTTATCTATCCCATATGTAGAAATAACAGTGCACTATCACACACATGGTACATCTTAGATGTTTACAATAAAGGATATTGGTCAGTATTTGTTTCAATGGGGAACCAAGCGTTTCTGAACCTATGTACACATATAAAACATAATCCCCGGAATCAAAGTGTAATCCACGGCCAGGAGCTTTCTTGTCATTCTTCAAGTATTTTCTTTTAATAATCTCCTTCATTTCTGTTGACTTGATAGTGTCAGCTTTAAGAATGCCCAGGTATTTATAGTTCCGAGTTCAGCAAGTGCCCTCATGAACTCTAGATTAGGTAGTTCTATGTTTTCTGTTGTTTTCCCTACTTCATCTAGAATAAGTAAAGTGGTCGACTGTAGTCGAGGGCGATCCGAAAGCTTCCTTTTCATTGACTATTACACTGAGATGTAGGGGAGAGCACCACTCTTTTCCTAGGATTGCTCCACTTATCCTCAATCCTCACCTTACAATGCTGAGGAGGCATAAAGTACCATTTTCTAGTCTCCTGTAGGGCTCAAACACCGATTACTATGGATAATAACACCCTACCCGAGAGTCCAACGTTCAAGCTCCTCGACATAACATTCACATGTAACATGAATTGGAACAAATACATAGAAGGCATTGCAAAGGCAGTTGCAAGGAAGGTGGGCTCCATCTACCGTGCTAGAAAACTTCTCACACGGACCAGTATCTTATATTTATCCAAGGCCAGCATCCGCCTATGCATGGAGTACTGTTGTCACATCTGGGATGGTTCACCATCCACTAGTCTCTCCCTCTCTGAGTCTAAAAAAGAGTCTCTAATCTAATAGGTCCCTCACTATCCACCAAGCTCCAACCCCTGTCCCATCGCCGCAATGGTGCATCCTTGTGCTTGTTTAACAACTACTTCAATTGAATGTGCTCTGATGAACTTTCTGCTCTGGTCACCACTCGACGTAAATACACTGACTAACTAGACAACCAATTAAATCCCATCCATTCACTGTGGAGGTCCTGAGATGCCGGAGAGCTTTCTACTCCAATAGCTACTTTCCTCAAACGTCCAGCTTATGGTATATTTGCTGATAACACGTGCTTTACTCTCGACATGTGGGGAAAGAAGACGCGCACATATCCAAGGCAATGGCTGAATCCGTAGACAATGACCCCCAGTCTGTAGTTGAATGGATCCACAAATGTATAGCAACATGTAATGCCATTAACGCAAAGCTCTTTTCCTTTAACAACTACAAGAAACTTGTTCAACCACCGATTATCATGGATAATAACACCTTACCTGAGAGTCCAATGTTCAAACTCCTCGGCTTAACATTCACAGGTAACATGAATGGAGTATTGTTGTCACATCTGGACTGATGCACATATTTTTAAATGTAAAGTTTCGTGTTTCGTGAGCCAATGAGATTTGGTCAAAAATATAAAAGCTACAAAGTCCAGAAATTAAATCAATGGAATTTTGACGGCTCCTGGCGTCAAACACCTTGCTTAGCACACACACCTTCAAATACTCACTCACTACCCCAGGCGTTCCTCTTCAAAGGACATTCGTTCGACCACCTCTGACTTCAAACACTCGCTCGCCGGGATACCGTCCTTCACATCCCACACTTTAGGGACCAAGGCGGCTCTCTTTAAAGAACACTTAAGTATCCTTTCCTTTTCATCTCAGCTTATTTTAAACTCTTCTGAATACCAATAAGCTTTTCACACTTATATGCCACTGCCACATTCACCGCCGCATCCACAAATCATATCCACCGCACCCAAAATTATCAACACGTGTTGATCGCAAAGAATTTACCTCAAACATTTTCACATTCTTCCAAGTTTATATATGAATGTTGGATGGAAGTTCATAACTCGACCGACATGAAAAAAAAAATGAAGACATTTTTTTATGATGTGACGGAATGAAGATATCGTACACCAAAAATCATAAATTGATCAAGTAGTTTTTTTTTTTCTTTTATAAAAGAAAACATTTTTAAGCGATTAATGAAAATTCTGATTTTTTTTTCATGGCAGTCGAATTATGGACTTGAAGTTTGAATTATTTTGAATAATGTTGTCTTTCTGAAATTCAACCGTATTATTTTTCAAATAAAATAAAACTATCGCAAAATTTTGAATTATTTGGAGTTATCTCCCTTTGTCTGATTTTCTTTTGTAAAAAACAAAAACTACTTCATCAATTTACGTGATTTTTAGTCTACAATATTTACATTCCGTCATGAGTACGTACATCATAAACAAAATCTTAATTTTTAGTCTACGATATCTACATTCCGTCATGAGTACGTACGTCATAAACAAAATCTTAATTTTTAGTCTACGATATCTACATTCCGTCATGAGTACGTACATCATAAACAAAATCTTAATTTTTAGTCTACGATATCTACATTCCGTCAAGAGTACGTACATCATAAACAAAATCTTAATTTTTAGTCTACGATATCTACATTCCGTCATGAGTACGTACATCATAAACAAAATCTTAATTTTTAGTCTACGATATCTACATTCCGTCATGAGTACGTAGATCATAAACAAAATCTTAATTTTTAGTCTACGTATCTACATTCCGTCATGAGTATGTAGATCATAAACAAAATCTTAATTTTTAGTCTACGATATCTACATTCCGTCATGAGTACGTAGATCATAAACAAAATCTTAATTTTTAGTCTACGATATCTACATTCCGTCATGAGTATGTAGATCATAAACAAAATCTTAATTTTTAGTCTACGATATCTACATTCCGTCATGAGTACGTAGATCATAAACAAAATCTTAATTTTTAGTCTACGTATCTACATTCCGTCATGAGTATGTAGATCATAAACAAAATCTTAATTTTTAGTCTACGTATCTACATTCCGTCATGAGTATGTAGATCATAAACAAAATCTTAATTTTTAGTCTACGATATCTACATTCCGTCATGAGTACGTACATCATAAACAAAATCTTAATTTTTAGACTACGATATCTACATTCCGTCATGAGTACGTACATCATAAACAAAATCTTAATTTTTAGTCTACGATATCTACATTCCGTCATGAGTACGTACATCATAAACAAAATCTTAATTTTTAGTCTACGATATCTACATTCCGTCATGAGTACGTACATCATAAACAAAATCTTAATTTTTAGTCTACGATATCTACATTCCGTCATGAGTATGTAGATCATTAAAAAAATCTTAATTTTTAGTCTACGATATCTACATTCCGTCATGAGTATGTAGATCATAAACAAAATCTTAATTTTTAGTCTACGATATCTACATTCCGTCATGAGTACGTACATCATAAACAAAATCTTAATTTTTAGTCTACGATATCTACATTCCGTCATGAGTACGTACATCATAAACAAAATCTTAATTTTTAGACTACGATATCTACATTCCGTCAAGAGTACGTACATCATAAACAAAATCTTAATTTTTAGTCTACGATATCTACATTCCGTCATGAGTACGTACATCATAAACAAAATCTTAATTTTTAGTCTACGATATCTACATTCCGTCATGAGTACGTAGATCATAAACAAAATCTTAATTTTTAGTCTACGTATCTACATTCCGTCATGAGTATGTAGATCATAAACAAAATCTTAATTTTTAGTCTACGATATCTACATTCCGTCATGAGTACGTAGATCATAAACAAAATCTTAATTTTTAGTCTACGATATCTACATTCCGTCATGAGTATGTACATCATAAACAAAATCTTAATTTTTAGTCTACGATATCTACATTCCGCCATGAGTACGTACATCATAAACAAAATCTTAATTTTTAGTCTACGATATCTACATTCCGTCATGAGTACGTACATCATAAACAAAATCTTAATTTTTAGTCTACGATATCTACATTCCGTCATGAGTACGTACATCATAAACAAAATCTTAATTTTTAGTCTACGATATCTACATTCCGTCATGAGTACGTACATCATAAACAAAATCTTATTTTTTAGTCTACGATATCTACATTCCGTCATGAGTATGTACATCATAAACAAAATCTTAATTTTTAGTCTACGATATCTACATTCCGTCATGAGTACGTACATCATAAACAAAATCTTAATTTTTAGTCTACGATATCTACATTCCGTCATGAGTATGTACATCATAAACAAAATCTTAATTTTTAGTCTACGATATTTACATTCCGTCATGAGTACGTACATCATAAACAAAATCTTAATTTTTAGTCTACGATATCTACATTCCGTCATGAGTACGTACATCATAAACAAAATCTTATTTTTAGTCTACGATATCTACATTCCGTCATGAGTACGTACATCATAAACAAAATCTTAATTTTTAGTCTACGATATCTACATTCCGCCATGAGTACGTACATCATAAACAAAATCTTAATTTTTAGTCTACGATATCTACATTCCGCCATGAGTACGTACATCATAAACAAAATCTTAATTTTTAGTCTACGATATCTACATTCCGTCATGAGTACGTACATCATAAACAAAATCTTAATTTTTAGTCTACGATATCTACATTCCGTCATGAGTATGTAGATCATAAACAAAATCTTAATTTTTAGTCTACGATATCTACATTCCGTCATGAGTACGTACATCATAAACAAAATCTTAATTTTTAGTCTACGATATCTACATTCCGTCATGAGTACGTAGATCATAAACAAAATCTTAATTTTTAGTCTACGTATCTACATTCCGTCATGAGTATGTAGATCATAAACAAAATCTTAATTTTTAGTCTACGATATCTACATTCCGTCATGAGTACGTAGATCATAAACAAAATCTTAATTTTTAGTCTACGATATCTACATTCCGTCATGAGTATGTACATCATAAACAAAATCTTAATTTTTAGTCTACGATATCTACATTCCGCCATGAGTACGTACATCATAAACAAAATCTTAATTTTTAGTCTACGATATCTACATTCCGTCATGAGTACGTACATCATAAACAAAATCTTAATTTTTAGTCTACGATATCTACATTCCGTCATGAGTACGTACATCATAAACAAAATCTTAATTTTTAGTCTACGATATCTACATTCCGTCATGAGTACGTACATCATAAACAAAATCTTATTTTTTAGTCTACGATATCTACATTCCGTCATGAGTATGTACATCATAAACAAAATCTTAATTTTTAGTCTACGATATCTACATTCCGTCATGAGTACGTACATCATAAACAAAATCTTAATTTTTAGTCTACGATATCTACATTCCGTCATGAGTATGTACATCATAAACAAAATCTTAATTTTTAGTCTACGATATTTACATTCCGTCATGAGTACGTACATCATAAACAAAATCTTAATTTTTAGTCTACGATATCTACATTCCGTCATGAGTACGTACATCATAAACAAAATCTTATTTTTAGTCTACGATATCTACATTCCGTCATGAGTACGTACATCATAAACAAAATCTTAATTTTTAGTCTACGATATCTACATTCCGCCATGAGTACGTACATCATAAACAAAATCTTAATTTTTAGTCTACGATATCTACATTCCGCCATGAGTACGTACATCATAAACAAAATCTTAATTTTTAGTCTACGATATCTACATTCCGTCATGAGTACGTACATCATAAACAAAATCTTAATTTTTAGTCTACGATATCTACATTCCGTCAAGAGTACGTACATCATAAACAAAATCTTAATTTTTAGTCTACGATATCTACATTCCGTCATGAGTACGTACATCATAAACAAAATCTTAATTTTTAGTCTACGATATCTACATTCCGTCATGAGTACGTAGATCATAAACAAAATCTTAATTTTTAGTCTACGTATCTACATTCCGTCATGAGTATGTAGATCATAAACAAAATCTTAATTTTTAGTCTACGATATCTACATTCCGTCATGAGTACGTACATCATAAACAAAATCTTAATTTTTAGTCTACGATATCTACATTCCGTCATGAGTATGTAGATCATAAACAAAATCTTAATTTTTAGTCTACGATATCTACATTCCGTCATGAGTACGTACATCATAAACAAAATCTTAATTTTTAGTCTACGATATCTACATTCCGTCATGAGTACGTACATCATAAACAAAATCTTAATTTTTAGTCTACGATATCTACATTCCGTCATGAGTACGTAGATCATAAACAAAATCTTAATTTTTAGTCTACGTATCTACATTCCGTCATGAGTATGTAGATCATAAACAAAATCTTAATTTTTAGTCTACGATATCTACATTCCGTCATGAGTACGTACATCATAAACAAAATCTTATTTTTTAGTCTACGATATCTACATTCCGTCATGAGTATGTACATCATAAACAAAATCTTAATTTTTAGTCTACGATATCTACATTCCGTCATGAGTACGTACATCATAAACAAAATCTTAATTTTTAGTCTACGATATCTACATTCCGTCATGAGTATGTACATCATAAACAAAATCTTAATTTTTAGTCTACGATATTTACATTCCGTCATGAGTACGTACATCATAAACAAAATCTTAATTTTTAGTCTACGATATCTACATCCCGTCATGAGTACGTACATCATAAACAAAATCTTAATTTTTAGTCTACGATATCTACATTCCGTCATGAGTACGTACATCATAAACAAAATCTTAATTTTTAGTCTACGATATCTACATTCCGTCATGAGTATGTACATCATAAAAAAATCTTAATTTTTAGTCTACGATATCTACATTCCGTCATGAGTACGTACATCATAAACAAAATCTTAATTTTTAGTCTACGATATCTACATTCCGTCATGAGTATGTACATCATAAACAAAATCGTAATTTTTAGTCTACGATATCTACATTCCGTCATGAGTACGTACATCATAAACAAAATCTTAATTTTTAGTCTACGATATCTACATTCCGTCATGAGTACGTACATCATAAAAAAAATCTTAATTTTTAGTCTACGATATCTACATTCCGTCATGAGTACGTACATCATAAACAAAATCTTAATTTTTAGTCTACGATATCTACATCCCGTCATGAGTACGTACATCATAAACAAAATCTTAATTTTTAGTCTACGATATCTACATTCCGTCATGAGTACGTACATCATAAACAAAATCTTAATTTTTAGTCTACGATATCTACATTCCGTCATGAGTACGTACATCATAAACAAAATCTTAATTTTTAGTCTACGATATCTACATTCCGTCATGAGTATGTAGATCATAAAAAAATCTTTTTTTTTTCATGTCGGTCGAGTTATGGACTTGCACCGAATCTTGTATGTTTGAATGGTGGTAGTACAAAAGCCCACCGGACAAAAGCCCACCAAAATAAGTCAAACCCGGACAAAAGCCCACCAACGTAAAAAATAAATTAATTATTATAAAATATTTTAAAATATGTTGATATTTATTATTTTTACAATTATCTTATTGATAATTGTAAAAGTAATAAATATCAACATATTTGTCTGTAATTTTCTTTTCTTGACAAATTTTTTTACATTTCATTTTTTAACATTTTTCCGGTACTTTGTAAATACTGCATTCTTTTAAAGATTGCATCATAAAAAAGAGTTATTGATAATTGTAAAAAAAAATATATACAAATTTTTTTTAATTTTTAAAAAATAATTTATTTTTACGTTGGTGGGCTTTTGTTCGTGTTTGACTTATTTTGGTGGGCTTTCGTCCGGTGGGCTTTTGCCCGGTGGGCTTTTGTCCGCACACCGTTTGAATATATGTAAAACTTTTTGATTGTTTACTAGTAGGGTGTGTGTCCCGATGTTGCACGGGAACAGTGAGAAACAAAGAACCGTAACAACCAGAAGTAATTTGATAAGAAAGTACCGGAAAGGCCCTATTTACTTGATCCCCGCGAGTTAGACACAAGGCCGGTTTTTAATGTGCGATAAACACAGCTCCTTAAAATAGGGACCCTGATTCAGGCAAAAATAAAAATTGCCTCAATCTAGAAGAATTTTTCTTCACTAACCGAAGACAGAAAAGATGAAGTTTAGTATGAGAACAGATACTACACTTTGCTCCTAGAAAAAAGGGTACTTCTGCAGTTTACAGACCGTGCTGAAATAATAGCGTTACTATTTAGAGACCCATTCTTAACATGAAGAAGGGGGTTGTTAACTATTCTGTACTTTCACCTCACAATTTAATAAACAAAAGATACCGTTAAAATTAAATTTAACTTGAAAATACTGTTTAAAAAATAGCACGGTCCGTAAACTGCAGAAGTACCGCAAAAAGTATGCCGGAAAATTCTTTTCACTTAAAATGTTAAGCAGTGAACCACGATATAAGTATTTATTTGCAGATAGAACTGTTGGCTATAGTAAAATAAAAACAATCACCGAATCAGTAAAAACGAATAGTTAATTAATGAAATGTCATTTTGCAAAACATTATGCAAATTACTTAATCTTATAACGTCGATCGCATATTCATGATAAGAGAGAGAGAGAGCGAGGGAGCGAGAGGGGAGAGAAGGTAAGAGAATCGAAAGATGAAAAGAATTAATATATATATATATATATATATATATAGAGAGAGAGAGAGAGAGAGAGAGAGAGAGAGAGAGAGAAAGTTCACATACACATTGCAACTGTCAGCATTTATAATTTATTTCGACTCTTCAGAATGCTCTAGTCTTTCTAGTCTCTTCAGCATTCTGAAGAGACTAGGAAGTCGAAATAAATTATAAATGCTGACAGTCACAATGTGTATGTGAATTTTTCTTTCTATATTCTATTCTTGTTCTATTTTCTACAATGAGCTCTCTTACTCGGATTTCTTACCAAAATTATTCACTTTACACACACACACACACACACACATATATATATATATACAGTTCTCGCCAAAGGTTTGGCAACACTAGGCAAAACTGTTATTAACTTTTATGATCTGCATACTAGTTTATGCCTCCAGAAACAACTATAGATGGAGATATTTATTACAGAATCCTGCAGACACATCCTAAGCATGATATGCAAGTCAAAGGCTGCAATTATTCATTCATGATGGAGGCTCATGCCACAGGAAACGATCAGTTAACGAATGACTTCTTGAAAATCAAATTGAACTCATCGGACCATGACCTAGCAATTCATCTGACCGTAATCTTATAGAGAACATTTGGGATCAATTGAAAAATAAGTCGGAAGAATTAAAGCTCTCCTCGGCAGTCGATCTGGAATTGAAAATCAAAGAAGTGCGGAAGAATAGTTTTTCTGCAAAGTTTTGTAAATCTCTAATTCACTCAATGCCTCGCAGAATTTCAGCAGTACGAAACCAAAAAGGTGGACCTAGTAAATATTAAACCATTTGTGGATTATTATTTATTCCGTATATATGTTTTTTTTATATAAAGTTTAATTAAATTCCATGAAAAATTTCAGTATACTGAAATCATATGCCCTTAATAGGGTTCAGATGAAAATTCATATACACTAAATGTATAAAAGAACGGAAATTCTCAATTTTTTACACTTTTATTGTCATTAAGGGTATGACTACATATCAACCAAACCATTTCATTATCACATCACTACAGTATAAATCTCTATGCATGAGTGGATGAAGTGTGTGAGGTGCGCTGAAGAAAAATTCATACCAGTAAAATACATAGCCCTGTTGTGCTCGCATACCCTAAGGTATATGGTAAACTGAAATTAAAACGCCATCAACTAGATTCTAGAACCGCTATCTGTGCCAAAAATCAGCTGAATCCATCGAATAGTTGATGAGATACAGGGTGGCAAATACGTACGTACATACGTACACACGGATAACACAAAATCATGCCTGACCTTTCTGGATCTCTGGGATGCCTTGACTAATGATGCTGAAATTCTACACACTTATAGAACCTATCAAAAAATAAATGTTGTGCAAAGTTTAAACTAATTTGGTTAATTGTTTTTTGAGTTATGGTTGATCAAAGAAATGAGATTTCTAGCATAGGCCGTTTTTTGAAGTCTATTAAGGGATAGAGCGCTATCGCGCCTCCCTTGATTTATTCTGTATTATATGTTGTTGTTTTTTTTTTTAATAAAGTTTAATCAAATATTGGTGTTACCAGACTTTTGGCGAGTATAGTATATTGAACTGAGTCGGGCTACATTTATAAGCATCGGTGAGTTAAAATATGAAATCAGATTAAAAAAAACAAAAAACAGATTAAACGATATCAAAGATTTTTTAAATAAATGAAACATTTATTTTATGTTTTTTTAATCAAATAATTTCGACATAACATGTCTTCCTCAGTGTGGCAAATACATTTTTTCTGTTTTTTCTTCATTGTCAAAATCTATCGGCGGCAAAGCCGTCGAAGATTCCCGAGTCCTCTTGATGGGATAGTTTTAAAAGTCCGAGTAAGTGAAGAGATCACGCTGGTACGTGTGTATTTATTGAAATTAGTCGGGCTACATTTATAAGCATCGGTGAGTTAAAATATGAAATCAGATAAAAACCAACATCGGTGAGTTAAAATATGAAATCAGATAAAAACCAAACTAAACGATGCAAAGATTTTTAAATAAATGAAACATTTTTTTTTTTTAATCAGATAATTTTGGCATAAAATTATTTCCTCGGTGTTGCACAGGAAAAGGAATCGGAAAATGAAAAGAGTTAAGATAGATAGATAGATAGATAGATAGATAGATAGATAGAGAGAGAGAGGGAGAGAAAGGGAGAGAGAGGGAGAGAAGGAGAGAGAGATAGAGATAGATAGATAGATAGATAGATAGATAGATAGATAGAGAAAGAGAGAGGGAGAGAAAGAGAGAGAGAGAGAGAGAAGGAGATAGATAGATAGATAGATAGATAGATAGATAGATAGATAGATAGATAGATAGATAGATAAAGTGTGAGAGAGAAAGAGAGAGATAGAAATAACTAAATAAAAACTACAATATGGAGAAAGAAAGGGAAGAAAGAAATATATATATATCTAAGTCAAGGTGGGTAGTAAAGATATATATATATATATATATATATATATATATATATATATATATATATATATATATATATATATATATAGCGAGAGAGAGAGAGAGAGAGAGAGAGAGAAAGAGAGAGAGAGAGTGTGTGTGTGTGTGTGTGTCAGGTTGTATATAAAAAGAAATCAAATAAAGTGCTCGATCATATAAGAGAGCTAATATAATTTATTTAGATACTGTATATTACATATTTCAGCAATGTACCGCGGTTTCATCCAAAAGGGCAGATTTAGACATCTTTAGTAATCTTTAGACTAAAGAGTCTAAATCTGCCCTTTTGGATGAAACTGCGGTACATTGCTGAAATATGTAATATACAGTATCTAAATAAATTATATATATATATATATATATATATATATATATATATATATATATATATATAGATAGAGAGAGAGAGAGAGAGAGAGAGAGAGAGGGGGATATATATATATACGAAAATATTTAAATGATGGAACTTTAAACGTTTGAAAAATAGAGGAGAGGCGGGAGATGGGGGAAATGGAAGATAGAAAAGAGATAGAAATACGAGAGGGGAGGAAGAGATCGAAAGTGAGAGAGAGAAAGAGAGAGAGAGAGGGGAAAGAGTGGCGAAAATGAGACGAGAAAGACAGCAAGACAGATAAAGGATAGAAACAGACAGAGAAAAAGAGAGAGGAAGGTAGGGGTAGTGGTAGAGAGAAAGAGAGGGAGAGAGGGGGGGACGATTGACAGACAGATAAGTTAGAAGTAGAGAGAGGGGAGGCGAGAAAGAGTGGGGAAAATGAGAAGAGATAGGAAAGAAAGAGAGAGAAGAAGACGAGAAAGATAGCAAGACAGATAAAGGATAGAAAGAGAGAGAGAGGGGGAGTTGTATATAGAGAGAGGAGGTTAGAAGTAAAGCGAGATGTAGAGGTAGCGATAGAGAGAAATAGACAGACAGACAGAAAAGTAGAAGGAGAGAGAGAGGGGGGGTAAATAGATGGAGTGATAGAGGGGAGTGGAGGGGAGAGGGCCGAGAGAGAGAATGACCATTGTGTCCAACGAAGGACGACGACACAGATCTACGGGGCTTTTTTGAGACGGGGGAGGGGGAGGGGGGAGGCCCCTTTTGTGTTGCGCTTGTTTTACGGTGTCGTGAATCTTGTCCCCTCGTCGCCGGTACCTCGACGGCGTCTGAATGTCTGGGGACACAAATTAGGAAAGCTGACCCCCCCCCCCCAACTCACTACCACTCCCACGTCACCTCTCCATTCAGCCTTTTTTAATTTTTTTTTGATCGTCACGGAGACGTCGCCCTTCTTCCACGCCCTTACCCTTCTAATTCTTCGGACCCCCACCCCCATCTGAATCTCCAAAATTCGACCTCTAGTGGAAGGGGGGAGGGTGCTTGCTTATCAAAAAAAAAAGGGATTATAGATGCGCATTTTTTCTTTTAATTTCTGCTCGTATCTTTTTGACTTTTAAGGCAATCGGAAACACACACACACTTACATACTCACACACACACTCTCTCTCTCTTTCTCTCTCTTTCTCTCTCTCTCTCTCAAACACACTCTTATTACCCTTTTTACTGGGGGGAGGGAGGGGGTCTCTATCGTCATAAAATTTCCAGACCGCATCCCGTGCGTCCGTGTGTGTTTCCCGCCTCTACATGACTCACGTTTTTTTTTTGTTTTTTAACTCTTAATCGAATATTTACAGAAATCAAAAATGCAACGACGTAAAATAAAAGACATTTTTAAAAAATCCTATTAAAAAAATAAATAAATAAAATCGACCACAATGCATTTCGGTTTCTTCGTAAACACGTGAACCATTTTAATCTTTTGTTAATAATTAGAAAAGAAAAAGAAGGAATTACTTCGTGAACTTTCGAAATTTGTCAGGAATTTGGACGCTTTTTCGGTATTTACCCACCATTTGTTTCGGCATTTTTTAGGGACCATTTTTTTTTCTTCTGTTTACAATTACCGATTATGTCTCTAAAGAATTCCGTTTTTCTTTTAAATTTTTATCAAATATTTTAGATTCTAGAATGGGGGATCATTTTTCTATATAAATGTAACGTAAAATGATCACCCACTTTGTGACCATTACTAATTCGACCAAATCTTTTTTTTCTGTATGTCGCTAGAGAATTCGGTTTTGTTTTTAAGCCAATATTTTAGATTTTAGATTGGGGGATCACTCTCTCATATAAATTTAACGTAAAATGATCACCCATTTCAAAAAACGAAAAAGCGAAAAAAGAAAACGCCCCCCACTCGCCAAGAAAAATTGATACCGCTGTAAAAAAAAAGACAAAATAAAAAACAAAATTTGGTTAAATTTTTTTTTCTACATTTTGTTTCCGTAAATTGGTGATCGCCAAGAAATTGGTGATTATTTGACGTTAAACTTATATAGGAAAGCGAGGCATTTTCAACACGAGCCAACAAAACAAAAAAGGGCTGAAAAAAAAAACACGTATATAACAAATAAATGTTACCAAAGGCAAGATAAGTTACTCTTCTACCTACCTGGATAGTTTTTTGTGTTTTAACTTATTTTAAAGCTTCATTTAGTTAAAAAAAAAAAAAAAAAAGGTTTCAACTCTGTTAAGTTAGAACAAAAAAATGGCTGACATTACACGTTCACGTGTAGTTGAAATAATCGCTTAAAGATCGAAAATTAAGCAAAATACTGGTGAAAAATATATAGTTCGGTTGAACATTACATTATTGGATGTGTTTCTACCAATATTTTGTTTAATTGTCGATTTTTTAGCGATTATTAAGCCTCCTCTTGCAAGACTTATGGGCTACGGGCGTTTTCTTTTTCGTTCTAACTTAACTTAGGTTTGTTTTGAACTAAAAAAAAAAAACGCTTTAAAATAAGTTAAAACACAAATAAACTTATCCGGGGAGGTAGAAGAGTAACTTATCTTGCCTTTGGTAACATTTATCTGTTGTATATTTGTTTTTCTATCCATTTTTTGTTTTGTTGGCTCTTGTTTAAAATACCCGGAAACTTAAAATATTGGGTAAAAACTTTAAAAACTTAAACGGAATTCTCTAGCGACATAATATCTAAGAATACCCAACAGGCGAACTTTTCTTTTGTGTCTATTTTTTTGATAAAGTCTGCGATGGGGGGAGGGGATAGGGGCTCCCGAAATATCAAATTATTTCTAATCATCCGAACATGTTTATTATATAAGATTGAAAAGAAAACAAGCCGCGCGTGCGTGGTCTTCCTCTGTACGTAACTCGATGTGGCGAGTGTAAAATGCAATAAATTTGGGCAATTTAGGGCACTTTTGACCCCCCTTTCACCCCCTGGGGGTGCGAACCAGAATTTTTCTGAGGTCAAGGATGCTCATTTTATATCCAGAACAATTGCCTCTACATTTTGGCCAAGTTTCAGAAAAATTGAATGTATGGATCAAACGTTATAAGAGAAAAGGGTCATGTTTTGACATTTTGGGGGTTTTGACCCCCTGGGGGCGCGAACTAGATTTTATCCAAGGTCAGCGATACTTATTTTCTATTAGGAACAATTGCCTCCTCATTTTGGCCAAGTTTCAGAAAAATTGAATGGATTGATGAAAAGTTATGGGACAAAAAAGTCATTTTTTTTCCATTTCAGTGCCTTTTGACCCCCTGGGGGGGGGGGCTAACCATATTTTTTTTCAAAAATCGGAGAATGTCACTTTCTAACCTGACCAAAGTTACAACTTCATGCAAAATTTCAAAGAATTTCAATGGATGGTTGCGGAGAAAAATCCGGACGGACGGACGGACGGACGGACGGACGGACGGACGGACGGACGGACATGCCTCAAAACATAAGTCCCCCGATTTTATAAATCGGGGGACCAAATAATTAGATAATTGTAAGATCTCACCTCCGATTGTTTATTTTTGTTCTTTCCAGCTTCTCACCAATTCGATTCCCTGAATTGCCTTCAGCCTTCTTAATATCTTATTACAATTCCCAGTAATGCTTCAAGCAAACTACCATTCTCTCTTAATACTGTGTCTAGGCCGGACACGGTTTGCATATACCAAAAGATTCCGACTCTCGGATAGACGTGCCAGAATCAGCTGCCAGATCTATTTATCCTCATCTGTTGTCACCTCTCCTCTCCGGCATCCATCTTGACGAATACCCGACAAACTTTTCTTTTGTGTCCATTTTTGACAAGGGGAGGCGTCTCCCGAAATATCAAATTATTTCTAATCATCCTGACACGTTTATTATGAAACATACAACAAAAAATAGATAATTGTAAGCTCTCACCTTCGGTTGTTTATTTTTGTTCTTTCTAGCTTCTCATCAATCTAACTCTTCTTTTTATTTTTATTTTTTATTATATTTTTCTAAATTTGTTAATATTTTTTATTATTTTTTTATATTTTATTTTTATTTTTATTTTTATTTTTTTATAATGTTTTTATAATTATTTACTCACTAGTAGTTATCACACTGGTCATCGTCAGTGATCGCCCACTGCCAACAACCTGTGGTATTCCCTGGAGTCTGAGTGACAACAAGTCTACTCAGACTTCCCGTATGCTCCACCTCTTTTCGTTCATCACCGCTGATGACCTTGCGGTATCGCAACAGCCACCTACCACCGATTTCTCGCTGATAAGGGCCATTGGTCCCCTCTGGGTCTCGAGTGGCAAAAAGCCTCCCCAAGGTCCCAGAGCTGTCCGCGCTCTTCCAGTCGAGGTCTGGTTTGCGCTTTCCCTCCTCGACCTTCTGTCCATAATTTTCGTGGTGTCAGCCTATGCTTGCGCCTCTCTCGTGTGGTTGTATTTTCCATGGTTCTGTTTTCTTGTGCTTCCATGTGTTTGTTCTCCATTCATTGCTTATGTGGGTTGGTTCCCGCATTCGAGGACATTTCTCAGGATTGTAGCTGTTTTGATCATTACTGTCCTTTGTATGGTCTCAGTTATCCCTTTGACTCCTATTTCTCCTAGTCTTTTCTCCATGTTGTTCGGGACTGTTCCTAGTGCTCCTATGATTATTGGTGTTATACTGACTTTCTTCATGTTCTATATTTCTTTCAGTTCTCTGGCAAGTTCAGTATATTTGCTTCTCTTTTCCGTCTCTTTGATCTTCACTCTGTGGTCTGCTGGGACGGCAAAGTCCACGATTTTGCAGGATTTTTCTTTCTTGTTGATTATTATCATACCCGGTCTCCTTGCTGTTATGGATTTGTCTGTTTGTACATTCATATCCCATAAGATTTTGTGTTTTTCGTTTTCTAGTACAGTTTCTGGTTTGTGTTTGTACCGTTTTTTTGCATATTCGAAATTCAGTTGTTTGCACATTTCCCGGTGTACTTCTTTCCCCACGCTGTCATGTCTGTTCTTGTATTCCTTTTGGGCTAGCTTGCTGCATTCACTTATTATATGATTTATCGTTTCGTCTCTTTGTCCACACAATCGGCATTTACTGTTTTCCTGGGTTTTATCTATCTTTGCTTTAATAAAGTTTGTCCTAATCGCATTGTTCTGTGCGGCCGTCAGCAGAGATTCCGTTTCTCTGTTCAAGTGTCCTTTTCTTAGCCATGCCCAGCTGTTTTCATTGGCTTCATCGCTTGTGAGTCTTATAAAGCGCCCATGTAGTTGTTTTTCTTCCAACTTTTCCTTTCTTGTCTTTTTGTTTCTGGTTTCAGTGCTTCCGGAGTTGTTTGTTGGGCTGGTGTCTCTTGCTGTGGTGATCAATCTTTCCGTGTTCTGGGTTACATATTTCTCCAGCTCTTTTTTGGTGTCTTCCACACAATCTTCTATACTTACCAGTCCTCTACCTCCTTCATTTCTTTTCATGTAGAGTCTGTCCATATCGTCTTTTGGGTGCAATGCATTGTGCATAGTCATTAGTTTTCTAGTCCTCTGGTCAAGGTGCCTGAGTTCTTCTTTGGTCCAGCCTATGAATGGTCCAGAGTATCTTATTAGTGATACAGCCCATGTGTTTATCCCTTTTACTAGGTTTCTGCTATATAGTTTAGTTTCTAAGAGTTTCCTTGTTCTTCGTAGATATTCTTTTCCAATCTTCTCTTTCATTTTTGTATATTTGATTGTGTCTGCTTCCATAACTCCCAGGTATTTATAACTATCTTGTTCTCCTAGCGCCCTCATCTCCTCTTGGTTGGGGAGTTCTATACCTTCTGTCGTCTCCAGTTTTCCTCTTTTGATTTCTAGCAGTGCACATTTTTCTATTCCAAACTCCATTTGGATATCCTGGCTGAATATCCTGGTTGTATTTATCAGCTTTTCCAGTTCTTTTTTGTTTTTTGCAAACAGTTTAAGGTCATCCATGTACATCAGGTGGTTTATTCTTTGTTATGTATCCGTAAACCTGTATCCGGCATCACACTTTCTGAGTATGTAGTTGAGTGGCATCATGGCTATTATAAACAATAGTGGTGATAGAGAGTCTCCTTGAAAAATGCCTCTCTGTATTTTTATCTCAGACAGGTGTTGTCCTCCGGCTGTCAGTTTTAGTCTCCATGTTTCCATTGCTTTCTGGATGAGATTAATAATCTTGTCTGGTATTTTGTATATTTTTAAGCATTCAATTATCCATGTTTGGGGGATTCTGTCGTAGGCTTTCTTGTAGTCAATCCATGCCATGGTTATGTTCTTTTGTCTGCTCTTCACCTCCTTCAAGATCTTTTGATCAATGTATAGTAGATCATGTGCCCCTCTTTGTTCTTTCCGGCATCCTTTTTGTTCATCGGGGAGGAGTCCACGTTTGTCCAGGGATTGGTAGACTTGTTCTCTCAGTTGTGCTATGAGAATTTTCCACATTATTGGTAGACATGTTATCGGTCTGTAGTTGCTGGGTGTCGTTCCCTTTTTGGGGTCTCTTTTTATTAATGTTGTTCTTCCTTTCGTCATCCATTCTGGTACGTCTGTTTTGCGGATACATCCACTCAGTTTCTGCGCTAGTCTTTCATGCAGGGTCGTGAATTTTTAAAACCAGTATGCATGTATTCCATCGTGACCTGGTGCTCTCCAGTTTGCCATTTTTTTTAGGGTTTTCTTGATCGTTTATGTTAATTTCTGTTTCGGTTCCTTGTTCGATTTCCTGCAGTTCATCTTTCATGTTTTTCAACCATTGGGCATTCTTGTTGTGCTTTTTTGGTGCTTCCCATATCTTGCTCCAAAATTGTTTTGCTTCTGTTGGGTTCGGTTGCTCTGTTGTTGTTTCTTCTCCATTTACGTTTTTGTAAAACTGGCTTTCGTTGTTTTCAAAGGTCCTGTTCTGTTTGCTCTGTTCTGATTTGTACCTGTATCGTCTCAGTCTTCCTTCTATTGCTGCTATCTTTTGTTTTATTTCTTCATGTTTCTCATTTAGTTTTTCCTTGTGTTTCTGATTTTTGCTTCTTAATCGTTTCATGTCCTCTTTCCTTCTGTTCACGGTTTTAGCTACTTTCCGAAGTTTGGTGATCTGGGTTTCCAGTCTGATTTCCCATCCAGGTTTTGTCGGTCCACTCTTTTGTCCATTCTCTTCGTTTCTTAGTTTCATACTTACCGATTTTGCCCCTGCATATATCAGGTTGTTTAGGTCTGTAATAGTTTCTGTTGGGATGTGTGCGAGGAGTCTGTTTACTCTTTCTGTTTCTGCTTTTAACTTCTTCGCTACTTCATTCCTGAGAGATGGGAGTTTTGTTTTGTTTTCTAACATGTATCGTCTAATGTTCTCCACTTCACTTGCTTCTTTTTCGTTGAGTTCTATCTCAGCAGGTTCTGTGGTTCCGCAGTCTTCAATCTCTTAAGTTTCAGTGTGTATGTTTTGCCAGTCCTCTTCCTGTGGTTTCTAATTCGGTGGTGTTTCTTGCTCCGTTTCGCCATTAACCTTCTGTCTGATTTCCGTCAGTTCCATCTCCGAGAACCATCCTCGCTTGAGGTTCTGTCTTGCTTGATCTGCTATCCTTTGTTCCGTTGTATGGTAGTTACTAGCAATGTCCCAGAGATGTTTCATTCGTTTTCGGTAGCCTCTTTCAGTAGGGTAGCGGCTTTAATAATAGCACTCCCTCACCAGTCTGTTCTCTTTCGTGGTCAATTTCTTTCTATATCTTTTCAGTTTGCTGTTTTCGCTCTAGTTTTCCTGTCTTTGGTCTGTGTCCTGGTCATACCTGGAATCAGAGAGGTTACTTACCTGGTTCTTGTCCGTTGTCTTGTTTCTGAAATGAGAAGGGCCAACATTCGCAGGATGCGGACCAGGTCCCCCATGTTGGCTAACGAGGGAACACCTGCCCATCATGACACTCAGGTCTTTCTCCTGAGTCACACGGCTTGTATTGATATTATTGTGCATTATTCATATTTTGGTGTGTGTGGCCACACCAGGCCCAGGTTTATTCTGCCTGTGGTCCTGTCACAGGGATAGTGATTGTCTCATCCATTTTAATGAGTGATATTGTGCACTATCACACACAAGAATATATATATATATATATATATATATATATATATATATATATATATATATATATATATATATATATGTTATATAAGGACATAGTATAAGTTCATTGTATACGAAAAGGGAACAGACAGTTGAAGATAGGTTTCCCTCTCGCAAGTAAGCATAAATAATAGAAATAAGAAGGCTAAACTTCAGGCCTGCATGACAGTTCAAAAATTTATTCAGTGGGAACTCAATAGGCAGACACTAGGACATATAAAAACCAAAGTTTAACAGGGTTAATACTAGCTCGTTTGGTAGCATTGGGATTAGTAAAAATGCCAGATACATTTAAAATGGTGAAAAAAAAAACTTAACTGATAAATCGAGAAGATTTTCAATCAAGTCGATGGGATTTTTTTGGACAGGCTACTTTTGCAAATGACCCTCCCAACGAGAACATATCAAGTACATCTCAAGAAATAGACGAGGGAGCTTTTGAGGCAGGAGGGGGGGCACCGAGAATTACAGTTAGCTTGCTATTAATAGATTGAGACCAAACTTATCTTGTAGTGTTTAAAGTAACAAGGAAAGAAAGAGACAGGAAGAATTAAATTAAAAAAGAAAAATAGATAAAGAAAAAGGGGGAAAAGCAGAAAAAAACGAAGTTTTACAGGGTTAATACTAGCTCGTCATTGTGGTTTAATCAAACATATATATATATATATATATATATATATATATATATATATATATATATATATATATATGATAAGTCAATGAAAAATAATTAGACCTGCAAACGAAAGAAAATCAATATCTTCAGTTGTTCAGAACTAGGAGCATTTAGTGAATAAGAATATTTATTTTTCTTCTCTTTCATTCCTTAAGCCATCAGAGGAGGACAGTAAATATTCGAAATTTGAAAAAGTTTTTTAAAGTTTTAAAGTTCAAACGAGTATGTTCCAATGTAAATGAAAGTCACCAAAAACGGAAATCCAAGTAGTATGGGGTTCAGATATATTGGTAAATCCAGAAGAATCCGTGTAGAAATCCAACGACGACGATTCCACCCAAGTCTGTAGTCCTTGGATATATATATATATATATATATATATATATATATATATATATATATATATATATATATATATATATATAAATATATAGTGTTTATTTACATACGTATACGTTTCATCCTTCGGGGATCGTCAGTGTAAAGAAGAATTATTCACACTGTTCGACGGAATCGAACCCCGAATTACGAGTTATGTTTCAAACTCAAATTCCGACGTGTTAGCCCACACGTTGTCAACAACTCAGTAAATCAGCAAGAGATTACTCTTCTTTAAAAGCAACTGTCGTATAGTGTTATAATATTTAAAGGAACATGCATATATATATATATATATATATATATATATATATATATAATATTTTTAATTGTTTATTATCTATGTACGTAGACGATCCATCCTTTTTAAATCGGGACTCATCAGCATATAGATATTTCTATTCACTACCGGTCATGCGATTCGAAACCCCGGACTACAAGTATTTTCAACTCAAATCCGACGTCTTTAACCGCTCGGTCAATTTTAAACAGCGAATAAACGATGATAATTTTGACACTTTATCGGCGGCTTAATGTCTAAGCATTCTACTTTTTTTAAGGGAACGGAACGATGCATTATAAAGCAAGTGACGTCATGCCGTGTTAATACTACCATTACAGTGCTTTACTTTTTGGCGATGAAAATATATTTATGGCAATTAAGCTACACAGAGGCTCCCACGTTTCATCCCCGG
>OY744551.1:37871651-37899151 GCA_963556195.1 Sepiola atlantica | reverse complement strand
AATCAAGTCTCCTCGCATCATTCGCTGCTCAAGTAAGAATAGATTTAGTCTTTGGAAGAACTTGCCATGAAACTGCAGTAAATTGTTGATCTAAGTTACGACCACTGATGTATTATTGTTATACATCTGGATCTAGAAATATATTGAGCACTTTTATATGTACAACGGTCTGCTGTCATTCGATTCAGCCTCGGGATTGATGTCCGAATGACTGTTTTTGAATAGTTGATTTTCATGTTATTATTTGTAACCACTAGGAGTTCTCACACAGGTCATCAGTGATTGCTCACCGACAACCGGTGGTATTCCCTGGAGTCTGAGTGACAACAAGTCTCCCCAGATTTCCAGTATTCTCCACCTCTTTTCGATAACCACCGCAAATAACCTTGCAGTATCGCAACAGCAGTTTACCATTGATTTCTCGCTGGTAAGGACAATTGGTCTTCTCTGGGATTTGGGTGGCAATAAGCCTCCCCAAGGTCCCAGCACTCTCTGCACTTCCAGTGGAGGTCTGGTTTGTGCTGTTCCTCCTCGGTCTTCTCATCCTCCTTGACCCTATGCAAATATTTTGTGTGATGTCAGCCTAGGCTGGTACTATTTTTTATTTTTTTATTTATTTCATTTTATTTTTTATTCATTTATTTTTTATTTTTTATTTTATTTATTTATTTATTTTTTATTTTTTATTTTTTAAATTTTTATTATATATATATATATATATATATATATATATATATATATATATATATATATATATATATATATATATATATATATAATTTTACCCCAAGTTTTTTTTTTCTGGGGAGACCCGTGATAATTCATGTCGTCACCTCACTCTTACCCCCGCCCATGGCCACAACAACTTAATAAATCTGTCGTCACCTTTTGTATGGTTTGTGACGTTTGGATTGTTAGTGCTATTGTTGCTGTAATGTTTTTTCGGCTTGCTCCTCTCCACCCCCACCCACCCGATTTCTTCTTGGTCAAGTACGACTACCCCCCCCCCACCTGCTCTATGACCTCTAAAATTTCGTGGGTGTCGACGGGGTACGAAATAAATCTGGCAAGACTTTGAAAACGGCCTTCGAGAATGTCAAAGGTGAGTTGGGATATATATATATATATATATATATATATATATATATATATATATATATATATATATATATATATATATATATATAGTAATCCAGGTAGAGTAAAAATCCACAGGGTAGAAATCCAAAGGGAATCAAACCGGGCTTACAAAAGAATGCTCAATAAAGATATAGAGCTGTATTTTGAATGCTTTTAATCGAACCTGTACAATGTCTGCTACACTGGCATGTCGATGTTATCGATCTACAGCTAACGAGAGCTGAGGTCTCATCAGGCAGAAAGTGTTTCCTTGATCCCACCCGGTCTCTTCCTGGACTTCACCAACCGGGTCGGATCAATGAAAAACTTTCTGCCTGATGAGACCTCAGCTCTCGATAGCTGTAGATCGATAACATCGACATGCCAGTGTAGCAGACCTTGTACATGTTCGAATAAAAGCATTCACTATATATATATATATATATATATATATATATATATATATATATATATAGAGAGAGAGAGAGAGAGAGAGAGAGAGAGAGAGAGAGAGAGATAGATAGACAGACAGACAGACATATCTCTTTCTCTCTTTCTCTTGAGTTATAACATACTCGAAGCCCGGGGTTTTGGAATAGTCATATCTCTATGCTGACGAGTCCCGATTAAAAAGGACGAAACGTATACGTACATAGATAACAAACCAAACCAATATGTATAATTTGTAGCACCTAGAAAACCTCCTAGATGGGCACTGTAAGTGTAGTATTATCACAGCATGACGTCGCTATCTATAAATGCATCGTTCCTTTCATTAAGTTGAACACCCTTATGACGTCAAGCCGCCGAAATAAGTGCTAAAATTATCACTGTTTATCTGGCTATTCAGCGGTGGCCGTGTGGTTCTGGATGTCGGGATTTGAGTTGTAAAATTCTCGAAGCCCGGGGTTTCGAATCGCGCGACTAATAGTAAATAGTTATATCTCTATGATGACTAATCCCGATTAAAAAGGACGAAACGTATACGTACATAGATTAAAAAACAAACAAATATATCGCAGAATGGTTCTTGGGTGTAGTGTTTAGATAGAATTATTATTATTATTATTATTATTATTATTATTATTATTATATTTGATATGCAAATTAGCATATCACACGGTAGTCTAAAGGGTAATATATTATTAATATTATTATTTTATTATTATTATTATTATTATTATTATTATTATTATTAATGTATATATTAGTGAATTTTTAAGCTGAATTATCTCGACACTTGATTATTGGGGAAATGATAGTTTAATCAGTACCATTGGAGAGCCATGAATATTATAACTGTCCTGTTTTTAAATCTCCGAAACAGTTACATGGCAAACAGCTGATGATCCCCGTGTTAATATTAGACGCTTAAGGTCTCCTGTTTTGATTTCACTGTTAGATACTTAACCCCCCTTTTTATTTTATTTACTTATTTATTTATTTACTTATTTACTTATGAATTTTCCAACGAATGTTAAGTCTGCAATATCTTGGATTGAGTTAGTTTCTCTGGGAATTTAAATTGCATTTTACTTCTTTTTTTTTCTTTTGTTTAAAATGACTCAAAGCTTCTTTAGACTATATATATATATATATATATATATATATATATATATATATATATATATATATATATATATATATATATATATATATGTATGTACTACTGAGTCAAATATGACTTTCGTATTGAGGTTGTCTCCTACCATACTGATGATTGCAGGTTTGGCATGAATGAATTTGAAAATATTGTTTAGAAATAATTATATATATATATATATATATATATATATATATATATATATATATATATATATATATATATATATATTCTAGAGATGAAGATGAGAATAAAATATTGTAAAGATACAATATTTATTAGAACATCAGAAGTTCAAAGCAAGCAGGTTTATATTCTTAATCCATTGATTAATATATATTTTTTGACGGTGTGTTCCATAATTACGTTCTCATCTCAACAACAAACTCTTCATCTTTTGGTATAAAAAGTGTTTTCAAAGTTAAATGTTGGCAGTAATATTATTAATTACATTGTCGGATTTTTCTATCCTCTGATGAAAAGAGTTTATCTTTGAAAATCCATGGATTAAGGACACGAAGCTCTTTGCTTTGAACTTCTGATGTTCTAATAAATATTGTATCTATACAATTTTTTATTCACATCTTTCATCTCTAGAATTGATTTCTCTATTCAATATATTGAGCTTTATATTAGATTATTATTGAACGATAATTCAATTAGCTTTAATTTAATTATATATATATATATATATATATATATATATATATATATATATATATATATATATAAGTTGTGAAAATATATTTATGGCAATTAAGCTACACAGAGGCTTCCGCGTTTCATCCTCTTTGGGAATCATCAGGCTAAAATGCATTGAGTTTGTGTTGCTAGGTATATATATATATATATATATATATATATATATATATATATATATATACATATATATATATATATATATATATACATATATATACACGTTGCGTTTAGTCTAGCTAGTTAACCAATCACATTCTTTGTTGTTCTCTTAGCCAATCGTTAGGCGTCTCACAAACAAAGGTTCGGTTGATTTTACTTCCTATTTTCTTATCCATGTTTCTGTTTTCTACAGGGTGGCCCATCCCCGTTTCTTTGTTGTGTCGAAATAATAGGTGACTTATTTGAACACGTGCTTGCTTGTATTTTCATTTTAAGTTTTATTTTATTTTATTTTATTTATTTAGTTGTTCATTTATTTATTTATTTATTTATTTATTCATAATGTATTGTTAAACTAAGGTGAAATGTATTCTGTGTAAGCAGTTGTTTGCTATTTCATTTCTACAGTTTAATAAGTTTTGGGTTTTGTTTTAAGTTTAGGATTTCCAATTTCTCATTCAGGCATAATCTACACGGGTCGTCTAAATTTCTACATGTACTACATGCCTGTCGTATTATTTTCCATTCGATTATTGGTGAGCGTCCGCTATTTTTGAGCTCCTAATAATGGTTTGCTAGTGCTGTTTTAATTCGGCGTTCTTTGTTTTTAAATGTGCTGTTGTGGTCATAATATCTGACTTTAAAATCTAGGGAGGTCATACCCACATATTGCTTCTTGTTATTCTGTCTTTCAATTAGCAAATATTGTTTGGTAAACAATACTTTTGGTTAGGCATTTATTTTGGAGTGGACAAAGTGTACGAGTTATGCAGTTACAGTTTTTCTCTTTATTACTATTTTTTTCATTTCTATTAGAATGATTGCTATTAGGGTTTTAGTCATTGCTATTTGTAGTGCTTATATTTTAGTTCTTCTTAGTGTTATTTTTGCTATATTGGTCACTTTTTTACGCAATTTGTGTTTTTTTCTTCTTCTCTACTGTTCTCTTTTAGTATTTTGTTATTGTGTGCCTTAATTATCATTTCTACGTTTCTGCAGCAGCTGAACGACAGTTTTAGGTTATTTTTATATAATATTTTATAGAATATTTTATAGAATATTTTATAGAATATTTTTATATAATATTTTATAGAATATTTTATAGAATATTTTTATAGAATATTTTATAGAATATTTTATAGAATATGTTATAGAATATTTTTATAGAATATTTTATAGAATATTTTACAGAATATTTTATAGAATATTTTATAGAATATGTTATAGAATATTTTTATAGAATATTTTATAGAATATTTTACAGAATATTTTATAGAATATTTTATAGAATATGTTATAGAATATTTTTATAGAATATTTTATAGAATATCTTAATAGAATATTTTATAGAATATTTTTATAGAATATTTTAATAGAATATTTTATGCAGGGGATTCGTTACGTAACTACACCAAATCATCGTAAACCTCGGGATTTCACTTTCCACTATTAACCGATTGATTGCCCAAATTATCAGCGAAGGGAAATAATCAATATGATCTTGCCTAGGCTTCATCATGACTGATAATAAGTGTGCCCCTTTAGTTTTGTTAGGATCACAGAGAGAGAGAGAGAGAGAGAGGGAGGGAAGGAGAAAGTGAAAGAGAGAGAGAGAAAGAAAGAGAGGGAGAAAGAGAGAGAGTAAGAGAGAGAGAGAGAAGGAGAAAGAGAAAGAGAGAGAAAGAGAGAGAAAAAGAGAGGGAGAAAGAGAGAGAGAGAGAGAGTAAGAGAGAGAGAGAGAGAAGGAGAAAGAGAAAGAGAGAGAGAGAGAGAAAGAGAGAGAGAGAAAGAGAGGGAGAAAGAGAGAGAGAGAGAAGAGGGAAAGGTGGAAGGGAAGGGAACCGAGAGAGAAACTGAATTATAGATACTAACTGCCCTTGGCTTTTTAGGGCAAGGAACAAAGTGTAGTATCTGTTCTGATACTACACTTCATTTTTTTTCTGCGCTCGGTCAGTGAAGCAGAAATAGATATCGTTCAAGACTTAGACAATTTTAATTTTTGTCTTTTTTTCGCAGTTGGATTTACTCCACATAAAAACCGACTCTGTCCGCGTCGACTTGAGTATTGATTTACTCCTCTCCAGGAGTTAGGCACAAGGCCAGTTTTTATCTTACTCTCACAAGTAAGATGTGACCCAAGGTCAGGTCGGGAAGACCAATTATTTGATCATCAAAATTAAACTAATGTAAGGGAGATCACTCGAATGCCGAAATACGCCTGTCGTTCTTAGTACTTGATGAGTTATCTCCCTTTGTTAAATTCAGAGAGACGAAAAAGAATGACCACAAACCGAATGTGGTGCTGTAGAATGTGGGTCATTTGGCATAATAATCATGTTGACACACCGGATCTCGTTAGATCACCGAAGTTAAGCGACGTTGAGTCTGGTCAGTACCAGATGGGTGACTATTTGGGAATACCAAGCGCTAAATCGCAACACCTCTCTGAAAAGAAACAAAACAATAAAACGTCATCATCTTCCCTGACCGTGATATTCATGCGACCGGAGACCGCTTGTGAATTTATTATTCCCTAGAAACTTCCTCCTTAAGCGAAAAATAGTTCAACCCGACCATGGTTAATACTGCACCAGGTACCAGGTATGAAATTTGGTGCTGGTCGTAATACCAAAGATACTTTTTCCCAATGTTTTATTTTTCGTATGATGGTCTATAAGGCATATGCACGCATAGAGTGATGACGTATAGAAGTGAAACCCGGTCAGTGAGGGTTGCATGGAGAGAAATGATATGAGAGTGGTACGATTGATGTGTAATGTGAGTCTTAAAGATAGGCTTAGATCTGATGACCTCAGTGGAAGATTAAATCTGGACAATATAGGGAGATATGTGTAGAACAGTAGATTTTTATGGTATGGCCACGTTGAAAGAATTGATGAGAGTGGTTAGGGGTTCGTAGATGTATAGCAATTGAAGTGGTGCATTCAGCCTACATTGAAGGCCAAGAAAAACGCTGTAGGATGTGATAATGATGGACTTGAGAGAAAGAGGGATAAATAAAAACCTGTCCAGAGATAGGTTAGTTTGGAAGTCAATTTCTAAAAGCTGTCCAACGTATGCCAGCATGGTAAACCGAATATGATGATGATGTCATGAATATGTTCATTGCTACAAAATTAAAATTTCATTGTGAATAGCAAGGTTAGCCCACATGGAAAAGGCCAAGGAAAACATGGGAGAAAGTGATAAGAATGGACTTGAGAGAAAGAGATATAAATAAAGACCTGTCCAGAGATAGATTAGTTTGGAAGTAGATTTCTAAAAGCCGCCCAACACATGGTACTATTTAAAACGCACTTAAAAACAATGATGGTGTTACAGAATAGTTGACTTATTCCATGTTAGTAACAAGTTCCTTTTTTTCTATCTGGTCCAGTGAACTAAATACAGAGTGAAAGTATTAATCGCTGTGTTCAGCAATCCACTGCTTGGACATACTTAAAAGACTTCTTAAAAGACACAACGCTGTTTCTGTTTTCTCAAATTTTAAGCCCACCCCTTCAAAAACATCCATCTATCATATTACCTATAACATTTTCATGTTACTTATAATATTTTCATTGCAAAGAAAGGTGGGCTCCCTCTACCGTGCTAGAAACTTTCTCACGCTTGACAGTATCCTATATCTCTACAAAGCCACCATCTGCCCATGCATGAAGTATTGTTGTCACATATGGGCTTGTACACCATCCACTAGTTTCTCCCTCTATAGACAAGTTCCAAAAAAAAGAGTCGCTAATCTAATAGGTTCCTCACTATCTGTTCCATCGCCGCAATGTTGCATCCTTGTGCTTGTTTTACAAGTACTTCAATGGAATGTGCTCCGATGAACTTGCTGCTCTAGTGCCCCCTCGACGTAAATACACTTGACCAACCCGACAATCAGCTAAATCCCATCCATTTATTGTGGTGGTCCTCAGATACCGGAGAGCCTTCTACTCCAATGGATTATTTCCTCAAGCTGCCGGTCTTTGAAACTCCTTCCCTGCTCCCTGTTTCCCCGACTGAACCGACATGCAGAAATTTTAAACTAATGTAAACAAACATCTCGCTGCACAGCTCCCAATTTAGAATTACCCCCAAACTATCACCTTAATTCTCAGTGGCCCCTTACGTTTACAGTGGCAACTTGTCTTGTTTTGGGGCGAACTAAGTTCAATATATGTTGTTCTCTTTAGAATTAAGAATTTGGTCTCGTTGTTCTGATATATTAGTAAAAAAAATCTAAGTTAAAAAAGCAAATAAGGAACACTAACTCTTACTAAAAAATGAGTTATTTCTCTTTGCTGATTTTTCGTTTGAGGTGTTTATTTAAGAATGTTTCCATGTTAGCAAAACGTTTAGAGAATTAATTTTACTCATCTTGGGACAGATATTGTTCTAGTATGTGTGTATATATATATATATATATATATATATATATATATATATATATATATATATATATATATATATATATATATATATATATATATTAGTGGATAACTCTTAGCATGATGCAATAAAAAGAACAGAGTCCTTAAACGATGAAACAGCTGTCTGTGAATGACCATATTTTATATATATATATATATATATATATATATATATATATATATATATATATATATATATATTAGCTATACCGCTTGTCATTCAACAACGCTTGCTTAAATAAATGAATATATATATTCATATATATATATATTTATGCAAACATTGTTAGAAATAACAGAATTCGTCTGTTTAATTATACCTTTTTTTATTTTTTCAATGTTTCTAATGATTATTTTTGTATTAAAATCAAAAAAAAATAATAAATGTCCCATAGTGTTACGAACGTTTTCGATTTTTCGTCGGATCATCCTCAGGCGTCAAAAGCAAATAAACAAAATAGCTGGTGAAAAAAGAGAATTTTAAAAAAACAGCGGAGAAATGCGCTAAAAACGTTTTTGCGTTGTTCCAGGAGAGACTTGCAACCAAACTTCAGATTAGAAGAAAAAAACATGAAAAATATTGTACAGAGTAAAAAAATGTACAAGACGAGCGAACGGGAAAAAGATACTAGCTTGTATAGGCTATTCTCTTTCTTTTTCCGTTCTTTAGGCTTACTTATTTCTCTTTATTCCGTTTCACTTCTTCCTCTTATTGTACCAAGTGGAAATAGGCTGCACTTAAATCAACTGCTCTGTCCGACAGTGTGAGGTCCGAAATAATTTTTATCATGGTCTTGCTTTTGGAATATTTTTTATTTATTTTGTGCGACAGAATATGTACTACAGTTTGATCCGCGTCCAATTTTTTTGTGTAAAAATTATGTGAAACGTTATACAAAAAAATATTAAATTATTTGTTGTGTTTGTTTTGTGTAAAAGAATTGTTTAAGTTCGTCTTTTCATTCCAGTTGATTTTTTTTTAATTCTTTACTTTTATTCTCCCAAAACAAGTCATATTGCTACTCAAGCGGAGAGACTACTGTGATAGGATCAGATTTATAAGTGAGGTTAGGGACAACCTTGATGAGGGGTTGAGCAGCAAGATATTTGTTAACATTACATTTTAAGTAGAATTTGGTATATTCGGACTACTGTTCTCATCTTCAGTGTTTTTATCACAACGTTTCCGACCTTCTTCACGTGCACCTTGTCGCGGATAGATTGTAGTAGCAGTTTACGTATCAATACTATCGAGAAAGGCATGAAACCGAAATTTCCTGTCAGTTGTGGTTAAAATAACAACTCTCTTTCAATTATCGTGTTTTTTTGTTATTTTAAGTATCGAAATTGGACGGCAAAAAAAAAGAAGAAAAAAGGGTGCTTCTGCTGTTTGACAATGACATTAAAATATTTAAAGAAATCTATAAACTTTGTTATCTACTTACGTGCATATACATAAAGTTTATACATTTCTTTAGCTATTTTTTAAAGAGAGGCCTAACATGTCATTGTGAACCTTTTATTAAATCCACAGGGGGGGGGGTAGCATGCTCTCGTTCCATCTGCCATGACTGGGAAGAAAAACGGTTTTTATAAGGGGTTTCGTTCGAAATTCCGTCCAGATTCCCGAGTTCGACAGAAAAATTCACGAGTTTGACAAGGTACACCTGAAGAAGGTCGGAGGTTACATCGGCCGAAACGTTGTGATAAAAAAAACACCCAAGATGAGAACAGTAGTCCGAATATAGCAAACTCTACTATTTTAATTTGGTTAAATCTAGGTCAAAGTTGAAGATCACGTCAAAGATAAACGTCACATATTTGACGATAACTTCGGTTCTGTTCAGTTAGCGACTCGCTTTTGGCCCATATTGCAGCCAATGAAGTCTCGCATTGTATATGACATTGACCTTTATCTTTAAAAGTACGGTCAAGGTCGAAATTCTGACTAAATGTTAACTTCCTATTTTTCTAAATTTGATGTATGGATATGACGCTCTTTGTATCACAGTAATAACCATTCAAATGTCAGCCCCGTCAGATCAATATTTATTTTATTCATCAACGTTTCCAAGACATAAGTTCGGGAATACTTTATACAATATGGAAATGTAAAGCCAAGCTAAGAGTTTGGCCTATAGGTATGTATACTACAACCGACTTATTTTCTTGTTGTAGCCTGTAATTAAGTTGTGTCAATGGAAACATTATTTAGCAGTTCGATTTGTTCATGTGTGTGAAGAGGAATGAAATGTAGAAGGATAGATAGGAGGAGGAGGAGGAGGAGGAGGAGGAGGAGGAGGAAGAGAATGATGATGATGATGATGATGATGATGATGATGATGATGATGATGATGATGATGATGATGATGATGATGACCTTGGGGAGGCGTATTGCCACCCAAATCCCAGAGAAGACTAATTGTCTTTACCAGCGATAAATCAATGGTAAGAGGCTGTTGCGATACTGCATCGTTATCGAAAAGAGGTGAAGAATACTGGAAATCTGGTGAGGCTTGTTGTCACTCAGACTCCAGGAAATACCACTGATTGTTGTCGACGAGCAATCACTGACGATGATCTGTGTGAGAACTCCTAGTGAGTACAAATAATAATAATAATAATATCAACGCACTACACCTAAAAGACGATACGTACAGACTCTACGTGAAAAGAAACGAAGGGGGAAGAGGACTGGTAAGTATAGAAGACTGTATGGAAGACACACAGAAAGATGAGCTGGAGAAATACATAAACCAGAACATAGTAATACTGATCAGCACATATATATATACCAAATTCTACAAATTATCAACTCTCATCTAAAAAAATTCCGAAACATAAGTACATTTTAATGTCTGCATATTTGTGTTGTATTAATGTTTGTGTTGTATTAATATTTATGTTGTATTAATATTTGTGTTGTATTAATATTTGTGTTGTATTAATATTTGTGTTGTATTAATATTTATGTTGTATTAATATTTGTGTTGTATTAATATTTGTGTTGTATTAATATTTGTGTTGTATTAATATTTGTGTTGTATTAATATTTGTGTTGTATTAATATTTATGTTGTATTAATATTTGTGTTGTATTAATATTTGTGTTGTATTAATATTTGTGTTGTATTAATATTTGTGTTGTATTAATATTTGTGTTGTATTAATATTTGTGTTGTATTAATATTTGTGTTGTATTAATATTTGTGTTGTATTAATATTTATGTTGTATTAATATTTATGTTGTATTAATATTTGTGTTGTATTAATATTTGTGTTGTATTAATATTTGTGTTGTATTAATATTTGTGTTGTATTAATATTTGTGTTGTATTAATATTTGTGTTGTATTAATATTTGTGTTGTATTAATATTTGTGTTGTATTAATATTTGTGTTGTATTAATATTTGTGTTGTATTAATGTTTGTGTTGTATTAATGTTTGTGTTGTATTAATATTTGTGTTGTATTAATATTTGTGTTGTATTAATATTTGTGTTGTATTAATATTTGTGTTGTATTAATGTTGTGCTTCAAAAGAATGCCTACAAACACTGATATATAAAAATATAACGATATATCATTATTGCCGCTGGCAGTAAAGGATGGTGGGTTGTTAGGAGGAAGATGCACACACACGAATTTTGGCACTCTTGTATAAGCAGTAACCGATCTGAGGAAGATAACTCTCTTTGTCTTAGCCGTTGCTATTCCGAATTCGCTTATACTTTGGCAAGGGAGATAACTTTGTTTATTAATAAAATAAACATGTTACGGTTTTGAAATGCGTTAAAAATCCTAACCCTAAACCCTAACCCAAACCCGTTCAAAATAACTTTTAAGCACTTTTATTTACATGCCACAAATTGTATACACTTTATATGAACATAAAAAGAAAAGTTAAACAAAGTTATCTCCCTTGCCAAAGTATAAGCGAATTCGGAATAGCGGCGGCTCAGACAAATAGAGTTATCTCCCTCAGATCGGTTACTACTTATACAAGAGCGCCGGAATTTTACAGTTGATTCGTTTCGGGGCCCAAATCGTCAATCAACTCTGATATTACAATATCAATTTCGGGTTGTTATTATATAACAATTTGTGACTACTTCAAACGCCGCCATGGTACGGCATTGTGACTGTAGCCACGTCATCCAGAGCGTTTTATTCGGCGACGGGTGTTCCAATCAATTGACAATCCAACAGATTTGTTTATCTTTTCTCGGTACGACTCGATTGCACCTGGCATGTACTTCTTACCAAATGACCTTTCATACTTCCAACATTTCTCTTTCTTTTGACAGTTGGTCTTGTTGTGTCGATTCTTACCATGCAGGTGGTCTCCTGATGCTGAGATTATTATATATTTTTTTTCAAATAACTTTTTAGTACATCGCGGCCTGGATATTTAACAGTTGGTATAGTCCGGGAAATAGCGGAGCAGGAAGAGAATTCCAAAGGCGAGCAGTCAGAGGAAAGAAGTTATTACAGTAGAAAATTTTGCCGCATCTAAGGACCTCTACAGATCTGCTGATCTTTTAACAATTGTCGCTTTTATTAGTTATATTTTAGATGTCCGTTTGGTATGGTAGCCATGGTCTGCAGGTAAGAGAAGACTTTTCTTATTCCCCACGTGACGTCATACAAGCGTGAGATAGATTCTAACTGGCTAGTGCAAGGGAGATAACTTATAAGTGACTGTAAAGACAAATCAAAACAAGTCCAATTATTTATAAAACAATAATGTGAGAGAACAAGTAGCAAAGAGACAGATACAGACATAGGTAGATAGAGAGGGGGAGAGAAAGAAAGAGAAGCAAGGAGACAGATACAGACATAGGTAGATAGAGAGGGGGAGAGAAAGAAAGAGAAGCAAGGAGACAGATACAGACATAGGTAGATAGAGAGGGGGAGAGAAAGAAAGAGAAGCAAAGAGACAGATACAGACATAGGTAGATAGAGAGGGGGAGAGAAAGAAAGAGAAGCAAAGAGACAGATACAGACATAGGTAGATAGAGAGGGGGAGAGAAAGAAAGAGAAGCAAAGAGACAGATACAGACATAGGTAGATAGAGAGGGGGAGAGAAAGAAAGAGAAGCAAAGAGACAGATACAGACATAGGTAGATAGAGAGGGGGAGAGAAAGAAAGAGAAGCAAAGAGACATATACAGACATAGGTAGATAGAGAGGGGGAGAGAAAGAAAGAGAAGCAAAGAGACAGATACAGACATAGGTAGATAGAGAGGGGGGAGAAAGAAAGAGAGAGTCAACAGATGACGATTAGAACGGAAGTGACGCCGCCGTTACTGACATAGCGTTGCTACGAACGATAGCCAGGGAGATGCGTTGGAACAACCAGGCTGACTCACGGGGCTCGTGCCTAGACGTTGAAATCCTCCGTCCAATGTCCTGAAAAAATTTAACAGTCTCGGGGCCAAGCACACCCGACGTTTCCACTGAAATTGGTTGGAAGACGAAACGGTCAGTGAGCGAGCTATATTTTCCGCGCTTCCTTGTTTCGGCGAGCAGAGCCGCCGTGCCGGGCTTCACCGCGGATTCCGCAATCCTAGCTGGTGAAAAGGAGTCAGAACAAGTGGCGTCCCAGGTCAGCGGCTTTCCGGCTCAGTAAGCAAACACAGTCATCCCTGTCAGGCCTGCGACCGTCGTCCCTGTCCTGGCCGACTGGTTCAACAAATTGTAAACAAAAAAAAACTTGGCCTTTTGGCTAAGATCAAAGTGTAGTATCTGTTCCGATGGATACTGCACGCCTGTCCTGTGCAGTTCTAGGATCCACCCTCCCAGGCTTTGCCTCCCCTCTTTGGGGGGGAGTAAGTTTATTGCTTACTGCCTGAGGCGCCCCTACCGGGGAATGCCGACGGGGCTGCCCAGGCAATTTTTAAATGGCCAGAGTGCTCACCTCTCGAGCGCTGGCTTTTCAAACCCCACTTTCCGACCCGACCTTGGATCACATCTTACTTGTGGGAGTAGGATAAAACTGGCCTTGTGCCTAACTCCTGGAGAGGAGTAAATAATACTTGGCCTTCTTCTTGGCCTTTTGGCTAAGATCAAAGTGTAGTATCTGTTCCGATGGATACTGCACGCCTGTCCTGAGCAGTTCTAGGAGGTCCACCCTCCCAGGCTTTGCCTCCCCTCTTTGGGGAGGAGTAAGTTTATTGCTTACTGTCTGAGGCGCCCCTACAGGGGAATGCCGACGGGGCTGCCCAGGCAATTTTTAAATGGCCAGAGTGCTCACCTCTCTAGCGCTGGCTTTTCAAACCCCACTTTCTCGACCCGATCTTGGGTCACATCTTACTTGTGGGAGTAAGATAAAACTGGCCTTGTGCCTAACTCCTGGGGAGGAGTAAATAAAACTTGGCCTTTTGGCTAAGATCAAAGTGTAGTATCTGTTCCGATGGATACTGCACGCCTGTCCTGTGCAGTTCTAGGATCCACCCTCCCAGGCTTTGCCTCCCCTCTTTGGGGAGGAGTAAGTTTATTGCTTACTGTCTGAGGCGCCCCTACCGGGGAATGCCGACGGGGCTGCCCAGGGAATTTTTAAATGGCCAGAGTGCTCACCTCTCGAGCGCTGGCTTTTCAAACCCCACTTTCTCGACCCGATCTTGGGTCACATCTTACTTGTGGGAGTAAGATAAAACTGGCCTTGTGCCTAACTGCTGGGGAGGAGTAAATAAAACTCATGATAATTTCTGAACTTTTCAAACTCTGCAATAATTCTTATCCTTTGTACAGAAAACATCACGGATCTTGTTCCATGAAATGTTTGTCGATACTTTTCAACTTTCTTGACTGAAGCAATTTCGTTTCGGCTAATTTTGGTTTTTGTATTGCCAATTACAACCTTATTTTCTTTATCTTAAAAATAATTTAGACCAACATTTTTTGTACATTTTTAGAGTAACACCTCCGCTGAATTACCCCCCCCCCCCCCCTTAAATTGAGATTCTACCTTTTTAGGCGATTATTTTATTTTTATTATTTTAGAATTTACATGGGGGATCAGTTTTATATATAAAATTCACGTAAAATGATCACCCCATTTCTAGGCCATTCTGGCGATTTAGGATAGTTAACAAAATGTTTTTAACGCTAACCCTAAGTCCGAGTTGCTGCCAGTTAGTGTTAAGTTTATATTAGGTTTAGGTTAGAAGATCGTAACGAATGTTTTGAAAAATAATTTATTGGAGAATTTTTTTTATTATTGGAATAAAAGATAATTTATTAATGATAAAAAAGTTTTGAAAAAAATATATATATTAGGGAGAGTGGGATACAGCTTCTTGTAGGAATTTCATAGCTCCTGCTTTGTCTCTCACACCGTCATTGAATGAGAACATGATTACAATAAATCAAGGGAGGCACGAGAGCACTCTTCTCCCTTAATAGACTTCAAGAATTATCTGTGTGTACGTACGTACGTACGTACGTAACACCCTGTATCTCATCAACTATTTGATGGATTCAGCTGATTTTTGGCAGAGATGGAGTTTCTAGGGTCTAGTTGATGGCATTTTAATTTCAGTTTACCATATACCTTAGTTTTCCAGAAAATTTCAAAAGAAACTTATGAGAAGGCATTGTATTGAGGCATAGCCTTTACAAAAGTAGTGACATTCCATGAAAAATGCCAGTATACTGAAATCATAAGCCCTTAATAGGGTTAAGATGAAAATTCGTATACACTAAATGTACAAAAGCAAGAAAATTTCACAAATTTTTACATTTTTATTGTCATTAAGGGTATGACTACATATCAACCAAACCATTTCATTATCACATCACTACAGTATAAATCACTATGCATGAGTGGATGAAGTGTATGAGGTGCGCTGAAGAAAAATTCCTACCAGTAAAATACATAGCCCTGTTGTGCTCGCATACCCTAAATGACAATAAAAGTGTAAAAATTTGGGAATTTCCTTGCTTTTGTACATTTAGTGTATATGAATTTTCATCTTAACCCTATTAAGGGCATATGATTTCAGTATACTGGCATTTTTCATGGAATAAAAATAGAAATAAAAAATAATATGAAATAATTAAAAATATCTGGTACAAATGAGTGGTCTGGACGAGTTTATATCAGGTACAAAATTGACTTAACACCGGTAAGAGAAGACAATACAAAACGGAAATTAACCGAAACGAAATTGTCCCAGTCAAGAAAGATCAATATTACTATTTTGCTGTTTCTGCTGTTTCACAATGACATGTCAGGCCTCTCTTTTAAAAAATAGCTAAAGAAATGTATAAACTTTGTGTACTTGCACGTAAGTAGATAACAAAGTTTATAGATTACTTTAAATATTTTAATGTCATTGTGAAACAGCAGAAGCACACTATTTTTTTTTGGGGGGGGGGGGGGCGTCCAATTTCGATACTTAAAATAACAACAAAAAAACACGATAATTGAAAGAGAGTTGTTATTTTAACCACAACTGACAGGAAATTTCGGTTTCATGCCTTTCTCGACAGTATTAATGCGTAAGCTACTACTACAATCTATCCGCGAGTATTTGAAGTCGGTATCGTCGGTTCAATTTTAGTTTCTTGAAAAGTGATAATTTTCTCGAAATTTGTTAGCTTTCACTCCAAGAGGAATAACTCAATATCCAGAATAAGTACGAGTTATTTCCCCTTAAGACTAGACATTTACCTAGACACGATCGCGTATTATTGGTCTCCCGATTTATAAAATCGGGGGACTTATGTTTTGAGGCATGTCCGTCCGTCCGTCCGGATTTTTCTCCGCAACCATCCATTGAATTTCTCTGAAATTTTGCATGAAGTTGTAACTTTGGTCACGTTAGAAAGTGACATTCTCCGATTTTCGAAAAACAATCTGGTTAGCCCCCCAGGGGGTCCAAAAGGCCCCGAAATGGCAAAAAAATGACATTTTTTGCCCCATAACTTTTCATCCATCCATTCAATTTCTCTGAAACTTGGCCAAAATGAGGAGGCAATTGTTCCTAATAAAAAATAAGTATCGCTGACATTGGAAAAATCTGGTTCGCGCCCCCAGGGGGTCAAAAGCCCCCAAAATGGCAAAAAATGACCATTTTCTCCCATAACGTTTGATCCATCCATTCAATTTTTCTGAAACTTGGCCAAAATGTAGAGGCAATTGTTCTGGATATAAAATGAGCATCCGTGACCTCAGAAAGGTTCTGGTTCGCGTCCCAGGAGGTCAAAGGGGCGTCAAAATGCCCCAAATTGCCCAAATTTATTGCATTTTACACTCGCCACATCGAGTCACATACAGAGGGGGACCACGCATGCGCGGCTTGTTATTTTTGTAATTACTTTTTTATTCTCCCCAAACAAGACATATTCCCACTGAAGCGCAACGGTATGGTAGGGGCCAGATTTATAGGGGGGGGGGCAACCTGGTTGGGGAGTTGAGCAACAATAAACTGGAATTGTGCATTTCGTAGTATATTCGGTGCTTCTGCTGACATGTTAGACCTGTCTTAAATGAAATAGCTAAAGAAATGTATAAACTTTGTTATGTACTTACGTGGTAGCTGAAAAGAAGACTGTACACCAAAAATTACGCAAATTCATCCAGTATTTATTAAATAAAAATTTTAAAAACGATTTTATCTATATGTCGCCATTTTTCTTCTATTTTAACTTTTTCCTAAAGTTATATCCCTTTCCTACTTCGTCAGCTGAAATATCTACCGATGCATAAGATCGTTTTTTCTTATTATTATTATTATAATTTCATAAATACTGGCTAAATTTGCGTGATTTTTTCTATAAATAGATAATTGTAAGATCTCACGTTTATTTTTGTTCTTTCCAGCTTCTCATCAATCCGGCTCTCCGCGTTGCCTTCCGCCTTCTTAATTCCCAGCAATGCTTCAAGCAAACTACAATTCTCTCTCTCTCCTTCTCTCTCTCTCTCTCTCTCTCTCTCTCTCTCTCTCTCTCTATATATATATATATATATATATATATATATATATATATATATATAGAGAGAGAGAGAGAGAGAGAGAGAGAGAGAGAGAGAGAGAGAGAGAGAGAGAGGGGGGGGAGAGTTAAATGAAGGAAGAGAGATAAAGATGTGCAGATAACAAATCTATTTCATCTTCGATTGTTCAATGCAAGTTGTACTCGATAAAAACATGTTTATTTTTATTTTTCTTGAGTCAGGCTTTTCAAAGATTAAAATCTTATCATCAGAGGAATTACATAGATGGATAAGTTGACAGGGGAATAGCCAAAATTGAAAATTTGAAAAAGTTAAGAAACAATATAAAGTGATGGAAAGTAAGAGGGTGTGCATAAAAAGATTATCAAAATATAGAGTCTGTCCAGTTGGTGAATGTCCGTTGACAAAGTGTCCGGTGACGAGAGATTTAAAGAAGGAAAAGGGATTTCGTGGAGATCGCGTTAGAAATGTTCAAAATGTAGTAAATCCAATAGAATGATGTTCAGTTCAACCGTAAATAAAAAAAAATCACTTATTAGGATGTCATTTTGAAAATTAGGGCCATTTTAAAATACTTCCGTGGACCGCGAATGGAAATAGTTTTTAAGAAGTTAAGTTTACAATGTTGTATATAATTCAAGTAGGCCGTGGAAGGTGTTAGTTACTTCGATCGAATCTAAGGAATGAGAGAGAATTTTCTGGTCGAAGACGAGGCCAGTAAAAAATGGGAGAGAAGTGTGCAATTAGGGAAGTGGGAAGAGAAGTTTTAACGGAAGGAACTGTAGCTGATGCTGGGAGTAGGGTAGGGAAAGGGCTTGTTTAGTTACAGCTCATCGCTTGTAAGCAACAATATAATTCAATTACTGCCAGTTTATTAGCTAGGCCTGGACTGGCTTCAGTTAGGAGTTGGGTGGGGGTTCAATAAGCAAATACAGCAGCGTTACTGGTCAGTAAGTAAACAGTTCAGCGAGGAGTATTGCCGTATTTAAACGAATTTTTTAGACAAAATTATATATAATTCAGAAAGTTTAAAAGAGTTAAAATTGGGAATTAGGGCTCAGACGATTGGAAATCTGGAATTTACGTGTTTAAGATGTAATTATCCGGACATTATACTATCTTCGAGTTTAATGTTTAAAGAATTTATAGATTTCCCAGTTAGTTAAATATCAGATGCGTGTCTAAATAATATACTTTAATATATTACTGATATTAGAATTGGGAACGGCGTCAATATGTTTGTATCAAGTGAGTTCTAATATAAGGAATATGGGGTGGGATAGGGTTGATTATGTAACCGAATTAATGACATTGAGTATTGAAATTACAGATATATTTTAGGGGTGGGGTCAAATGGGCCATTATAGAAGTAACCGGGGAGCGCAATTTAAAGGTGAGAGTTATGGGATTTATTAGCAAAAGATTGTCGGTAGAGCGCTGCGTCCACAGAGTCGATGGAGTGTATGCAAAAGGGAGATAAGAGAGGCAATGGATAAGTATGTAAGAGGGGTTAGCTAGTAATTGAAAAGGGTATAGGAATTAGAGTGTTTGGGCAGAGGAGATTAAGGATTAGTGGAGTTGAGAATAATAATATTAGTTCTCAATTTATATTAAGTATTATGGGTTAATAAAGTTATTAGGTGCGCAGGGGAAAATACGCTATGTTATTGGGATGTGTAGTGGTATAGTTGGAAAGGCGAAGAGTTAAAAAGTTAACAAATTATAAAATTTAAGAATTAGTCTAATGTTAGAGGGGGTTGTTGGCTGGGAGGAGGGGTATCAGAGAGAGTAATTAAATTGATGTATTTAAATTTTCGCTTGTGCCTGCAATTTGAGGTAAGCTTGTTTTTAGAGTTAATTATATTTTTGCTTTTAGCTGCTATAGCTATCATAGATGTTTATAATGTACATAGTTAGCAGAAAGCGGATCCTGTAGTGTAGGATGTTAACCTTTTAAATATTGACAAATGTAGAGTGTGTTTTTACGGTTAATTTTTTTTTATTAAATTGGAAGAAAGGTGCCAGTGGCATTATTGTTATTGTATTTGAAGGAGTAGATATGGTTTGAGATTCAGGTATTGATGGGAAAGGCACTAGCCCCAATGTAAATGAGTATTTTGTATGGGGTTGTTATTATAGTATTTGTGTTATTTGTAGTATCGGGAGTAGTTGTGGTTTGTATACTCAAGCTCTGGGTCAAAGTTAAGTTGGAATTGTTAGGTGGAGAACATAAGAGAGTTTGAGGAGTAAGATCAAAGTTATTGTTAGTTAGCGGGGGTTGTTGATTAGTGCAAGGGATGTTATTTAGGGTGTTGTTTAAGATTATGACATTAAGAACCTTTTTAAGTTAGAATAAATTTAGTATTATGTAGTAATAGACGGAAAAAGACGTTTAATACTTTTTTGTCTAGAACGATACAAAACAAAACATGGCGCTATGTGTCAAATACAGTACTTCTGGTTCAATTTTGTCACAATCTCGATTATTCTAGCATATTTACACATTTGAAACGTGTTTTTCTTCCGATTACATGTGTTGTACTAAATAGATTGTAACTCGAAATGTTTCCACATTTAATAATATTAAAAAAACAGCAACATAAAACCATTTTTTATCGCCTATAGACATTTATTTTATTGCATTCTGTTTGCACCTTTGAACTCGTCATTTGCCGAAAATTGTAGTAAAACAATCAAGAAAAGATGTTAAATGTCTAGAGACTGAGTGAAGATATCCCAGTATGAATTGCACTAAAAGAAGCTCAACCCCCAACTGATATGAAGAGATGTCAACCGAATGCAACGTGGATCAAGACTGTTGTCAATTATGGTATTTACTTCCTTCCCACCACGTAAACATTTAGCACAAGGCCGGAAGGCGGAGAGAGTCAAGCCAGCGCCCCTATTAAAAATTGCCTGCACAGCTCCGTCAGCATTCTCCGGTTGAGGCGCCCCAAGCAGTACCGTACGTTTACGCTTAAGGATCACAAGGTTAACTTTATTAACAACCTTACTATCAGATTAATCTCCCCTTGTGTATCAAACAGGAGTATAATTAGTAAAAGGATTTTGAATAGAGTTTCACTTACAATTAAATCCAAAGTATTCAATAAATTATGGTCATCCTTTAAGGAAGTATTCAAATTGTTTAAGAAGTTACCGCAAGTTAGGAACAGAAAAGTTATTATGTTTGACATCGACTCGTATTACCCTTCGATGTCTCCTTCATATACTAAATAAAGCCCTAGATATGGCTAAAAATAAAACCGACATTACAAAACTAGAAATAAAAACATAAAATTATATTAAGAAATATACATTATTAAATTAGAACATTAATACTATACGATAATAAATTATGGACTAGGAAAAATAGGGAACTTAATTTTGACGTTACTATGGGTATTCTAGACTCAGTTCAAGTCACTGATCTGGTTGGACTTTACAGTTTGAAAAAAATCGATGTTGAAATACCGTATATGCTGGCAGATTTATGAAGAGGTGATGCATTATTCTTTGTTAACTTTGATGATAGAAGTTTAGAGAAAACTAAAAATGCGTTAGATTAGTTTTTCGGAAAATTAAACCTTAAGATAATCATAGACATGAACAAAAGAGTAGTAAATTTCTTGGACATAAAACTAAATTTAAATGATAACACTTTTGAACCCTACTATACACCTAACCATACATAATAGTATATTGATACTAATTCAAACCATCCGCGATCTATGAAAAATTCACTCGTACTCAGTAAAATAGAACTTTAAAAAGTAAAATGTAATTATAAACGAATTTTAAAGTCTTTTTCTTTTGGCAAATTGAAGAATTCGTTCCAAAAAACTTTACGCAATTATTTTCTTCTTCTCGATGTTCATTCCGTTAATAGTGAGAAGATGTCTGCTTTTCTGATTCCCATTGTCCGCAGCAAAATTTAAATTCTCTTTTATTTGTGGGTGCTGTAAATTGTTCTTAAAACCGGAAGTAGATGAGATGAGTACCTTCCGCTTCCGGTCACTGTCAATTGATGCGTCTGATTTTCTATCCGACCACGGATCTTTACTCGGCATCAAACGACGGTCAACCGTCAATTTTCTTCCGGTGCCTGTCAGCCTTGTTGGGAAAAGAACCGTTCGAAGTCGACCAATAGCACTGTCCGCTTCGCTCTTCGATAACCGACATCCACTCGTCTGAAGCGTTTCTAAATGTCGCGACGCCACCTGGCGGAATCTTTCTTCTAAGGAGTTGTTTTCAATATGAAAACCGTTCCGACTTTGTCTTAAAAGGGTCTCTTCGAATGTATCCGTTCGTCCTCGTTTGAAACCGAAATCAGATTTAAGGAGGGTAAATGAAGAACCTGGTAGAAGTTTGACAACTTCCGGTTGAGACTCGTTCTCATTTCTTTTATTTACTCTCCACATACCAGAACGAGGCTGGAGATTATTACTTCCGGTGATTAGCAATTCAGGTAAATCTTTCACTGAGGTGGATTGGCGGTGTAAGTTATTGCTCATTTTCTTAGCTACGTTCAAGCAGGCTTTTATAAGAGTATAGCGATGTGTGTCGATCGTAACAAGAGTTGTCTCCCGTGTTTTTATCACTATAAAAGAATTCAGCAACGAGAATTCAGCAACGAGAATTCAGCAACGAAAATTCAGCAACGAGAATTCAGCAACGAAAACTCAGCAACGAGAATTCAGCAACGAGAACTCAGCAACGAGAATTCAGCAACGAGAACTCAGCAACGAGAACTCAGCAACGAGAATTCAGCAACGAGAATTCAGCAACGAGAACTCAGCAACGAGAACTCAGCAACGAGAACTCAGCAACGAGAATTCAGCAACGAGAACTCAGCAACGAGAATTTAGCAACGAGAATTCAGCAACGAGAACTCAGCGACGAGAATTCAGCAACGAGAACTCAGCAACGAGAATTCAGCAACGAGAACTCAGCAACGAGAATTCAGCAACGAGAACTCAGCAACGAGAATTCAGCAACGAGAACTCAACAACGAGAACTCAGCAACGAGAATTGAGCAACGAGAATTCAGCAACGAGAACTCAGCAACGAGAATTCAGCAACGAGAATTCAGCAACGAGAACTCAGCAACGAGAATTCAGCAACGAGAATTCAGCAACGAGAACTCAGCAGCGAGAACTCAGCAACGAGAATTCAGCAACGAGAATTCAGCAACGAGAACTCACAACGAGAACTCAGCAACGAGACAGGAAAGACGTTAAAGAACGAATTCTAAAACGAACCATAACATATCGTCTGAGTTACCAAATAAACTGGTACAACTATAATAATGAGGTAAAAGATGTAACGGATATGTTATATTATTGTATGTTCTATTATTATGAAAATACGTTCATTAACTTATCAAAACAAGTAGTTGCGTATTTCGTTTCTAAGGGGGGAACTAGAGAGCTGACTAGTGAATCTATTTGTCTATGGAGCGAAGAAAGATTATTTCTTTCACCTGAACCGGTAAACCGCCTGGCCACTTTCCTACATCACGGCATAAGAATATCTCTTCTAACTACAAGAGGTTCTATATGTCAATGGGTAGGTCCGCTACTTTCACACTTAATTTTGGAATGGCTTTTTCGTCGTTGAGCGCGCACATTCAATGTTTATTTTTAGTTTGAACGACGATCCCCGTTTCGTTTACTGTTTTGTTTGACTATGCGTTGCACAATCGCCCTTTTTGAACTGTTCTTCCATTTTTATAGAAAAAAAATCTCCCCTCAGGGTTGACATTGGGAGAAACAGGTTTCAATTATCTGGTTATTAATCATGGGAGAGTGGTTCCCTGGAAGAAAGAAAAAAAAAGAAAAGAAACGTAAATTAGACAGATTCAGTAAATATACATGTAATAGTATCTGCATCGGGAATACTGTTGCATACCTTAGATTTCTCCCTCGCCGTGTAGAGGATGGTCGTGTCGTCTAGTGGATGAATTAGTTCTTCTTTCCTTCATGTCGCGAACCACACCGTCCGTTGTCTGCAACAAAAGCCTCATGACGCACTCCGAAGACAAACTCTTCTTTAAATTTAATTCATTTTATTACAAGCGTTATTTCAACTTGGAGTCATTCACTACGTCGAGAGAGAGGGAGAGAGCAAATCACTACTTTATCGTAGTTAGTTAACAATTATTTTCTTAACCATTCATAGAGATGGGGGAGGATTTCTCTCGCTTGTATTCCCTTAAGGGAAATATTTCCCTTATCTGTTGTAAATTACATTTTAACAATCACGTCTCATCGGTTTGCTTCCAAAAACCCAGACTGACGAAAACTCGCTTCTCACGAGAACGAGTGGCGTCACAGAGCCTCTCGCAGGTGTAGACGGACCCTTGATCTGGGGTCTCGTCACACGGTAACCTTGTCACGTCTGTTAGCTCTGACTGTAAGAACAAGCCCTATTCTGCACTCGACTGCACCCGCGTTAATTCGCGCAAGTCAAACCAACGATTTCCAACAGATACGTCCATTCCCATAGGGCCATTATCCAACAATAAAGATCACGTCAGTTTTGCCTTGTGCAACTTTCAACTTAGTATGGCTCTGAGGAGATCGTAGAGGACTTTATTGAGCTAAGAGAATGAGAAAAGTTAAAGAATATGAAAAACATTAAAGGACCAAATGCCAATGGAATTAACTAATTACGAAAACGATGCCAGAAATATCTCTTCGTGCCCAATAGTTTACCCGCTCCACATCTTTTACCCACGAGTGGGTAAACCGGAAACCGAAATCTGAATTCAATTTGTCATCGCCGGTCAGTGTCTGCTCGGTGTAGATCACAACGAATGGTCCAAAACTGTCTGTTAGGTGTGTTGTACAGGGTTACCCACTTTCCAAATGCCGTTAATAACATTCACTATCCGTTTTATAATCCAACCATATTTGATACAAATAAACTTTCTGTCTATATCTGACTTGTCCACCAAGTTTAATTTATCAATGTTCAACAGTCTTTGTTTTATCACCGTTCAATGATTTGAGGGGACACTTTGGTGCTCGTCTCACTAGTAGGAGGTGTGATACTCAATGGGCTTCACATTCACCGTACCTAAACTCACCTGATCTTTATTTGCAGTTATCTCAAAGATACTATCTATTAAAGGAACCCCTGGTCTATTTCTGAAGTGAAGAGGGCCATCGTGACCCAAATACATGGGGAATGCCAAGAGACGAGTGTGTCAGAGTTATTCACACTTTTGCACGTCGTATTCAGGTGTGCTTATCATTGAACAAGGATATAACAAAAACTGTTGGGCATTCATGACTGAAACTTGGTGGACAAGTCAGGCATAGACTGAATTTTGCCTGATAGACGTGTGCATCATTGTTGTAGAGAAAATACTGATACCCTCATCTTTATATGACAACAAACTGCACGAGCAACATATCAACGACGACGGTGCTAGCCTGTTTGAGTACGACAATAGTGCAAGTACAGCCAGGCCATTCCCCGCATACATTACAATCCAGTTACCGAACTCGTAACTACCTATTCACCAGACCCTTCTTCCTCGGAATGAGGCATAATCCAGCTTGATCATAGGAGGCGAACCCTCTCAGGCATTACTTCCTCCTTTGTGAGAAAGGATTGGTTTTCTTGCCGGTCACCTAGAGTGCTCCTACCAGGAAATGCCGACGAGCCCGTTTTCGGCTATTTTTTGTACCCGACCAAAGTGCCCTTTTAGGGCATCTGAGTATGCCCCCAGACTTCTGGCCTTGTGCCACATCTTCTTGTCGGTCGCCTGAAGCGCCCCTATCACGGAATGCCTACCTGTTGGCCTTGTGCCACATCTTTTTTCAGTGGGAAGCAATTACATTTAAACTTGAAATAGTATTGTCGTTGGTCTTTCATCCTTAAGTTAGAAATCGCAGTTTCAGCTCTAAGCACGTAGATTGAGTGGGCTCAACTTAAGTATTCGTCGCGCCGCCATTCTCCGTGTGTAACTGAACCTGTACTTGTTTATTTACCCACTCTTTAGGGGAGGTTAGACACAAGGCCAGGTGAAGTTTTAAAAAGCCAGCGCACTAGGAGAAATGCCTTCTGGCCTAGAAAAAAAAAGCCTGAGCAGCCTCGACAGCATTCCCCAGTATTATTTACCTCCTCTTCAGGAGGTTAGGCACAAGGCCAGTTTTATCTTACTCTCACAAGGTAAGATGTGACCCAAGGTTGGGTCGGGAAAGTGGAGCTTGAAAAGCCAGCGCCCGAGAAAGTTAGCACTCTGGCCATTAAAAATTGCCTGGGCAGCCCCGTCGGCATTCCCCAGTAGGGGCGCCTCAGGCAGTAAGCAATAAACTTACTTTTCCCCAAAGAGGGGAGGCAAAGCCTGGAAGGGTGGACCTCCTAGAACTGCACAGGACAGACCCATAGACCGGCGTAAATCAAGCCCCGAAGGCCAAGACAATACCAGTCTATGAGGTGCAGTATCCATCGGAACAGATACTACACTTTGATCTTGGCCAAAAGTTCCCCAGTAGCAATAAACTAATCTCTTCACAAAGAGAGAAGGTGAAGCCTGGGAGAGTGGACCTCCTAGGACTCAGACCGACAGCAACAAAGCCACTGTCGGATTAATTGTCGAGGACGTATCTTCGGCTGGTATGAATCAATGCACTTGTGTAAGGGATTATATTTCTTTTTATCTTTCTTGTAAAGACACCTCCACCCATCCCGCCAATACCTCTACCCACATACCTCCACCCCAGATTTTAAAAAAAATGCGTTCTTTTGATTTTCGCTTACCAAAGCGAATTACTAAATCAGTGGATAATCAATGACGCATTTCAAAATGAGATCACGCTGCAATATCTCTCATCCTCACCGCCATTTTGGGTAATCTGAATAGGTCGTAGGAAGAGGGGAGAAGGAGGAGGAGAAGGGGGAGGAGAAGGGCAACTGAAAATTAAGATATCAGTTGTCCACCTCCTCCTCCTCCTCCTCCTCCTAAAAGCTCTATTTGATATTTAGCACTTTTTATAAGCCCGGTTGAAATTCTTTGGATTCCTATCCTGTGGATGTTTACCTGGCTTGTATTATTTTATATATATATATATATATATATATATATATATATATATATATATATATATATATATATATATATATATATATATATAAAGTTATGAAAATATATGTATGGCAATTAAGCTACACAGAGGCTTTCGCGTTTCACCTCCGTATGCAATCACCAGGCTAAAATGCCATTTTACCCTGACGATTCCCTACGGGGATGAAGCACAGAAGTCTCTGTGTAGCTTAATTGTCATAAATATATTTTCATAACTTACTACCTAGCTCTACTCAACGTATTGAGCACTGTTGAAGTAAATACTGAAAATTGACACATGAAAGATTCTATAACCTTATAACATTTTATGTGTATACATGAAAAAATCATTCCTCGAACAAAACAGTTTTGCACCACTTTTATGTCCCCTTAGGAAGATTTAAATCAACATATAATTCTACTAAACCTTATTCCAATTTTGATAC
>OY744551.1:37861651-37866651 GCA_963556195.1 Sepiola atlantica | reverse complement strand
GTAAAAGAAGTAGATATCGATACCGTAAATGTTTGTTGCAAACGGTTTGGCTGTTTTTGATTCTGAATTCGCTACTTTTAAACCATATATATATATATATATATATATATATATATATATATATATATATATATATATATATATATATATAATGTATTAAGAAGGCTAGAGGCAATGCAGAGAGCCGGATTGATGAGAAGCTGGAAAGAACAAAAGTAAACAATTGGAGAAGAGGACATACTATTTATTTTTCTTTTCAATCTTACGTAAACAGCAAGTATGGTGTTAGCTGTGTGTGATGTCAGGATGATGATTAGAACTCATTTGATATTTCGGGATAATCTTCCTCTTGTCAAAAATGGATACAAAATAATAGTTTGACTGTATGGAATTCACTTAGATGGATGCCAGAAAGTTTCAGTATATATATATATATATATATATATATATATATATATATATATATGTGTGTGTGTGTGTGTGTGTGTGTATGTGTGTGTGTGTATGTGTGTGCGTGTGTATGAGGAATAAAAGAAACAATGCTTCAGACAAAATGTAAAAATAAAAATGAAATAAAGGATAAGCAAATCAACAACTAGCAAAAAGAAACTCAAAAACACATATTGAATAGTTCTACCAAAATATTTCAATTGTTAATATAATAATAATCAGTTGGTAGCAGAACTTTAATTAAAAACAGAAAAGTTTTCAAATTTATACAAAGAACGCAATTTGGAAAAAATATAGTCACGTAGAATAAACAGTAGAAAGGGAGAAAGAAAGAAAGAAATGTTTATTACACGTGACTATATTTTTTTCCAAATTGCGTTCTTTTTGTATAAATTTGAAAACTTTTCTGTTTTTAATTAAAGTTCTGCTACCAACTGATGATGATTGTATTAACAATTGAAATATTTTGGTAGAACTATTCAATATGTGTTTTGACACACGATGTAAATCATAAACTTATGACGTCACGCCAAAGATATAATTATTTTGTGATGGTAATGTTTTAAGCTCTATTTATAAGAAATTTCTAAATATGTCAGTTGGTAGAACGTCAAATTCAAGTAAGTAATTCAAATTAGATATGTGTATGTGTGTGTGTGTGTGTTGAAATTATTCTGGCAAAAGAATGATTTAGCTGTTGCTTGCCGAATATTTAAAAAAAAATGCTTTAAAAACATAGAGAAGGCACACAAGACGACGATAAATTATAATATGTGTATCAAATTATGATTGAACAAATGTCTTTACAAAACTAAGTGTGTTTGTGGCTTAATTAAAATATCAACTATTGATAAAATGTACTCATTTAACGTCTAGAACAAGACGGCCCCTCGAATCAGTCCAGTTCAACTCTTATTCAAAATGAGGAGAATGCCCCTTAGTTCACAGGACAAGGAGCACATTAGAAAAAAAAGGAGAAACTAAGGCTTTTCACATTCAGCCCGCCAAAATTAAGAGCCTGGTAATTGATCAAGGGAAACTGTCTTGCCCACTCAGATGCGGCTATTTTGGAATACAAGCGAAGTAATTCATTATCATAATGGGCAAAGGGACATTATCATAATGGACAAATTATTTTAGGAGAAAAGGGGTGACCCTTTTTTATAACGTAAAGGGTCATACCTGTAAAGCAAAATTTCACGCAGGGAATATAAAATACAGTTTTGCAGTCTAAACATTAAAACGATGAAATGATTTCCGATCTTTTAGTAAGAATGATTCTATTATTAACATTGTTTTGTTTTATCGGAGCTTGGGATCGAAGTTAAGCAACTTTTAGCTTGGTCAGTACATAGATGGGTTACTATTTGTGAATGCTATGTGCTCTAAGCAAACATTCCGTCCCCTATAAATAATTTTGGTACGCCCCATTCTTGAGCATGCCACCCAAGCGACACATCGTTATCTTCAAAAAGATATCGTACACCTGGAGCGTGTTCAACGGGATTCGCCATGGTTTACCTAAAAAAGAGCGGTAGAATCTGTTCTCATTTGAGCAACGGAAGATGCGAGGGATTCTAATACTGGCGTACAATGTTATCAACAGGAATGTAAATCTACGTTTCGAGGAGTGTTTCACTTCAGCGCTGAGTTGCCGTCTCGCAAAAGATGTATCATCGTCGCTTTTGTCTTAACATATGAAAGTGTAGTATCTGTTCCGATGGATACTGCACCTTATAAACTGGTATCGTCTTGTCCTTCGGAGCTTGATTCCGCTGATCTGTGGGTTTTTACTGTGCAGTTCTAGGAGGTCCACCCTCCCAGGCTTTGCCTCCCCTCTTTGGGGAGGAGTAAGTTTATTGCTTACTGCATGAGGCGCCCCTACCGGGGAAAGCCGACGGGGCTTCCCAGGCAATTTTTAATGGCCAGAGTGATCACCTTCTCGGGCGCTGGCTTTTCAAGCCCCACTTTCCCGACCCGACCTTGGGGCACATCTTACCTTGTGGGAGTAAGATAAAAATGGCCTTGTGCCTAACCTTCTGGAGAGGAGGTAAATATTTTTTATTTTTTATTTATTTTTTATTTTTGTCTTAACAGACGAAAGGCAGCATGCTCGTTCTGTGTATGTATAAATGGGTATTAGCCTTTCTGAGTGTGTTGGCCTTTAAGGGCCGAAGTGAAATCTGAGAATTAAGAGGCAGAGTTAATAAGAGTATGAATTTACAGAAAGTACAGAAGTAATGGGTCGCCAGAGATTGCTTGTGGGTTCGTTTACGTGAATCTCTGTTACCACTATTCATAGTGTCAGAAAGGGTACATGATCTGAGAGAATAGGGTAGATCACCAGAACACTGAGTATAACTGTTAAGACACTAGCGTCCTTTCACGAAGGTTGGTGAGACCAGATATACCGTATTTAAAAAAAATTTTTTTTAACATAGTTCGCCCCAAAAAGGCATGACGCCACTGTAGACGTAAGGGGCTACTGAGAAAAAAGGGAGAAGGTTGGGGGGTCTACCTAAATTGGGAGCTGCGCAGCGAGATGTCTGTTTACATTAGTTTTAAATTTCTGCATGTCAGTACCGTCGGGAAAACAGGGGGCAGGGATGGAGTTCCAGAGGCCAGAAGCACGAGGAAAGAAGCTATCGGAGTAGAAAGCTCTCCGGAATCTGGGGACCTTAACAGTGAATGGATGGGATCTAGCTGATTGTCGAGTTGGTCTAGTGAATTTACGTCGAGAGGGGCACCAGAGTAGCCAATTCATCGGAGCACAATCCATTGAAGTATTTGTAAAACAAGCACAAGGATGCTACATTGCGGCGATCGGACAGGAACTGGAGCTTGGTTGAACAGTGAGGGACCTATTAGGTTGGCGACTCTTTTTTTGACCTTGTCAAGGTGGGAGAGACTAGTAGATGATGCACCAGCTCAGATGTGGCAACAATACTCCATGCATGGGCGGATGGTAGCTTTGTACCTATCCTGTAAGTTTTTTTGTTTTTTTTTTGTTAACGGTAAGATGTGACACAAGGTCAGAAAATGGGATTGGAAAATCAGCGCCCGAGAAGATTAGCACTCTAGCCTACAAACAAATGCCTGGGCAACCGCGTCGGTATTCCCCGGTAGGGGCGCCTCAGGCGATTAGCAATAAACTAACCTCTACTCAAAGGCCGAAGGCCAAGACGGTACCGGTCTATAAGGGTGTAGAATCCATCGGAACAAATACTACACATTGATCTTAGCCAAAATAAAAAAATTTAAAAATATTTACCTCGCCAGGAGGTTTAGGCACAAGGCCAGTTTTTATCTTACTCCCACAAGGTAAGGTCGGGAAAGTGGGACTTGAAAAGCCAGGTCGGAAAAGTGGGACTTGAAAAGCCAGCGCCCGAGAAAGTGAGCACTCTGGCGATTAAAAATTGCTTGGGCAGCCCCGTCGGCATTCCCCGGTAGGGGCGCCTCAGGCAGTAAGCAATAAACTTACCCCTCCCCAAAGAGGGGAGGCAAAGCCTGGGAGGATGGACCCCCTAGAACTGCACAGGACAGACCCATAGACCGGCATTAGCCAAAAAGCCAAGATCAAAGAGGGGAACTTTATTTTGTTTTATAACATCCGTTGTCAGCCCATTGGTGAAAGAGAACGTAATATCTACATAAAAGAAAAAAAACGTAGTAACTTGTTTCGGTTCTTGGTACGATGTGGTACGCGCTTCTTAACGCTATAAAATCCGGGTTTACGTACCGGTCCTAGGGGGGGGGGGGTCTTTAGAATTAGAAAAGAAGCCTTACTTACTATTTTTCGAAACTTGGATAGTGTCGTCGCTTTCGGTGTTGTCCGGGTGAGACAAGGAGAAGATCGACGTCTAACGAGTGCGTTGGACAACGAGTGAAGTCGACTTGTCCGAACACATAAAGGCGGGATTTTTTTTTTGTCTCGGTAAGAATAAGCGACGACATCGCTTTGGGCATTTTCTGTGGCAGTGAAACACGATTTCGTGCTTTCATGGGTTGGACGGAGTGATTGTGGAGTCGGGAAGGGGGGCGTGGAAGGTTTTGTTTGCGAATCAACAGATCAGATCAAAGAAACGGCAAACAACAAGAGAGAGAGAGAGAGAGAGAGAATGGGAGAGGGTGGAGACAGAGATAGCGAATGAAATATATAATGAAGGGTGTGAGAAAGAACGCGAACGAACGATTATAGATAAATAACGAGAGAGAGAGAAAGAGAAGGACAGAGAGAGAGAGAGAAAGGAGAAAAAGAGAAAAAGAGATATCAAAAAGAGAAAGAGATAGAAAAAGAGGGGGGAAATAAAAAGGTGAAAACATATAGAGTAGGAGAGAGAAAGATATAGACACATATAAGTTGGGCGGAGGGATTGTAGGTCCGGGAAGGGGAAGAGTCGAAGGTGTTGTTTGCGAATCAAAAGATCAGATCAGAAGAAGCGGCAGAAAACAAGAGAGATAGAGAGAAACACACACACACACACACACACACACACACACATACATATATATATATATATATATATATATATATATATATATATACATAT
>OY744551.1:37809151-37859151 GCA_963556195.1 Sepiola atlantica | reverse complement strand
TCAATGGTTTCATTCAGGGGTACATTAGTGTATAAGCTTGTGACGTCAAATGAACATAGAAAGTTTGTTTGCGACTCACATTCCAAATCGCAAATAAATGAAGCGAAACGGAAAGAATCGGCGATACAATTAACTGAAAATCTCTGTAAGACAGGATCAAGGATATCTGCAAGCCATTTGGCCAGCTCATGCTGAGGAGAACCAATCATAGACAGAATGGGTCTCAATGGAACTCCCTCCTTATGATTCTTAGGTAGCCCGTACATTCTGGGTCGTTGAGAACCCACAGGGCGGATCCTGTCATAGGTATCCTTAATAAATTTATTTCTATGTAACTGAAGAAAACGTTTTTGAAGCTTTACTTCAGTACTTAAGGTATTGTCAATTGACACGTCACCAAGCTTTTTAAATTTTGTTGTATCACTTAAAATGCTCAACATTTTATCGGTGTAGTCATTAGTATTAAGAATGACTAGACCGGCACCCTTATCCGGTTTGGTAATGTAGATCTCTTTATTTGCCTTCAGAAGTTTGGCCGCCTGGCACTGGACTCCTTGGCCTTTTGGCCAAGATCAAAGTGTAGTATCTGTTCCGATGGAACTGCACCCCATACTGGTATTGTCTTGCCCTTCGGGACTTGATTTACGCCGGTCAATGGGTCTGGCCTGTGCAGTTCTAGGAGGTCCACCCTCCCAGGCTTTGCCTCCCCTCTTTGGGGAGGAGTAAGTTTATTGCTTACTGTCTGAGGCGCCCCTACCGGGAGTGCCGACGGGGCTGCCCAGGCAATTTTTAATGGCCAGAGTGCCCACTTCTCGGGCGCTAGCTTTTCAAACCCCACTTTCCCGACCTGATCTTGGGTCACATCTTACTTGTGGGAGTAAGATAAAGCTGGCCTTGTGCCTAATTCCTGGGAAGGAGTAAATAATATCACTACTTCTGTCTCCTTTCGTAAGGCGCACCACAATCGAACATATTCTTGGTTGTGCGAATATCTGTCGATTACCTCAACCCCCTTTTAAACTCACTACATACCTGCCTCATCGTTTCGGCAGCAGCCCATCCGGCTGCAGGTCTATCACTAACGCGATCAACCATTCGGATCGTACCACGACGTTTGTTTGCAAATTTTTAGATTTGTCTCAATAAAATCACTTTGGGGATATTTTAAGTAAGATTTCCCCTAGAGTAAATGTGGTTCTGTGGTGACCGTGATTATTCTAGCCAAGAGAAAGATAGACAAATAGAATAGACGACATCCATTTTCCCTACACTTTTGATGGCCTTGTGCCTAACATGTCAAAATGTATATATATATATATATATATATATATATATATATATATATATATATATATATATTCGCAAATAAATAATATAAAGTTTACTAAACTTTACATTTACTGTCCTCGGTCCATGGAGGAGAAATCCTTTTATGCTGAGACATTTAAAAAAAATTTTGTCCCAATTTAGAGTGCCCATTTTTTTTTTTGGGGGGGGGGGGTAGATTTTCCTCACATTAAATACCGACCTTGTGTCCAACTCTGCCCTTTTATCGGCCTTTTGGTCGAGATCAAAGTGTAGTATCTGTTCCGATGGATACTACACCCTATAGACCGGTATCGTCTTGGCCTTCGGGCCTTGATTTACGCCGGTCTATGGGTTTGTCCTGTGAAGTTCTAGGAGATCCACCCTCCCAGGCTTTGCCTTCTCATCCTTTGAGAAGGGGTTAGTTTATTGCTAATCGCCTGATGCGCCCCAACCGTGGAATGCCGACGAGGCGGCCCAGGCAATTTTTAAAGGTCATAAGTGCTCTTCCTCTAGGGTGCTGATTTATCAAATCCCACTTTCCGACCTTGTGTCAGATTTTACTCTGTGGGAGGTAGATAAATACCAACTCTGTCCTTGTGGGGACGCAAGTAAGTAGGGGCCCTAGGTTACACTGGAATGTGTTCGTACGCGCGTTCGAACGAACGCGTGTGTGTTTGTGTGCACATACATGGAATAGAGTGTTTACTTGCGTTATGATGTATGTGTGTACGTGTATGTGCCTATTCTTCGTCTGTATATTAACGTCACCTCTCTCTCTCGCCCAATTTCTAACTCTCTTTCACCTACCCCTTTACTTTACTAATTAGCATTGCCCACCTGGACAGGTGAGCAGACTTAGAGCCTGTGACCGGCATTCCTACCAGACAAACCAAAGTAGACGATCTCATTTCAGTACCCCTGCCGACAATGACTTACAAATAGGCATACAATGAGTTGGAATCAGAACATTGTTCGTTCTGAATATTAGACTCTATGTGAATGAACGAATATAGAAACTCTCTCTCTCTCTCTCTATATATATATATATATATATATATATATAAATATATATATATAGATATATATATATATATATATATATTTATATATAATGTATTTTTATGTAATTATTTTTATTGGTGATTGTAGCGTTCGTTGTTATGTTATGTTGCTGACTATTATTTCGATTGTCTCACTTTCCTAGGTGATTAAGATGCAGAAAATTGCATTATTAACTTGATAGGACGCATTTTTTCCGTTAATATATATTTTTATTTATTTTATACGTACATAAAAGTAATCCATGGACACGTGTTTCTGGCTCACAGCCGTCATCAGCATGGCTAACTTAGACAGAGATCGAACCTTCGATATTGATGTCTAGAGTCCAGCGTTCTACCACTGGACCAAGACGCTCCGTCTAGAAATATGTACGATTTTTATCACCTAAATATCTAATGTATTCTTATGTAATTATTTTTATTGGTGATTGTAGCGTTCGTTGTTATTTTGCTTACTATTATTTCGATTGTCTCGCAAGCATGAAGAGAATACGAATTATATCGTTCGTAATTTAAAAAAAAAACGCACGCCGACCGGTTTCGCCCTCTCTTAACAAAGGCTGTATCGAGGGATTTAAAAAAAACGAGGGTTCTAAAAAAAAAATAAACGGGGTGAAAAGAGAGAGTACAAAAAATAAAATAGCGTTATGTTATATGTACAATGGAGGATGAATCTTAGAGACTGATCGCATCTAGTCCCAATAGAAATTCCCATTGCTTACAAATATATATATATATATATATATATATATATATATATATATATATATATATATATATATATGTATATAAGCTTTTATATATGATTATTTTTTTATTTACACAGACATGCAAAAAATCTGCGACACTAGCATGTCGATGTTATCAATCAACAGCTGCTATAGACTGAGATCTCATCAGGATGAGTCAAAATTCGATCAACTTCTCTCCAAATATGATCTATGGTTAAGATCGGATTTTAACTCTTCCTGATAAGATCTCAGTCTATAGCAGCTGTTGATTGATAACATCGACATGCTAGTGTCGCAGATTTTTTGCATGTCTGTGTAAATAAAAAAATAATCATATATAAAAGCTTATGTATATATATATATGTATATATCGGCAAACCCCTTTTCTAAGAATAGTCTCTTGAGTAGAGACTCCATTGGGTGCTTATTTAGAACAGAGTCCCTGAAAAAAATTATTTTCATGTACAATCAGTATTTTGTACTTACTCAGGCATAGTTTCTCACTCACGGTACGCAAAAGAATTTAAAAATATCAAGTAGAACTTTAATTAGAACGATTTTCCATTTCCATAAGGGCGATGTACAACGTCTATTCGCCGACATTTTGGGTGTGAGCGATCGATGAAATAGCCAAGAGCAATAACTCCGTTGTTATTGTTATAATTTAAAAAAGAAAGAAACACATATGCAATAATAATAAAATATATATTATTTAAATAAAAAAAATGAAAATTAAATAATTATGTTTGATTTCTTCACCGGGGAACTTTCCACGATATAATTTTATAGATTAATAAAATGTAGGTGCTTATTGCCCTTGGCTATTCCATCGATCGCTCACACCCAAAATTACGGCGAATAGACGTTGTACATCGCCCTTATGGAAATGGAAAAATCGTTCTAATAAAAGTTCTACTTGATATTTTAAAATTCTTTTGCGTACCGTGAGTGAGAAACTATGCCTGAGTAAGTACAAAATACTGATTTTACATGAAAATAATTTTTTCCAGGGACCCTGTTCTAAATAAGCACCCTCCATTGTTTTATGTATATTTTTCAGCTCAATCTAATTCTGATTTTATCGGGCTATTTTTTAAAATTTAATTTTATTGTAATTTCCATTGGTACCCTAGGTTAACGTGTTAAACTCTGCTTTGGGAATCAAAAGCATGAACTAGCTATTTTTTTTTTTGTCTTATTAATAAACTGTATTGAGTTACATTTCTGAGTTTTTTTTTTATTTGCTTCTTTTTTGTCTCTTTATTGATTTCCACCTTTTTATTCATGGTAACAACAGACGAATTTTGGTAACGACCCCCAAATTTTCGTCACTAGTCGACATCACCTTGAAACTATTTATACAATGTATTGCCCCCCATCCCCCACCCCGCAAATAAAGCTCGATTATATATTTAGTCGAAAACATCTGACCCGTTGGGTTACCCATGAGCTCGTGTTAGATTATTTTCAAGAGAAAGGCGACCGGCAATAAGCTAAACCCCCTTTCGAAAAGAGGAGGTGATTCCTAAGATGATGGCGTCTTAGGACCGAGCCGAGCCATATCTAATTCAGGGAAAAGGGTCGAACCATTTGCGAACAAGACCCTAGAGTTACATTGTACCAAGGATACACTGACTAGTATGAAAAGAAAAGCAGAAAAAGCCCTTTATTACGTGTCTCCCCAACAGCAAAGTGTGACACAAGGTCAAGCGAGAAACTTTCAACGAGTACACAAATGGCCGTGAACGAACCTCGGTAAAGGCGCCACAGGAAATAAACCAAGCCCCCCCCCCTTTTCGGACTAGATAATGCCTGGGAGGATGGACTCCTAAGACCAAATGGAACTCCTCCTTCTCTCTCTTTATCTCTCTCTTTCTCTCTCTCTCTCTTTCTCTCTGTCTTTCTCTCTCTTTCTCTTTCTCTCTCTCTTTCTCTCTCTCTTTATCTCTCTCTCTTTCCATCTCTCTCTCTCTCTCTGTCTTTCTCTCTCTTTCTCTTTCTCTCTTTCTCTCTCTCTTTCTTTCTCTCTTTCCATCTCTCTCTCTCTGTCTTTCTCTCTGTCTTTTTTTTTCTCTCTCTCTCTCTCTCTCTCTCTCTGTCTTTCTCTCTCTCTCTTTCTCTTTGTCTTTCTCTCTCTTTCTCTCTGTCTTTCTCTCTCTTTCTCTCTCTCTTTGTCTTTCTCTCTCTTTCTCTCTCTCTTTCTCTTTGTCTTTCTCTCTCTCTTTCTCTCTCTCTCTTTCTCTCTATATTTCTCTCTCTCTCTTTATCTCTCTCTCTTTCTCTCTCTCTTTCTCTTTGTCTTTTTCTCTCTCTCTCTCTTTCTCTCTCTCTCTTTCTCTCTCTCTTTCTCTTTGTCTTTCTCTCTCTCTGTCTCTCTCTCTTTCTCTCTTTCTCTCTGTATTTCTCTTTCATTATCTCTCTCTCTCTCTTTCTCTCTCTTTCTCTCTGTCTCTTTCTCTCTCTGTGTATCTCTCTCTCTTTATCTCTCTTTCTCTCTCTCTCTTTCTCTCTCTCTGTCTCTCTCTCTCTCTTTCTCTCTCTCTTTCTCTCTCTCTTTCCCTCTCTCTCTCTGTCTCTCTCTCTCTTTCTCTCTCTCTCTCTTTCTCTCTGTCTTTCTCTCTCTCTCTTTCTCTCTCTTTCCCTCTCTCTCTCTGTCTCTGTGTCTCTCTTTCTCTGTCTCTCTTTCTCTCTGTCTTTCTCTCTCTCTCTTTCTCTCTATCTTTCTCTCTCCCCCCGAATTAAATAGTAGTACTGGATTGCTGCAAAAATTGTCGTGATCGGACTTGTCAGAATTTCTGGGTGGGGGCGCCTCACACCACCGGCAATAAACTAATATCCCACCGAATGAGGAGGTAATGCCTGGGAAGATGGCCACCAGTAACCGAACAGAACAATACTCGACTATGCCCGATTCTTTCTTTGTGTAGTTAAGCTAGTAAAAACAAGGGAAGTAACTCAACATAATTAAAGAACTTTTCATTATGTTAGAGTCTCTCTCTCTCTCTTTCGCTCTCTCTCTCTCTCTCTCTCTCTCTCTCTCTCTCTTTCTCTCTCTCTCTAGCTCTCCCACTGATTGGCCATGTTTTTCTCTCCGCTTTCCCACTCCTCTTTAAGCTTCCTGTTCAACTGTACAGCGACACCAGACAGCCAATCAAACGCTCACTTGACGATACCTGACACCCAACCAAGAGCGACAGTTTTCATAATACGCACTAATTGAAAAGGGATGATTGACTGTGACTAAAATAGAGAAGCCGCTTTTTTTCTGCCTTTTGTAATGCTCGTTGGCGAAAAAGAATTATCTCCCTTGATTTTTTCTCACTTTCGAAATTTTTATTTTGTGTCCCCCCCCCCCCACCGCACTCACAGGCATCGCTATTTCTGATGCTTTCAGCTTTTCTTCTTTCTTTCTTTCTTTCTTTCTTTCTTTCTCCTAACTGTTTCGTCTTCTTTTCTTCTTCTTCTTCTTCTTCTTCTTCTTATTATTATTATTATTATTATTATTATTATTATTATTATTATTATTATTATTATTATTATTTATTTATTTATTTATTTATTTATTTACTTTCCCTTCTAATGAATCTAATACTTTTTTCTTTCTTTTTGCTAGTTGTTTCGTTCTTTTTTTAAAAAACTTTTTTCTTTCTTTTTAAACTTTTTCCTTTCTTTTTCTTTCACTCCTTCTGGGACTCATAGTCTTGGTCTAATATTTCTTTCTTTCTTTTTCCTATTTCTTATTCTCATTCTTCCCTTCCTCCTTCTTCGTCTTATTATTATTATTATTATTATTATTATTATTATTATTATTATTATTATTATTATTTTCTTCCTTCTTTTGTTTTTTTCTCTCTCTTTTTTGTTTAATCCTCCTCCACCACCTTCTTCTTCTTCTTCTTCTTCTTCTTCTTCTTCTTCTCCCTCTGTTTATGCTTTACATCTTTCGTTTCACTTTCTCCATCTCTTCCTTTCCCATCCTCATCTTTTCTGGCCTTTCCTCATTACTCTTTCCTCTCCCTCCTTCTATTTATGTAATTCCTTCTGCCTCCCCTCTTTTCAATTGCTATCTTAAGTATCTCGCACCGACTTAGACCGTTCGTTGTTGCAGCGACATCAGATGTTCGAATCTCGCTCAGGTCGTCTCGGGGGTCGTCGACTACCGACGACGGCTACAAACAACTCTTCCTCATTTTCTTTCTTTCTTTCGGTTTTCTCGTTCTTTCTTTTCTTTCTCTTTCTATTCTAATTCTTTCTCACTTTCTTTTTTATATTTTTCTCTCTTTCTTTCTCTCTTTTTCTTTCTTTTTTTTCTATTTCTTGCTATCCTCCTTTATTCTTTCTTTTCTTACTTATTTTTTCTTTCTTTTCTTGTCTTTCTCTCTTTCTTTTCTTTTTTCCCGTTCTCTGTTTCACCCTTTCTTTACTTTTTCTCTATTTCTTGCTGTCATCCTTTATTTTTTATTTACTTTTTTACCTTTTCTTTCTTTTCTTTTCTCCCTTTCTCTATTTCTCTGTTTCTTTCTTTCTTTCTTTCTTTATTTATTTATTTATCGTCTCTGTTTTTTTCCTTTCTTTTCTTTAAGTTGCTTTATTTATTTATTTATTTATTTATTTAACCTAAATTAATTTAATTTAATCGATAAATAAGATATTACACGGTGATGTAGTTTGATTGAAGCATTGTGTGTAATATGTATATAGAAAATTCATAGAAGTCTTTTTTTTAACATAGTTCACCCCAAACAAGGCAAATTGCCACTGTAGACATAAGAGGCTACTGAGAAATCGGGAGAAAGTTTTGGGAGCATCCTTAATTGGGAGCTGTGCAGCTAGATCACAATGTAAAAAGTAGAAATATCCAGGTGTTGAGAAGGAGCACAAATACCATCGCTTAAGTTCACGCGAGTTTCAAGAGATTTGAAACAGCCACATTTGATAAAGAGGTCTTACCTCGAAATATATTATGGTTATGGTGTGATGTTAATCTACCCTATTTCATGTGTAGATTGACTCTTTCATAGACTATGAATAGAGCTACAACTAAGTGTCATCGCAGTCATGGCGGCAGTCATTGGTGGCAGCCATAGCCACCGTATTGAATGCAGACTTTCTGTAACATAATATTTATGTACTAATGTAAATACACTCTTGTAAATATACCACCGTGTTGTCTTAATTATTATCAGCTCTTCAATGTCACAACACTGGCAACGAGGATTCGAAACCTATATCCCACAAAACTAGCAGCGAGGTATTCAGACTTACTCAGACCAACATATTTCAATTATATATATATATATATATATATATATATATATATATATATATATATATATATATATATATATATTACACGGAAAAGTCAGTTTACTTGAGATGACGGAAAAATGGAGAAATTCAAAAATGACATTTTAGAAATTTTAAGGCATCAGCAAGATCAGCAACTGCAATTGCAGAAAGAACAAGCATCATATCAAAAGAAAATGGATGCAGACAAAATGGAATTGCAAAAAGAACACATGGAATATCAAAAGAAAATGGATGCAGACAAAATGGAATTGCAAAAAAAGAACAAATGGAATATCAAAAGAAAATGGATGCAGACAAAATGGAATTGCAAAAAAACAAATGAAATATCAAAAGAAAATGGATGCAGACAAAATGGAATTGCAAAAAAAGAACAAATGAAATATCAAAAGAAAATGGATGCAGACAAAATGGAATTGCAAAAAAAATGAAATATCAAAAGAAAATGGATGCAGACAAAATGGAATTGCAAAAAAAGAACAAATGAAATATCAAAAGAAAATGGATGCAGACAAAATGGAATTGCAAAAAAACAAATGAAATATCAAAAGAAAATGGATGCAGACAAAATAGAATTGCAAAAAAACAAATGAAATATCAAAAGAAAATGGATGCAGACAAAATAGAATTGCAAAAAAACAAATGAAATATCAAAAGAAAATGGATGCAGACAAAATGGAATTGCAAAAAAACAAATGAAATATCAAAAGAAAATGGATGCAGACAAAATGGAATTGCAAAAAAAGAACAAATGAAATATCAAAAGAAAATGGATGCAGACAAAATGGAATTGCAAAAAAAATGAAATATCAAAAGAAAATGGATGCAGACAAAATGGAATTGCAAAAAAAGAACAAATGAAATATCAAAAGAAAATGGATGCAGACAAAATGGAATTGCAAAAAAACAAATGAAATATCAAAAGAAAATGGATGCAGACAAAATAGAATTGCAAAAAAACAAATGAAATATCAAAAGAAAATGGATGCAGACAAAATGGAATTGCAAAAAAACAAATGAAATATCAAAAGAAAATGGATGCAGACAAAATGGAATTGCAAAAAAAGAACAAATGAAATATCAAAAGAAAATGGATGCAGACAAAATGGAATTGCAAAAAGAACAAATGAAATATCAAAAGAAAATGGATGCAGACAAAATGGAATTGCAAAAAAAGAACAAATGAAATATCAAAAGAAAATGGATGCAGACAAAATGGAATTGCAAAAAGAACAAATGAAATATCAAAAGAAAATGGATGCAGACAAAATGGAATTGCAAAAAAAGAACAAATGAAATATCAAAAGAAAATGGATGCAGACAAAATGGAATTGCAAAAAAAATGAAATATCAAAAGAAAATGGATGCAGACAAAATGGAATTGCAAAAAAAGAACAAATGAAATATCAAAAGAAAATGGATGCAGACAAAATGGAATTGCAAAAAAACAAATGAAATATCAAAAGAAAATGGATGCAGACAAAATGGAATTGCAAAAAAACAAATGAAATATCAAAAGAAAATGGATGCAGACAAAATGGAATTGCAAAAAAACAAATGAAATATCAAAAGAAAATGGATGCAGACAAAATGGAATTGCAAAAAAAGAACAAATGAAATATCAAAAGAAAATGGATGCAGACAAAATGGAATTGCAAAAAAAGAACAAATGAAATATCAAAAGAAAATGGATGCAGACAAAATGGAATTGCAAAAAAACAAATGAAATATCAAAAGAAAATGGATGCAGACAAAATAGAATTGCAAAAAAAAAATGAAATATCAAAAGAAAATGGATGCAGACAAAATGGAATTGCAAAAAGAACAAATGGAATATCAAAATAAAATGGAAGCGGAAAAGTTTCGAATAGAAGAATTCCAAGAACAACAAACAGAACATTCAAAGAAAATGGATGCAGAAAAGCTGGAACAAATGAAAAGAATTGAGGAAATGTGTTTTCATACCCAACAGGAACAGAAAAAAATATTCGAATTTTCGATGGACATCAGAATGGTAAACGGAGGTGGAAGGTGACGGTGGTTAAGTGGATATCAACATGGACTGAAGACCTGGGTGTTCCAAGTTAGAATCGAGTCGGTTCCACAGTACCACTTTCACTTAGGGATGTTGGCAACCTTCTTGTGGTCCTTTCCGTAACTAGAAAAACATCGCGGAAACTAATGCCAACACCAGAATCATCTGATTCACACGAAAGAAGAAGAAGATTGGTAAAGATGAACGTACGTTTTTACAAAACACTATTTGAAACCGTATTGATGATTTTAACTACAATCGAGGTTATGTTTGCTTCGTATTTTAGATGATTTATAATACGGGATGTGCGTATTGAACCGATACTGAAAAGATTCGTTTGCTTTTAAGGAAATTGGGTACAGTTGAACATGCAAAATTCGTAAATTATTATATATATATATATATATATATATATATATATATATATATATATATATATATATATATATATATATATATATACAGGGTGGGCCAAAATAAGGGTCCTATCTTTAAATTTGAATAACTTGAATTTGAATAACTTCCACAAAATAAAAGTTAAACTCACCAAACTTTATGTGTGTGTAGACTGACCCTTCCGAGATTTTTTGAAATAAACAAAACAAATTTTAGCCGAAAAACACTTCTTAAAACTTACAAAAACTAAAGTATTGTTTTTTACACTGTTTTGAGTTTTTTAAGCAAAAATAATGTTTTCTAAATGAGGGTACGTTCCTTAGGGCTAATACGGCTCATGCTTGCTTCGGAAGGGGTCCTTTACTTATTCTAAAAAAAAAAAAAATCAATAAATAAAAAAGTTATGAATTTTTAAAAATAGGACCCTTATTTTTGCCCACCCTGTATATATATATATATATATATATATGTATATATATATACATGTGTGTGTGTGTGCTACCACCACTGCAAAGAACTTTTTATATCATCCTAACATCAAACAGGATTTCCATGAACGGAGTTCCTTTCCAAGAACTTCTCATCTATGGAACACGTTGCCACAATATTGATTCACTGAGGATTATAACATGGTCATCTTTAAATACAATGTGAATAAACATTCGTCATAAACCGTTCTCATATGTAATAAAATTTCATTCATTCCATTCATTATTTTCAATCCTCTCATAAGTTTGTTCATCATTCAACTGTCAATCTATCCGTGTCATCAAGCCGTATCCTCGATTGGCTTTTAGTCTTTATAAGGGATGACTAATCAGTAAAAATAAGTAAACTAATAAAATAGAAATTCTATAAATTGAAAATTATATTATATTTAAGGAATTATTTCGGAATATAAAGCAAATACATTTCACAGAAAGTGTTGCCCTTAATTCCAACCTTTTTTTTTCATTTTTATCTAGTGATATAGTACGTGATTGGATAACTACATATATAGAAAGGAAAGTGAATAAATTTTATGTAATTATTTGCAGTTTTAAATTTGTTTCTATGTCGACACCTACGTTTATTTAATATATTGTTTTTGTCGTATTTAATTATTCTGATATTTTATTTGTCTATATCTATTATTGAACTAAAACTGAGTCAATCAACGTTTGTTTTCCTAATGCTTTTTTCATATATATTTTAATAACACAAAATAAATATTCCTCAGTTGTGGGATTGAGGTATATTTGAAAAGTTTTCTATTTTAATTGTTACAAATTAACAAACTCGGAGAAGGAACTGGTAATATAATTAGTTCATTTTCTCCTGTATATTCAGACATTATGTGTTTAGAACCAAAACCTTCATATGCTAATCTGTTCAACAGGCACAAAGGTCAAGTCTTCATGCGTGTTTCCAGAAAACTCGTTCATTTTGTCTTCTTTCAAAATTTCCTACAGGGTTAGCTATTTTTTGCCAAATAAGCCTTTCAAAAGAAGGTGGCAGCCATTTTTACTCGCATCTTAATAATTACTCTTACCACTTCCAGTAACACTGGAGCGTACTTGTTCATGGCATTATTATACCATGAGCACCGTTTGTGTTTAATTTTTCACGCTACTCTTTTTCTCTGTTATCTACTACACATTTTCGATCGAAATAATGATTGCTTCCTTTTTTTCTTCAACTTTCCAGTTTTATGGAATATATGAATAATGGTTTTGTAATTTTAACATACCCACTTCATTATTAATAGCTATAGATATAAACTTCTTTCTTTTATGTTCGTTTCGCATTTTTAACATCATACGATTTATGTAAGAACAACATACTTACATTACCGGGGCACTCCAAAGAAATAAAGCTAATTCAGATTATTTCGGATTTTATTCGAGAATAGCAGATTGCGCTTCAGATTCTATTTTCGAACAGTTCAGATTGGCATGGCTGAAAAACAATGAGACTTTTTCTAGACTAATTTCTTACTTTTCTTCGATTATTTAGTTATTTTTTATAAGCAGGATGTATGTTTCCGGTAAGGTAAGTTTTTTGGTCCCCTGATTTATAAAAATGTCCGTCCGTCCGTCCGGATTTTTCTCCGCAACCATCTATTGAATTTCTCTGAAATTTTGCATGAAGTTGTAACTTTGGTCACGTTAGAAAGTGACATTCTCCGATTTTTGAAAAAAAATCTGGTTAGCCCCCAAGGGGGTCAAAAGGCTCCGAAATGGCAAAAAATGACATTTTTGCCCCATAACTTTTCATCCATTCATTCAATTTCTCTGAAACTTGGCCAAATATGGAGGCAATTGTTCCTAATAGAAAATAAGTATCGTTGACCTTGGAAAAAATCTGGTTCGCGCCCCCAGGGAATCAAAAGCCCCCAAAATGGCAAAAGATTACCCTTTTCTCCCATAATGTTTGATCCACCCATTCAATTTTTCTGAAACTTGGCCAAAATGTAGAGGCAATTGTTCTGGATATAAAATGAGCATCCTTGACATCAGAAGAATTCTGGTTCGCGCCCCCAGGTGGGGTCAAAAATGCCCCAAATTGCCCAAATTTATTGCATTTTACACTCGCCACATCGAGTCACATACAGAGGGGGGCCACGCACGCGCGGCTTGTTATTTTTTTTATATAATACTTGTTTTTTTTACTGTTTAGTGATGTGGTTATTATTATCTTGCACCATTGTGGAGATGAGGATTGATATTCTGCCAAATTTCAACCATCCTTACCGTTGTTGTCTCACCGTCCACCTGGCAAACTCATTAACTCTTATCCTCGAGTTGACTTTGGGACTTGATACGTAGTTACTCATTAGTAAAAAAAATATTCAACAGATTTCGATATGGACCCTTTACTAATTAACATGGACGTCTAAAGTATAATTTAGTTCGTAGAGCCTCCTTAAAGCTTCTGTAAAACCCCAGGGGTCCATTTGGAACCCGGTTGGGAATCCTTGCTTTAGGTGCTACACTGGCCTTTTGGCCAAGATCAAAGTGTAGTATCTGTTCCGATGGATACTGCACCCCACAAACTGGTATCGTCTTGGCCTTCGGGGCTTGATTTACGCCGGTCTATGGGTCTGTCCTGTGCAGTTCTAGGAGGTCCATCCTCCCAGGCTTCGTCTCCCCTCTTTGGGAAGGAGTAAGTTTATTGCTTACTGCCTGAGGCGTCCTTACCGTGGAATGCCGACGGGGCTGCCCAGGCAATTTTTAATGGCCAGAGTGCTCACCTTCTCGGGCGCTGGCTTTTTAAACCCCACTTTCCCGACCCGACCTTGGGTCACATCTTACCTTGTGGGAGTAAGATACAACTGGCCTTGTGCCTAACTCCTGGAGAGGAGTAAATAAATACTCATTAGTAAAAAAAATATTCAACAGATTTCGATATGGACACCTTAATAATTACCATGGACGTCTAAAGTACAATTTAGTTCGTAGGGCCTCCTTAAAGCTTCTGTGAAACCCCGGGGTCCAAATTCCGGTTGGGAATCCTTGCTTTAGGTGCTACACTGTAACAAGCGCATTCACTAAACTAACTCGACAATCAACTAAATCTCATTCATTCACTGTGGAGGTCCCCAGATGCCGGAGAGCCTTCTACTCAAATAGCTTCAAATAGCTTCTTTCCTCGTGCTGCTGGCCTCTGGAACTCCCTCCCTGCCCCTGTTTCCTCGACAGTACAGACATGCAGAAATTTCAAACTAATGTAAACAGACATCTCGCTGCGCAGATCACAATTTAGGCTAATCCCCCCCCCCAACCGTCACCCCTTTTCTTTTTTCTCAGTAGCCCCTTACGTCTACAGTGGCGGCCTGCCTTGTATGGGGTGAACTATGTTAAAAAAAAAAAAAATTCCCCAAACCGCCTAGCAGATAACGACGACCACATACACTCCTTGGCTTTCTCCCGTTGCCTGCATAGCGAGCCAGCCAGCCTGTCGACCAATGCCGACAAGCAGAGCTTCATCGTACGGGTTCATCATCATCTCCGTTCGTGTTCGACCTCAGCCTCATTAATGGTCAATTGACTGAAACGCCGGTCGGCCGAAAATCTGTCGAATTTGCTTGGCTTTCCTCGTCTTTGGCCGCACAGCGACACCAGTTAGCCAATCAAGTGCTCGCTTCTTCTCACCAGACAAAAGAAGAAGAATTTTTTGAAGAGTCGCCCAATTAGAAAATCTCCCCCCTCCCCCTCTCCATCCTCTTTTCCTCTTTATGCGGTTTTATCGCCTCCCCTTCTTTCTTTCACCCGCTTTTCTGTATCACTCTATCTATTCACCCACACTACACTCTCTCTCTGATTCCATTTATCTATTTATAACTCTCTCTCTCTCTCTCTCTCTCTCTCTCTCTCTATTTATTTTTTCTCCCCCTTTCGCTGAAGTTCTCTCTAATACAATTCGTTCCTCGTTTATCCCTCCTTTCTCCCCCTTCATTCTCTCTCTCTGTTCTTGTTCTTGTTCTTGTTCTTGTAAATGTTCTTCTTTGCTTTCAACTCAATTTCTTACCCCCCCCCCCTCTCTCTCTCTCCCTTCCTTTTATCTATCTATCTATCTATCTATCTATCTATCTATCTATCTATCTATCTATCTTCTCGTTCTCAATTAATTTCCCCTTCTCTCTCTCCCTCTCTTTCTCCCCCCCTCTCTCTCTCTTCATTTCATTTATCTATCTATCTATCTTCTTCTCGTTCTCAATTAATTTTCTCTCTCTCTTCCCCCCCATCGCTCTCTCTCTCTCTCTTCAGAAGAGATGCGGTTGTGGAATGCGCAACAACTGCTACACTATAAATTATCTGCGCAAGGGAGGGGCCATTGTCTCTCAAGACTGAATGGAGGCCTTTAAACTCTCTCTCCCTCCCTCTCTCTCTCCCTCCCTCTCTACTTCTCTCTCTCTCATCCCCATCTCTCTTTCTCATTCCATTAGTTCCTGATTTTTATTCCATCGAATAGTTTATGGTGAGTTCAAATCCTATCGGATCTAGTGTCATACTTAACGCACTAATACAATTGGGAAAGGGATGAACCCGCATGCATCTTCTCCCCACCTAAGAAAAGCAACGTGGGTTAAATTAATCGTATACAATGAATCATTTGCAATAAGTATTGTGCCCCGGCATTGAATACACCACAAAAAGGGTTGATTTGCCGTAAAACAGACAAACAAACCTAACACTCTCTCTCTCTCTCTCTCTCTCTCTTTCTCTCTCTCTCTATCACACGTACACACATTCCTTCCCTCTATTTTTCTCTCTCCCAATCCACTAATTTGAATCCAAGGGAATAACTATACTACACCCTATAATTTAGAGCAATATATATATATATATATATATATATATATATATATATATATATATATATATATATATATATAAAGTCATCCATATAGAGACTGTTTCGCTGCATCACAGCTCTTCAGTGCGGCTAGACTAGCTGAAAGTCGGCGCCTCTGCCCATGCGTTATCTTCCGACACAGACTAAATGTAAGTGATATCTCAATGTAAACATTGTCAAGTGCCGGGAGCTCGAATTAGTTTTACCGAATAAGCTACGCTTTAAAGCTAATGGCAGTTAGCGAACTCCTTACAAATATATATATATATATATATATATATATATATATATATATATATATATATATATATATATTACTATTTCATGTATCCACTTAAACTTTTATAAGGAGATATAATCTTTTATGTATCAATTTTCAGTATTTACTTCAACAGTGATCGATACGTAAGTAGAGCTAGGTAGTAAGCTATTTTAGCCTGAAGATTGCCACAGGGATGAAACGCGGAGACTCTGTGTAGCTTAATTGCCATATATATATATATATATATATATATATATATATATATATATATATATATATATATATATATATATATATATATATATATATATATATGGGAAGAGAAGGATGTATATATATATATATATATACATATATATATATATATATATATATATATATATCGTTATCTTTGAAAAGCCATGGTTTAAGGGTATCTTGGTAAAACACTTGATGAATTAATAAATTTGAAAACTATACAAGCTTTATCCACTTCATCACTTCATTATCCATATATATATATACATAACTCTGTTAGATAAATTCTGCGAGTCGTAATATAAAAAGTATATAATCAAAATGAACATGAAAAACAAATGTATTAATCAGTAATATAACCAGCATGTTCATTAATTACACGCTCACAATGACGTCATCATTTTTCTACTTGCTCATGATATTCGTCTTCTGGAATGTCTCTTAGCACTCGCAGTTCCTCAATCTTCACCTCCTCGGAATTATGAAATGTAGTTTTCCGTAGTTCTGTCTTCAGTTTATGGAACAACCATCGGTCGCATATGTTGAGATCAGGTGAATAGGGGTTCTGCTTCAATGTAACAATTCCTCGACTTTCGAAAAATGAACTGGTCTCACGTGAAACATGACAGCGTGCATTGTCATGTTGCCATGCAACAGCACGGAGATTAATTGGACTTTTCCTCAAATTTCGCCACTTCGTACCACAATCACGTACAAACTCTATGTAACCAGCACTATTGAGATAAGTTGTACATGTGTACACATTTGCATAAGCAACCAATGAACAGAAAAAAGTTATTAATACACTCTCAGTACTTACCTAACAGAGTATTATATTTACATATATAAATAAATAAATATTTTATAGACACATTATATATATATATATATATATATATATATATATATATATATATATATATATATATATATATATATATATATATATATATATATACTTTTGATAACAATTGTCGGACACTCTCTAGGGCTCTTTCGACTATCATCTCGTCAGGAGACACCAATAGTTTGAATGATGAAATGTAGTTTTCCGTAGTTCTGTCTTCAGTTTATTGAACAATATATATTGTCTTTTTGTTCTCACATTTTAGGGGCGATGTTTCTGACAAAGGAGGAAGAATCGCTGTTTTCTGATTCGGTATCTATCCATCTAACACTTATCGTTGGCTAGTTTTTGATCTTGTTGTCATTTTTTTCTAGCTCTTTACATCAAGTGGCTTCATGCTTTGTCTGGAGCGATCTCCATAAAAAATTTGATAATATTTATCGTGATATTGTTTAGCCCCTTTCATTCTAAGACGGACACTTTCAGAGAACTATAAAACTGTCAAATTTAAATGCGTAACGCTAAGTTCCACCCAACGAGTCATTCGAACACTTTGCTGACAGTCTTCTATGTGTGTCCTCTTACTTATAAATAAATCTTAATTCTTCTCCTTTAACGTGGTTGGTTGGGTGGTCGCATCTTCCTAAGCGTTCAGACAAAAGTTAAAATATTGACTTTGATCTGAGGGTTTCGAAACGTGCAACCGGCAGAGCAATCCCCCCTCAACACTGATGATTCCCGGTAAAAGGGATGAGGTTAACAATACATAACAAATAAATAAGTAAATAAATAAATAAATAAATAAATAACTAAATTAAATAAAAACCTGAAATAGAAATACAAGCAAGCACGTGATTAAATAAGGTCACCCATTATTTGGACACAACAAAGAAACAGGGTGGACCACCCTATAGAAAACAGAACAATAGAATAGGAAATAGGAAGTAAAATCAATCGAACCTTTGTTTGTGAGAAGCGCAACGATTGGCTAAGGGAATAACAAAGAATCTGATTGGTTAACTAGCTAAACTAAACACCTCGTGTATATATAAACACACTCGGCAACAGAAACTCCATGCATTTAAGCCTGACGATTCCCTACGGGGATGAAACGCAAAAGTTTCTGTGTAGCTTAATTGTCATAAATATATTTTCATAACTTATATATAAATATATATCCGTCCCGTCACACAAAAGTTACTGAGTAAAAAACTGCCAGACGAATCCATTTCAAGTATAAGGGCAATTGAGAAAGCAAATAGTAAGTCATACCTCTCCCACCTTCAATCTATCTCCATAATGAGACTTTTCTTTCTGCTTTCTATACCGATTTATACGGTTTTTAAAAAAATATTTTTTAACTTTCCAGTTTGAGACGTTTTCTATCTTTCTTATTTCTTTTATTTTTAACTACACCGATTCAGAGGTTATTTTATATAAATATGAATATTAGTGCGAACACTGGCGAAGGATAATTTTTCTCCGTAATTCTTAAAGGGGGGTGTACATACTGGTTCTCGTTAGATCACCGAATTTAAGTGACCTTGAGCCTGGTCAGTACCAGATGGATCACCATTTGGGAATACTAGGCGCTGTATGTGGGAGAACGGCAATACCTCCTCGCAAAAAAAAACCCTTGCAAAACTAACAACGCCACCTCACTTGACATGTAACCGGGAACCACTAGTGAAATTAATATTCCCTAGAAACTTTCTCCGAATTGGGGAAGCCAGCTCCACCCGCTCAGGATGACTGTCACACCAACGAAATGTAATGCTTAGAAAATAAAAGAGGTCCTTATTTACTTGCCTCCCTACGAGGGCAGGGTTATACTCAAGATCGTTTTTTAATGGTGGTTGGGGGGGGGGGATCCATCTCCCCAAATAGGGACACTTTGGATTAGGACAAAAATTTAAATAAAGTCTAGAAGGATCTCTCCTTCACTGATGGATAACAGAACAGATACTACACTTTGATCGTAGCTCGAAGACCAAATAAGATGTCATGGCAGCTTTTTTTCTTTATACAGGATGGGCAAAAATAAGGGTCCTATTTTTAAAAATTCATAACTTTTTTATTTATTGATTTTTTTAAATTTTTTTTTTAGAATAAGTAAAGGACCCCTTCCGAAGCAAGCATGAGCCGTATTAGCTCTAAGGAACGTACCCTCATTTAGAAAACATTATTTTTGCTTAAAAAACTCAAAACAGTGTAAAAAACAATACTTTAGTTTTTGTAAGTTTTAAGAAGTGTTTTTCGGCTAAAATTTGTTTTGTTTATTTCAAAAAATCTCGGAAGGGTCAGTCTACACACACATAAAGTTTGGTGAGTTTAACTTTTATTTTGTGGAAGTTATTCAAATTTAAAGATAGGACCCTTATTTTGGCCCACCCTGTACATCCCTACAAAAACTGCACCAATTAACGTCGTCAAAATCGCTCCTGCGACTGGGGATCGCTTGTGAATTTAATATTTCCTAAAAACGCTCTCCTCAAAGAAGGGAGCTAGATCAACCCGTCCAGGACTATTAGAACCGGACAAAGGAACCATGTGCTACGGTACGAAACGGGTACCCAAATTTTTGGTCTGCAAACAGGAAGTCGCGTCATATTAAAGGCACCGCTTTTTTTTTTGTCCCCTTTCCAAAAAAATTCTTAAAAAGTAAAAAAAATCACATTTCGTTGCTCAAAAACATTGTTCATTCTTTTAATATATTACTTGTTTCTAAAGTACTTATTATTCTCAAAAGGAAAAAAATCACATTTCGTCGCTCAAAAACATTGTTCATTCTTTTAATATATTACTTGTTTCTAAAGTACTTATTATTCTCAAAAGGAAAAAAATCACATTTCGTCGCTCAAAAACATTGTTCATTCTTTTAATATATTACTTGTTTCTAAAGTACTTATTATTCTCAAAAGGAAAAAAATCACATTTCGTCGCTCAAAAACATTGTTCATTCTTTTAATATATTACTTGTTTCTAAAGTACTTATTATTCTCAAAAGGAAAAAAATCACATTTCGTTGCTCAAAAACATTGTTCATTCTTTTAATATATTACTTGTTTCTAAAGTACTTATTATTCTCAAAAGGAAAAAAATCACATTTCGTCGCTCAAAAACATTGTTCATTCTTTTAATATATTACTTGTTTCTAAAGTACTTATTATTCTCAAAAGGAAAAAAATCACATTTCGTTGCTCAAAAACATTGTTCATTCTTTTAATATATTACTTGTTTCTAAAGTACTTATTATTCTCAAAAGGAAAAAAATCACATTTCGTTGCTCAAAAACATTGTTCATTCTTTTAATATATTACTTGTTTCTAAAGTACTTATTATTCTCAAAAGGAAAAAAATCACATTTCGTCGCTCAAAAACATTGTTCATTCTTTTAATATATTACTTGTTTCTAAAGTACTTATTATTATTCTCAAAAGGAAAAAAATCACATTTCGTCGCTCAAAAACATTGTTCATTCTTTTAATATATTACTTGTTTCTAAAGTACTTATTATTCTCAAAAGGAAAAAAATCACATTTCGTTGCTCAAAAACATTGTTCATTCTTTTAATATATTACTTGTTTCTAAAGTACTTATTATTATTATCAAAAGGAAAAAATCACATTTCGTTGCTCAAAAACATTGTTCATTCTTTTAATATATTACTTGTTTCTAAAGTACTTATTATTCTCAAAAGGAAAAAAATCACATTTCGTCGCTCAAAAACATTGTTCATTCTTTTAATATATTACTTGTTTCTAAAGTACTTATTATTCTCAAAAGGAAAAAAATCACATTTCGTTGCTCAAAAACATTGTTCATTCTTTTAATATATTACTTGTTTCTAAAGTACTTATTATTCTCAAAAGGAAAAAAATCACATTTCGTTGCTCAAAAACATTGTTCATTCTTTTAATATATTACTTGTTTCTAAAGTACTTATTATTCTCAAAAGGAAAAAAATCACATTTCGTCGCTCAAAAACATTGTTCATTCTTTTAATATATTACTTGTTTCTAAAGTACTTATTATTCTCAAAAGGAAAATAATCACATTTCGTCGCTCAAAAACATTGTTCATTCTTTTAATATATTACTTGTTTCTAAAGTACTTATTATTCTCAAAAAGAAAAAAATCACATTTCGTCGCTCAAAAACATTGTTCATTCTTTTAATATATTACTTGTTTCTAAAGTACTTATTATTCTCAAAAGGAAAAAAATCACATTTCGTCGCTCAAAAACATTGTTCATTCTTTTAATATATTACTTGTTTCTAAAGTACTTATTATTCTAAAAAGGAAAAAAATCACATTTCGTTGCTCAAAAACATTGTTCATTCTTTTAATATATTACTTGTTTCTAAAGTACTTATTATTCTCAAAAGGAAAAAAATCACATTTCGTCGCTCAAAAACATTGTTCATTCTTTTAATATATTACTTGTTTCTAAAGTACTTATTATTCTCAAAAGGAAAAAAATCACATTTCGTTGCTCAAAAACATTGTTCATTCTTTTAATATATTACTTGTTTCTAAAGTACTTATTATTCTCAAAAGGAAAAAAATCACATTTCGTTGCTCAAAAACATTGTTCATTCTTTTAATATATTACTTGTTTCTAAAGTACTTATTATTCTCAAAAGGAAAAAAATCACATTTCGTTGCTCAAAAACATTGTTCATTCTTTTAATATATTACTTGTTTCTAAAGTACTTATTATTCTCAAAAGGAAAAAAATCACATTTCGTCGCTCAAAAACATTGTTCATTCTTTTAATATATTACTTGTTTCTAAAGTACTTATTATTCTCAAAAGGAAAAAAATCACATTTCGTTGCTCAAAAACATTGTTCATTCTTTTAATATATTACTTGTTTCTAAAGTACTTATTATTCTCAAAAGGAAAAAAATCACATTTCGTTGCTCAAAAACATTGTTCATTCTTTTAATATATTACTTGTTTCTAAAGTACTTATTATTATTATCAAAAGGAAAAAATCACATTTCGTTGCTCAAAAACATTGTTCATTCTTTTAATATATTACTTGTTTCTAAAGTACTTATTATTCTCAAAAGGAAAAAAATCACATTTCGTTGCTCAAAAACATTGTTCATTCTTTTAATATATTACTTGTTTCTAAAGTACTTATTATTATTATCAAAAGGAAAAAATCACATTTCGTTGCTCAAAAACATTGTTCATTCTTTTAATATATTACTTGTTTCTAAAGTACTTATTATTATTCTCAAAAGGAAAAAATTCACATTTCGTTGCTCAAAAACATTGTTCATTCTTTTAATATATTACTTGTTTCTAAAGTACTTATTATTATTCTCAAAAGGAAAAAAAATCACATTCCGTCGTTCAAAAACATTATTTCGTTGCTCCAAAACATTGTTTATTTTTATTAATATATTACTTATTGGGAATCTTTTACGACGCTAAGCAGAGTAAAAACGCTAAACAACAAATATACAACAAATAAAAGTAACTGTAGGCTGTAAAAGTTATTTTCAAACTTACCTGTGGCATTTGTTAGTATTTTTAGACCGTTACAACCGCTATTTATTAGAAATTAATAGTTTTGTCACACGAACACTTGAGGGAAAAAAATGGCCGATTTTGAGGGGGTTTTGCTAAGGAATGAACGTTAATACGCCATCTTGAATTTAGTGAAAACCAGTGGGAAAACAAAACAAGAAATTTTTTTTTTACATCTAATAAAAAAACATTTATAATACGTAAAAATAAAAACAAATTACATAGGTAAGTAGAAAAATATCTATTCTCGTCGTAGGTCAACTTCACTTGTTGCAAATTTATGTTTTTAAACTCTTTCTCGTTCTGTTTTTGGACCTCGTTCGCGACTCTGCTGAGCGTCGTAAAAGATTCCCTACTTATTTATTATTATTCTCAAAAAGAAAAAAAAATCACATTCCACGTTGCTCAAAATATATCACTTGTTTCTTTAAAAAAAAAAGAAGATTTATTCTATTTTGTTTATTTTTTTAATAAATTACTTGTTTCATGAAAAAAAGATTCTTTCGTTGCCGGTATTTTTGAAAAAAGTTTTCCGCCCGATATTTTTGGGGAAGGTGACAAAAACGCGGTGCCTTTAATATGACGCGACTTCCTGTTTGCAGATGAAAAATCTGGGTATCCGTTTCGTACCGTAGCACCAGGAACAAATATTACAATAGTTTGGGGACACTTATGCAAAACGAACCCTATTTACTTGTGTCTCCACGGGGACGAAGTTTGATATAAAGTCGCCTTGGCCTTGGTCGGGAAAGTGGGATTTGAAAAGCCAGCTCCCGAGAAGGTGAGCACTCTGGCCTACAAAAATGCCTGGGCAGCCCCGTCGGCATTCCCCGGTAGGGGCGTCTCAGGTAGTAAGCAATAAACTTACTCCTCCCCAAAGAGAGGCTGCAAAGCCTGGGAAGGTGGACCTCCTAGAACTTCACAAGATCGACCCATAGACCGGCGTAAATCAAGCCCCGAAGGCCAAGACAATACCAGTCTATGGGGTGCAGTATCCATCGGAACAGATACTGCACTTTGATTTTGGCCAAAAGGCCATTTAGACCTATAGTATTATTTACTCCTCTCCAGGAGTTAGGCACAAGGCCAGTTTTATCCTACTCCCACAAGTAAGATGTGACCCAAGGTCGGGTCGGAAAGTGGGGGTTGAAAAGCCAGCGCCCGAGAGGTGAGCACTCTGACCATCAAAAATTGCCTGGGCAGCCCCGTCGGCATTCCCCGGTAGGGGCGCCTCAAGCAGTAAGCAATTAACTTACTCCTCCCCAAAGAGGGGAGGCAAAGCCTGGGAGGGTGGACCTCCTAGAACTGCACAGGACAGGCGTGCAGTATCCATCGGAACAGATACTACACTTTGATCTTAGCCAAAAGGCCATTTAGACCTATAGTGATTTGCAATTACCTTCTATAAGGGCAGCGCTCTTACAGAGCAGGAAGTCTTAGCCATTGTACACAAATCAGTACAAAAATCAGTATCATCTGCCTAACACAAAACGAAAAGTTGTCCAGTTTCTAAAACCCATAAGGGTGCTCAACCCTCCATCCATCATCTGCCTGCTATGACTTCACGTACTCTGATCGGGGGGGGGGGGGGGGTGCTAAGTAAGTACTCCAACCTTGCCCAAGGATCTCCCACAGACTAGTGGAGGGAAAAGAGGCGCCTTACTGTTCATGTTAGTGGAAATGTTTCCATATCACTACCCAGTAAACATGGTAAAGCTATTTGGCGCATCAAAAACAGTTTATGTAACGTGGCATCCGAAACGAATGTAATGGCTTCCTGAAGCATAACAATAAGAAGCAATATCACGCATAACTATTTTAGAAGCATTTAGATATGGCGGCCACAACGTTACACGAATACGGTGAACATGTTATATAGTATACATTGATTTTTTTGGCATCCACAGGGTAAAAAATTACAGAGAATCTTTACTGTTTTTATATAAGAATGCACACACACACACACACACACACACACACACACACACACACATATATATATATATATATATATATATATATATATATATATATATATATATATATATATACTAATGATAATAGAATTAACGATAAGTGAAATATCGTAGAGTGATCTATCTCGATAATATTTAATTGTTATAAAATAGCATATTACCAGATTTTATCCTCTGACGAGAAGAGTTTTATCTTTGAAAAAACCATGGTTTAAGGATTAATGTAACTCCTTGCATCTGAACTTTCGATGTAATAAAATTTGTATTAATTTATGTAACTTTATGTAATTTGGTCCAATTTGTTGTCTTCATCTTTCTTTGAAATATATAATAAATTCAGGTTAAGTAAACATCCACAAGATAAAAATCCAAAGAATTTCAACCGGGCTTATATAATAGTGCTCAATAGTAAATAGAGCTATTTATGTTAATTTTTTTAATTTTAAACAAACATGTACAACATCTGCTACACTGGCATGTCGATGTTACGACCTTTAGTTATTAAAAACTAAGATCTCCTCAGGCGGAAAAAATCTGATCCTTCATTATTCAACTGACAATCTATATCTCTCATTAATTCTTATCCTCGGGTGGCGTTTAACCTTAATAAGTGGTGATTGAATAGCATAATAACAGATCCCGCGTGTTTCTACGTAATTCAAATGTTATGGTTTGATGCGTGTATGCGTAAGAGAGGAGGACGAGAAGGTAGCGTGTAGGTGTGTGGGTGCGTGTTGGGAATAGTACAAGAGGGATACAATACGCAGTTTCTTGGCCTTTTGGCTAAGATCAAAGTGTAGTATCTGTTCCGATGGATACTGCACCCCATAGACTGGTATTGTCTTGCTCTTCGGGGCTTGATTTACGCCGGTCTATGGGTCTGTCCTGTTCAGTTCTAGGAGGTCCACCCTCTCAGGCTTCGCCTCCCCTCTTTGGGGTGGAGTAAGTTTAACTTTTCAAACCCCTACTTTCCCGACCCGACCTTGGGTCACATCTTACTTGTGGGAGTACGATAAAACTGGCCTTGTGCCTAACTCCTGGAGAGGAGTAAATAAATAAAATACGCTCGTATATCCGTGTACGTGTGCGCATGTGTATGCGTGCGTGCGTGTCTTTAAAAGAGTCTTTTTTATATTGCGTGCGCGTCGGCCTCACCTGGGTGCTCTGTGCGTGATCACCCCCCCCCCCCCCCCGTCACTCGCTCCCTCGGTCCCGCCCTTTCTTTATTGTGTGGCCGCGTCGCCCTCGTTTGATTTCCCACTGGCTTGACAGAACGCGCGACCCCGAGACCCGAGCGATATTCTCGCATCTGATGTCGCTCGATTGCAAAAACAGCAGACCCTCCCCCCCCCCTAAAATCTCGCACCCCCCACACAACAAACACTCCACCCCTTTTATATCGAGATTCTCGTTCAATTCACGGGAATCACAATGAATGGCGTTACTAATAACGACGGAACAATGAAAAATAATTTACAATAAGAAAAAAATCACAAACAAATAAAAATAAAAATTTCACTAAAATGAAAACAATATTATAAACAGAAGTTGTGATGGCGAACGAAATATCAGAAAAGGGTAGAAGGAAAGGGAGAAAGAAAGACAGAAACAAAGCTAGAGAGGAAAAGAGATAGGAAGAAAGAAAGAAAGAAATATAAGTAGAAAGAGAGATAAAATAAGAGAAAAAAGAAATGGAAAGGAATAAAGACAAAAAGAAAAGGAAATTATGATGGCGGATGTAGAGACAAAAGAAATTGCAAAAAAAGTAGAAAGAAAGAAAGAAAGAAAGAAAGAAAAAAAGGAGAAAAAAGAGAGATAGTAAATGAGAAGAAAGAAAACGAATGAGAAAGAAAAAGAAAGAAAGAGAATGAAAAAAAGAAAATGATGACGGATGAAAGTTTGACAAACGAAAGTGCAGAAAAGAGCTGAAAGAAAGAAAGGGAAAAAAGAAGAAAAAAGGCGGGAAAATAAGAAAAATAAAGAGAATGAGAAAGAAAAATAAAGGAATAGAGAGAGAGACACGAAAAGGAAGATAATATGAGACAGAGAAAGAAAGGAAGGGAGAATCAACAAGAAAGAAAGAGAAGAAAGAAAGAAAGAAAGAAAGAAAGAAAGAAAGAAAGAAAGAAAAAAGAAAGGGAGAAATAAATGGAGGGGAAAATTGAAACGAAAGAAAAAAAGAAAAGTAGATAAAGATAAAGAAAAGAATGATGAAAGAAAGAAATATTTTAGCAAAAAAGAAAGACATGAAAAGAAAAACATATGAAAGAAAAAGAAAGAGAAAATAAGAATGAAGGCCAGGAAATATAAAAAAAAGAAGAAAGACGTTAACAAAATGGAAGGAAGAAAGAAAGAGAAAAAGAAATAATGAAGAAAGAAAGGGAAATTTATAAAAAGAAAAAAACATGAAGAGAAAATGGAAAGAAAAAGAAAAACAAAGCAAGAACGAAGAAAGGAAGAACAAAATTAAAGAAAGATTAACAAAAACAGAGAGAAAAAAAGAAAATAGAAATCGTCTGAAAGAATAAAAAGAAAGAAAGGAAAAAAGAAAGAAAATTATGAAAGAGTAATAGAAAGAAAGAAGGAAGGAAAAAATAACAAAAAGATAAAAAGAAATAAATGAAGGAAGGAAGGAAGAAAGAAAGAAAGGAAGAACAAAATTAAAGAAAGATGAACAAAAACAGAGAGAAAAAAAGAAAATAGAAATCGTCTGAAAGAATAAAAGGAAAGAAAGGGAAAAAGGAAGAAAATTATGAAAGAGTAATAGAAAGAAAGAAGGAAGGAAAAAAGAACAAAAAGAAAAAAAGAAATAAATGAAGGAAGAAAGAAAGAAAGAAAGGAAGAGTTAAACAAAAATGAGAAGGAAAGAAAATTTTAAAAAAACGAAAGAAAAGGACAAAGAAAAAAGAAAGAGAAAAAGAAAGATAAAGAAAGAGAATGAACAGAATTACATTAGAAATAGTACGAAATGAAAGATGCACGACAGAAAGAAAAAGAAGAAAGAAAGAAAAAGAACGAAAGATAAAGAAAGGAATGAAGGAAAATGTAAAAATAAAAGTAAATAAATGAATAATGAACACAGAAAGAATTGTGTTTAAAGACACTAAATAAATAAATAAACTGAAGAAAAAAATGACAGAAAAAATCAACAAACTCAATGAAATTATAAAAAAGAAAAAAAGTGAAAAAAAGGAACAAAACTTAACGGCTGGGGGGGGGGGGAATGAATAACAATATAAAATAAAGACGAACAAGAAAATAAAGAATGAAAAGAACAAAAGAGATCGAAAAAGCCTCCCACTGTCATGACATTACTTCCAACTTCCGCTGCTATTCCTACTCCCTTCAGTAAGTTTATATACTCTATGCGCTTCCCACTATCTAACATTTATAGAGACATCCTAAGTGAGGAGTTGTGCTGAATGAGAGGGAAACGAAAGAAAGAACTATGAAAGAAAAAGAACACAAATTACAAAAGACAGAAAGGATGAAGATATAAAAAAAGAAAAATGAAAGAAAAACGAAGAAAGCAAAAAATAAAGATAAAAAAACAAAACCCAAAGAACATTGTAAAAGATAGAAAAATTAGAAGGAAAAATGAGAAAGAAATAAAAAAAGAAAATTAGGAACAAAAAATGGAGAAAAATGAAAAAGAAAACAACGAGAACAAAAAGTGAATAAAAAAAGAAAATTAGGAAGGAAAAATGGAGAAAAATGAAAAAGAAAACAACGAGAACAAAAAGTAAATAAAAAAAAGAAAATTAGGAAGGAAAAATGGAGAAAAATGAAAAAGAAAACAACGAGAACAAAAAGTAAATAGAAAAAAAGAAAATTAGGAAGGAAAAATAGAGAAAAATGAAAAAGAAAACAACGAGAACAAAAAGTAAATAAAAAAAAGAAAATTAGGAAGGAAAAATGGATAAAAATGAAAAAGAAAACAACGAGAACAAAAAGTAAATAAAAAAAAGAAAATTAGGAAGGAAAAATGGAGAAAAATGAAAAAGAAAACAACGAGAACAAAAAGTAAATAAAAAAAAAGAAAATTAGGAATGAAAAATTGAGAAAAATGAAAAAGAAAACAACGAGAACAAAAAGTAAATAAAAAAAAGAAAATTAGGAAGGAAAAATGGAGAAAAATGAAAAAGAAAACAACGAGAACAAAAAGTAAATAAAAAAAGAAAATTAGGAATGAAAAATTGAGAAAAATGAAAAAGAAAACAACGAGAACAAAAAGTAAATAAAAAAAGAAAATTAGGAATGAAAAATTGAGAAAAATGAAAAAGAAAACAACGAGAACAAAAAGTAAATAAAAAAAGAAAATTAGGAATGAAAAATTGAGAAAAATGAAAAAGAAAACAACGAGAACAAAAAGTAAATAAAAAAAAGAAAATTAGGAAGGAAAAATGGAGAAAAATGAAAAAGAAAACAACGAGAACAAAAAGTAAATAAAAAAAAGAAAATTAGGAATGAAAAATTGAGAAAAATGAAAAAGAAAACAACGAGAACAAAAAGTAAATAAAAAAAGAAAATTAGGAATGAAAAATTGAGAAAAATGAAAAAGAAAACAACGAGAACAAAAAGTAAATAAAAAAAAGAAAATTAGGAATGAAAAATTGAGAAAAATGAAAAAGAAAACAACGAGAACAAAAAGTAAATAAAAAAAAGAAAATTAGGAAGGAAAAATGGAGAAAAATGAAAAAGAAAACAACGAGAACAAAAAGTAAATAAAAAAAAAGAAAATTAGGAAGGAAAAATGGAGAAAAATGAAAAAGAAAACAACGAGAACAAAAAGTAAATAAAAAAAAGAAAATTAGGAAGAAAAAATGGAGAAAAATGAAAAAGAAAACAACGAGAACAAAAAGTAAATTGGAAAAAAATTAGGAAAAATGAATCGTGGATAAAACTCTTTTTTAAATAAATAAATACAAATGAGAAAGAAAAAATAAAATAAAAATAATTATTTTTATTTTATTGAAAACTTATTAAGATAATGAAAAATGAAAGGTTGCTAAAGATTCAGAGTGTCCGGATTTTAGGGGGAATCCCGGTTACATGTCCATAATACAATCAATTTCACATGGGAGGCAAAATAATAATTAACAGGTAATAGATTGTTTAAATAAAGCGTTTATTGAACGTGTGTAACAACATTAATACCTATACAGTGTGTATGTGGAATCATGAATGTTGTGTGTGTATATATATATATACGTATGTATAATGTGTGTGGAGTTGAAATAGTTCATATGATTGAAACGCACATGGGAAAATATGTTCAATAAATAAATGGTGTACGTGAAAATAAAATGTTCTGGGGAATAAATTGTCTCTGTAGGAATATGAATGCGTGTGTGAAGAAAATCTCTTATCGTGAAAAACGTGTTTATGAATTTGAACACGTGTGATTTTGTGGGTCAGACACGGAGACGAGCAGCGTCTCTGATGACTACCGTCTGCCGTGGCCGGAACTGGATAGAAGCCTGTCTGGCGCTGTGCACCGGTTTATATAATCAAGAAGGGTAGATAACTCTGTGGTCGCCCTCCAGCGCCACCTAGCGGTGAAAAGCGACGCCTACTGGCAAACCGGTGCAATTATGTTAGAGGAGGGATAACTGTCACGAGAGTAAACGTTACTATTAGCGACATGAATTATTTAAAAAGAAAATGCAGTTGAGAAATAAGTCAAAAACAATTTATTTTGCTTTACATGTTCATTTGTGACCTATTTGTGTTAAAACAATTTATATTTAATATAAGATATAAGCATTTTAAATTACCGTAAATATTGGTTCTAAGCAAAGTATCCATCTTGTTTAGTCACATGCTTATGTCAGGTACCTTACTTCCTGTGACTAAACAAGATGGCTTTTTTTCTAATCAGAGATAACAGTATGGTTGCATTTTCTATGTGGTGATTTCAGAGACCCACCAGATAGAAGTGTGTTCGATGTTTGTTTTCCAGACTTTTATTTTGTCGCATCGTAATTCATAGTAATTTTGGTCGGTCTTCTGGTGAACGAAATGGAAGCGTAAATGTACCAAAAGTGATTGTTTTGAAAAAATGATTCATACAATGAATAAAATCTTGGCCTTTGGAATGTAACTAAATCTTGTTTATTTATATATGATCTGTTGCTATATATTAACAATTATCGAGCTTTCAAATGGAAGAAATTGGTATACATGAAGAATAGAAGGTATATGCCAAGACATATATTTTACATACACTCACACACACACACACACACACACACACACACACACACACACACACACACATATATATATATATATATATATATATATATATATATATATATATATATATATATATATATATAAGATCAGTGGAAGAGAACCCCAGTAGAGTGCTCGAATTATTAATTTTAAAAAATAAAAGCGTAATGTTTATTTATATATGCATTATTTAAGATCAGAAAAAACATTGGTACCGTGGTTTTCAAATCCAACAAAAGAGAACAGCACGTTGTGAACTCTTGACGGAGGTTGAAAAGAGTCCACAAAGGACGGTTACGTGCGATTGCCCTTTGTCGCATTTAAAACCGACAGTACCAATGTTTTTTTAATATTCTGTAACATACACACACACACACACATATATATATATATATATATATATATATATATATATATATATATATATATATATATATATATATAATTATTAATGACAATATATATACTATCCTTTTACTTTGTAGTCTCCTTAAAAGATTCAGCTCAATGATTGTCAATTAGTGATAACAGAGCAAATATAAGTCAGTTCATATTATATTCCAATAACCATGGTTTTATTTTATTATTTTTATTTTTTCACATTTCCAAAAAACATAACATTTCTGTGAGATATATTTTTACGGTCCGTTTCATTTTTCTTGTGCCAAACAACATTTTTATGTCAATATCGTTTCTGCAACATTACAAAATCATCAGAAAAATTCACATAAAGTAAAAAGTTCTTGGATTAAAGTTTCTTGAAAAAACCTACACTATACAGTGATTCATTTTTTGGGGTGAAAACAAACAAAAAAACAAGTAAAAAGAGCAAAATCACACTTGGAGGAACCCACTAATACGCCATTTTGAATTTATATATATATATAAGCCTTAGAGAAAGAAATGTTGATTAACTAAACTTTAGTACACTAACTAGAAAAAAGTATGTCCTGTTGAATCACCTATTTAGTCAGTGCAAGATTGTTTTAATCAAGTAAAAGTGAGTTTGCAAAGCCAGTTAAAAAGGAAAAAGAAAAAAGAAAACCTCTAAAATTAGTAACTTTCACTCTCCAGTTACAGGTTAAATAATATTACTACCTCTTATGATATTCTCGTGTGTTTACAATGAACTGCTCAAATCTTTTTATTTTTTATTATTTTATATTGTTTATAAATACACAGAGAGAACGAAAGATAAGAGAAAGAGAGAGAAGAGAGAGAGGTGGAGCCGCTTCGTATTACAACAAAGCCCTAAATGAAAGCGGCTATAAAGAAACAATATCATACACGCCAGCCCAACCTACCAGACTACACATACCTAATAGGAAAAGGAATATTATTTGGTTCATCCACCCTTTTCCCTTAGTGTTAAATTTAACATAGGTAAACACTTCTCACAAGATAAACATTTCCCACTGTCAAATAAGCTTCACAAAATCCTCAATAGGAATAGGGTTAAACAAGTTATTCCTGCTACCCTTCACAGGGATCACTGATAGCCTCAAACCTCATAACTCCCATACAATCCCCCAAAATACCAACTTTTCTTGCAAAAGAGTTGAAACCTTCCCCATTGGGAGGAGGATGTACAATCAGATCCGTTGTTTAAGAAACCAACGTCACATCAGGCACAACACCCAGGAAAGAAGAGATCTACATCGGAAGAACAGAGGGGACCTTTAAACAGAAACTCTGCGCCCACAATAATGCCTTCAGGTACCCGAACAGATTGGATATCACATCTTTCGCCATCATAATTTGGAATACACCATAAGAAAATAAATGGAAAAACAAAACACTTACGATCCCATTACTAAAAGATACCTACTATGCATCACGGAAAAAGCTAAAATCCTACAAGCAATTAATAACCCATCTATAACCTGCATGAACGTAAAGTCAGAAGTTTTTAAGATATGCCATTCAAAAGAAAAGAGTTCTCCTGGTCAAATAGCCTAATGACGGAAACATATAATATACGGAAATCCTTTACTAATATTGTAATCAAATCCAACCAAACTTTACATTGGATGAAAAAGCCATAAAATATATTGTACACCGATATATATTTGTTAGTGACAATATAAATAAAATAAGACTAATCATTACAAGAAATTTACGAGACAAGGAGAAGAAGAAGAAGAAGAAGAAGAAGAAGAAGAAGAAGAAGAAGAAGAAGAAGAAGAAGAAGAAAAGCTACATTAGTTTTACTCTTACTACCATTTTCCGTAGACTCACCATGCACTTGGTAAACTCTAGCTCAATTTATCAGAATTTAAATAAACATAACTTTAAATTTAAGACACATTTTAGTCAATGACACGAAAATAATACATTCTGAAACTAATTTGAAATATATATTCAGAGCTAACTTTATTAAAACCTAGCAACCTACAATGGATGACATTACGTACGAAACCAGTAGCAACATTTAAAATGTTTAAGGTAATACAATTTATCATGTGACGCCAATTCTGGCGTCCGGGAATTTAAATGGTAAACGTTTATTCTCGAACTGCACAGCTTCGTTCTATTGGCGTCTAACTTACTTCACATGCGAGTTCTCGACTGCTTTTTGCAATACTCTTCTTTTCTTCAGATTTTTTGTTCGTTTGTTTTCCTCACCTGAAGATGATTCGACTAAGAATCGAAAGTGCTAGTGATACATATCGAACATACATTAATATTTATTTTATCTTGACACAAAAAACATTCTTAGAAAAATAATATATATATATATATATATATATATATATATATATATATATATATCATGGACTCTCCCGTCGATTTCGACGTATGAGGTCTTGACAACTCAAAATTTGTTTAGTCTACGATGGATGTAGCATGCTTACATTTACTCAATCGTAAATGGCATTTGAGTCCTGCGAGAGATTTGCAAACCAGCCCGCAATGGATGCAAGAAGGAAGATCTTGAGAAAAATCGGCTGGGATACTTGTAGATGTTTTTGTTCTTTCGCGTCTTTCGCGCTGTTGATCAATGGCAGTTACAGAGAACCGCCTGATGCCCCGCTGGCAGTCAGATCGCCATTCCTTCCGTCGAGAAGCAAGCTGTTCAAAATCACGATAAGCAATATTGATAGATGTCAAATTCATATTCAACTTGTCCCTAAAGCGAAGCAGCGGTCGACCCACATTTCGCCTTCCACTGTTAAGCTCGCCACTTATGGTGTGGTGGAGTTATCCACAGGTCTGCGTGATGCGTCTAGTGCAACAGTGGAGCGTACTTGTAGTTGCATGTGCTTCCTACTCATATATATATATATATATATATATATATATATATATATATATATATATATATATATATATATATATACGAGGCCTGTCTAAAACATATCCGCCATTACGCTAGAAAAAATATTTCAAATACGTGACGGGATTGGGACCCTAATCCCTTTCAAAGTAGGCCCCTTGTGCTTGCACACACTTAGCTCACCGATCCATCCACTGCCGGAAACACCTCTGGAGGTCTTCTTTTGGAATGGTATCCATCTTCGCCGTTGCGTTCCGCATGATGTCTTTTTTCGCACCCTCTCAACAACAGCTGCACTCCGAGCAGTTTGAGGCCTGTCAGAACGCTGGTCACTCTGGCTGATTCACAGCCTTTGTTGAATCGGTTGAACCACTCCTTAATTTTTGTTACCCCCTATCGCACCTTCTCCAAACACCTGCTGGATCTAACGCAACGGCGGAGATGAGCATCATTCCATCAGAAGTATAACACAAAATAAATTTTCCAAATTGTCTTGGAAACGATCGTACGCCAAATGATTGTTATGTTTAAATTCTCGGAGCAGATACAAATACTGTTCTAAATTTGTTTATCTCAAAGGTTTATTAGGAACAAAAATAATTTCGAATATAATCAAATTTACAGTTTTTGCCTTGAAAAAAAAAAGTTAGCCATAACATATTTGCAAGTAATAAAAAACTGTTAGCGCGGTTTTATTTTGAAAAAAAAAAGTAGTTTTATAAATAACAAATAACTTATTTTTTTACTTCATATTTTCAATGTTTTTTTAACGATGTTATTTTTTACTTCATATTTTCAATGTTTTTTTTTAACGATGTTATTTTTTACTTCATATTTTCAATGTTTTTTTTTAACGATGTTATTTTTACTTCATATTTTCAATGTTTTTTTTAACGATGTTATTTTTTACTTCATATTTTCAATGTTTTTTTAACGATGTTATTTTTTACTTCATATTTTCAATGTTTTTTTTTAACGATGTTATTTTTTACTTCATATTTTCAATGTTTTTTTTTAACGATGTTATTTTTACTTCATATTTTCAATGTTTTTTTTAACGATGTTATTTTTTACTTCATATTTTCAATGTTTTTTTAACGATGTTATTTTTTACTTCATATTTTCAATGTTTTTTTTAACGATGTTATTTTTACTTCATATTTTCAATGTTTTTTTTAACGATGTTATTTTTTACTTCATATTTTCAATGTTTTTTTTAACGATGTTATTTTTTACTTCATATTTTCAATGTTTTTTTTAACGATGTTATTTTTACTTCATATTTTCAATGTTTTTTTAACGATGTTATTTTTACTTCATATTTTCAATGTTTTTTAACGATGTTATTTTTTACTTCATATTTTCAATGTTTTTTTTTAACGATGTTATTTTTTACTTCATATTTTCAATGTTTTTTTTAACGATGTTATTTTTTACTTCATATTTTCAATGTTTTTTTTTTAACGATGTTATTTTTTACTTCATATTTTCAATGTTTTTTTTAACGATGTTATTTTTACTTCATATTTTCAATGTTTTTTTTAACGATGTTATTTTTACTTCATATTTTCAATGTTTTTTTTAACGATGTTATTTTTACTTCATATTTTCAATGTTTTTTTTAACGATGTTATTTTTACTTCATATTTTCAATGTTTTTTTTAACGATGTTATTTTTACTTCATATTTTCAATGTTTTTTTTAACGATGTTATTTTTACTTCATATTTTCAATGTTTTTTTTAACGATGTTATTTTTACTTCATATTTTCAATGTTTTTTTTAACGATGTTATTTTTACTTCATATTTTCAATGTTTTTTTTAAAGATGTTATTTTTACTTCATATTTTCAATGTTTTTTTTAACGATGTTATTTTTACTTCATATTTTCAATGTTTTTTTTAACGATGTTATTTTTTACTTCATATTTTCAATGTTTTTTTAACGATGTTATTTTTTACTTCATATTTTCAATGTTTTTTTTAACGATGTTATTTTTTACTTCATATTTTCAATGTTTTTTTTAACGATGTTATTTTTTACTTCATATTTTCAATGTTTTTTTTAACGATGTTATTTTTTACTTCATATTTTCAATGTTTTTTTTAACGATGTTATTTTTTACTTCATATTTTCAATGTTTTTTTTAACGATGTTATTTTTTCTTCATATTTTCAATGTTTTTTTTAACGATGTTATTTTTTACTTCATATTTTCAATGTTTTTTTTAACGATGTTATTTTTTACTTCATATTTTCAATGTTTTTTTTAACGATGTTATTTTTACTTCATATTTTCAATGTTTTTTTTAACGATGTTATTTTTACTTCATATTTTCAATGTTTTTTTTAAAGATGTTATTTTTACTTCATATTTTCAATGTTTTTTTTAACGATGTTATTTTTACTTCATATTTTCAATGTTTTTTTTAACGATGTTATTTTTACTTCATATTTTCAATGTTTTTTTAACGATGTTATTTTTTCTTCATTAAAGTTATATTTCGAATCGACCTCTTGGCGAAAATCTAAAAAATTGAAGATTAAAAAAATGTAAAACCCTCGAGTTGACGCTGCGTTTCTTGTAGACAGCGGCGAAATGGCAAATGGCTTTATCAAATCGAAACGAATTCGCTTTTATTTAATTATTTTAAATCTTAAAAATAGCAATAAAAATAATTATTTAAAATAATTCTTCACTGAGACATTATTTGTTTAGTTTATCGTTGTTTTATGAAACGAAGAAAATCTATTTTTAAACAAATTAATTTAATTTCTTTACGTTTTAATATATTTCTGTTATTTAATAGACCTAACCGATAATTGACCCTAGTGACGCGCGATGGACTCGCAGGATAATGTCAATGGTGTATTATATTTTTAGAGCTTTTTCATCCAATTTAAAGTTCAGATACATTTAGTTAGAATATAATAAATCACTACAGTGGGAATTATTTAACTGATTATTATTGTCTAAGTTTATATACATAATTAACTAATAAACTAATTAATAATTAATTTTGTAACAGACATGCTAAGCGTAAGGGTTCGAAATGTGGGCCATATTTTGTTTAATTTAGTTTCATGCAAACAAAGTAAAAAGTGTGCCAGTTGACACGGTTAAGATTCGGATAAAAATTGTTGTTTGGGATAAATATAATTTAGGCGCGCAGTGTGAACTGTTAACGTTATTCCCATTTAATTTCTTGCTTTTTCGATGTACAGCGTTGCTGTTGTTTTGATCTGAAACTTTTCCATAACTGACTATGAATATTCCACGCACGTGACAATTTTAAATCTGAAAGTGTTCCATCTTTCCAACGGACAATATTTTGAAATTCCTGGCGGTTGTTCTCACTCATTAAGCTATACGACTCCGTTGATGAAGGTCCGATTTTCTCGGATCTGAACTGAAACCTTGGTCCGGATGTTGTTGTAACACTTTATTTAATATATATATATATATATATATATATATATATATATATATATATATATATATATATATATATATATATATATATATATATATATATATGGCCGGGATAAAAGTGTAGTATCTGTTCCGATGGATACTGCACCCCATAGACTGGTATTGTCTTGGCATTCGGGGCTTGATTAACGCCGGTCTATGGGTCTGTCCTGTGCAGTTCTAGGAGGTCCACCCTCCCATGCTTTGCCTCCCCTTTTTGGGGAGGAGTAAGTTTATTGCTTACTGCCTGAGTCGCCCCAACCAGGGAATGCCGACGGGGCTGCCCAGGCAATTTTTAATGGCCAGAGTGCTCACCTTCTCGGGTGCTGGTTTTTCAAATCCCACTTTCCCGACCTTGTGTCACATCTTACCGCTGTGGGTGGTAGATAAATAACATTATATATATATATATATATATATATATATATATATATATATATATATATATATATATATATATATATAGAGAGAGAGAGAGAGAGAGAGAGAGAGAGAGAGAGAGAGAGAGAGATAGATAGATAGATAGATAGATAGATAGATATCTCGAAACGCTAGCGTATGTAGGTAAAAATAATTTAATATCATTTATTTAAAATAAATATTGTTATAAAACCCCTTTAATAAGATTAAAGTTGAGCTCTGTTCTGGGAAGTTAAAAATAGACTGACACGTAGCTATAAGGCATATTCCGACAACGTTCGTAGAATCTCTAGTCAGTCTTTCTTGATATGCCGCCCTTCGCACAAATAGAACTTAAATTCGCATCTTGAATGTGGTAATGTCCCGTGGCCTAATGTTTACATCGCTTTCTTACGGAGTCTAGATTGATTTTGTGGCAGGGGTTCGAACCGTGCGACCATCCGAGATCATCATACCTGCACTGATGAGAGCGAGAGCTCGAAACGCTAGCCGCTAGCGTATGTAGGCAAAATAATTTAATAATGGAATCGATTCGAACACCGATCAAACAAAACGGCCAATTTAACAGCCGAGAAATAAATACTATTTATGTCAGAAAGCGGATAATATGGTAAACCATCTTAACAGTGTTCAACAGATCACGTGGACAGAAACTTCGCATTTTAACTTAGACAGCTTATTTTCTTTTCTCTTAAAGAGCCCATCCGAAAAGGGGCTATAAATAGTTATTTAATAATAAATATGTAACTATTAACCACATACGTATACGTTTCATCCTAATGGACTCTATAGTATGGAAGATAACTATTCAGCCGGTCGCACGATTCGAACCTCCGGACACGAATCACCTTTGACTTATTTTCCGGCGCTCTATAGATATATCTAAAAAATGAATATGAAAAATATATAAATGTTTATATATTTTTAAGTTATGTTTTATTTGTTGCCGTAGAGGAATAAAAGATGTCTTTTTAAAAAAATGTTTGAAGAAAACAGAATTTTCGGCAGCTTCCTTCGACTTTCTTCAGTGTATTCAGGTATGTGTGTGCGGTATCAATATTTATTTCATTGTGTAACATGTTTGAAAATTGTCATTAGCTTCTTTAAGTGACTTTATAATTATTTCCATGGAAGGTGCTCGACTGAGCTCCAATCTTTGCTTCTTCCCTGTAAAACATTCACAGTAAGAACTCGTCTTTTTACCACAAGGGAAAATACTTTCTTTTCTCTCCCCCCCCCCTCCATGTACCTAGTGTTAGGAACTTCCATGAACAGAGTTTCTTTCTAAGAACTTCCCACCTGTGGAGCACATCACCACGAATGTGCTTCCCTGCTGATTACAACATGGTCGTCTTCAAATCCAATGTCTACAAACAATTCTCATAAACAAGTAATCAAACTTAGTTCATGCCATTGAGTGTCTCTCATCTTTCGGCTGACAATCATTCCTTCTCATTTACCTGTATCCTCGAGTGGATCTTGGCCTTGATAAGTCGTGACCCAATAGTAAAAATAAAGTGACGCAAAAATACTTCCATTATGTTCACATGTAGCCAATGAGAAGAACAGATGGGGAGTAGAAAGTGACTAACTTTTGTTTACTTTCGGCAACCTCGTAACTCTCGGTTCCCTTATTTTGTCCTTTAGTCCTCACATTCCATGAGCGATGTTTCTGACAAAGGGGGAAGAATTGCTGTTTTCTTGGTCGGAATCTATCCATCTAAGACTTATCATTGGCTAGTTTTTGACCTTGAATTAGTATTTTTTTTAGCTCCTTACACCAAGTGGATTCATGCCTTGTCTGGAGCGATTTCCATTAACAAAGTAAAAATGTTTACATGTGACTAGTATGTGACTATCTGTGAACTGTGGCGGTGGCTAAGTGGATATCGACACGGACTGAAGACCTGAGTGTTCCAAGTTCGAATCCAGTCGGTTCTACAGTACCACTTTCACTTAGGGATGTTGGCAACCTTCTTGTGGTCCTTCCTGTAAGTATCCGATGTCTTTCCAGAATGATTTCTAACTAGAAAAACATCGGGGAAACTAATGCCAACACCAGAATCATTGGATTCAAACGAAAGAAGAAGAACCGATATATCTCTGATCTCTTAGTGCAAGACACAAAAAAACAAAAACAGAACGAAAAACAATTACATAATCCCTCCACAAGAAACGCTATTCACAGAAACACATACATGTGTGTGTTTGAAAAAAAAAAGTAGGATTTCACAGTCAATTCCTAATGTAATATGAAAACAACGTTCTATTTCGAAGCCTTAAGAAAAAAACATTCAGTTTTTTTTTTCTGAACAACAACAGGCGGTTGCAAAACTTTCCTTCTTTTTTTCTTCACTTCCGGTTTATTTATGTTTTTGTTGTTTTCTTCTTTTATACGTGTTTACTTATTTCTTCTTTCTCGTCTGTGAGAATAGTCGCTCTCCTTTCTCTCCCCCTGAATAACATTTAGGAACTGGTGTCGCTTGTGTTGCTACTTGCGTGTTTGCTGAAGTGGGACGAGTCGTAAGTTTTGTCGACCATTCAACAATGGCGTAAAGATGATGGCGGCCACCACGTGGGAAATCTGTTCGATGTCTCGGAAACATCGCGAACCATGTTGTGTGTATATATATATATATATATATATATATATATATATATATATATATATATATTTGTTATCGTTTATTTATCTATGGACATATACGTTTCGTCTCTTTTCAATCGAGACTCATCAGCATAGAAGTATGACTATTCACTACCGGTTCGAAACCCTGGATTACAAGTATTTTTCAACCCCAATCCAACGTCGTTAACCGATAGGCCAATTCTGAACAGCTTATAAACAATGATAATTTTAACACGTTTAAAGCGGCGAGACATACAGGCATTCAACTTCTATAAGGGAAGGAATGATGCATATAAAGCAAGTGACGTCACGCTGTGTTAGTACTACCATTTACAGTACTCTACTTTTTTTACGAGGAGCTTCAAATATAAATTTTTTATGAGGAGCTTCAAATATAAAATTTATCGCGTTTTGCGTTCGAACTCTTCATATATATATATATATATATATATATATATATATATATATATATATATATATATATATATATATATATATATATATATGAAGAGTCTGAACGCAAAACGCGATAAATCCAATTCGTTTAAATTGAGACGTTAAACAATAAAAACACGAATATATAAAATCTAGACTCCGAATGAAAGCTGATTTTAATTGAAATCAAAAAGAAATTATTTCGGTATCATATTATGTAACACATATTTTTGGGGTGTCGTCGAGTGTTGAAATGCAACACTTTTTGTAGGGACATTTTCATGATTTTGAAAATGGCGTTTATCGCGTTTTGCATTCGAACTCTTCGTATATATATTAGAGGTGAAAGATGAGAATAAAGAATTGTAAAGATACAATCAACATCAAAAGTTCAGAGCAAGGAGCCTCATATCCTTAATCCATGGATTTTCAAAGATAAACTCTTCTCATCAGAGGCTAGGGAAAAGCCGATAATGTAGTTGTCAATATTATCGGCAACATTTAACTTTGAAAATTTTATATGAAGTAAAACAAAATAGAAGCAAAGAACAAAAATAAGGGCCAAAAGTTAAAGAGTTTTATGTTGATGTGGGAGTGTAAAATCAGGGTGGATGTTATCTAAAAACACGTCAAGACAAAAATAAAATAAAAGCAGCTGTTATTTGGAAATGAATGTTTGAAAAAGAAAACAATGCTCAAATTGTTTAGGAATCCAAATATTTTTGTAAGATGCTGGTGGTCCCACGGTAATTGGTAACTTCCATTTCATCCTGTATGTGTATTAGTATTAGTTTGGTGCTGGAATATATATATATATATATATATATATATATATATATATATATATATATATATATATATATATATATATATATATATATATATATCCAAGCAAGCGTTGTTGAGCGTCACGGAACTTTCTCGTTTGTAAAATCTTCTTCGTGGGGTTCTCAAACCGTCGAGCTATCCTTCTGGTTTCGGGTGGAAATCCGTAGAGTATTTCCCCGATTGTTCTTAATTCGGCCATTTTTTTTTCGAGCGCTTTCGACTTTCTTAGTCGTCTTCAGGAGTAGGTTGTTTTTTTTTTAATAAGAATACTTAAGTTAATGTTTTATAGGTATCGTTAAGGGCGAATGAAAGAAAAGAGAAGGATGGCTCGACGGTTTGAGAACCTCACGAAGAAGATTTACAAACGAGAAAGTTCCGTGACGTTCAACAACGCTGGCTTCGATAATGACTTGCTACCTAAGTACACACACACACACACACACACACACACACATATATATATATATATATATATATATATATATATATATATATATATATATATATATATATATATATATAGTCTCGGAAGTTTCTCAACCATTAAAACTATATTAAAAAAAAAATTTTTTTTTTAAACTTATAGTCCCAAGTCTTCCAGTGGAAAATCACTCATGTAAGTCAATTTATTTTTTACAGTTATTATATTAGTTTATTTCTAACACTATTTTAAGGGATCATCAGTTGTTTACTATGAAAAACTGTTTCGGGAATTTAAATATATACATATAATTACTTATAACTTATAAATTTCAAATCAACCCATATACACATGTGTTTCATGCAAAACCAGCAATCATCAGTATGGGAGGAGACAATCCCTCTCAATCACACGGTTCGACCCCCAATACGAAAGTTATATTTAGTAGCGCATACCGATGTGCCCAGCACGCATTGCCGAAAAATGGGAGAGTAAATTAACGTCTAAATAGCAAATTCAGCGGTCATATCAGTAAGCCGTCAAGAGAACTCAATAGGCGGGTCTAGAGTATTGTATTATGCTATAAATGATGGCTTGTTACCTTACTTAAAGTGCTCGATCTAGCGAGAGCTTTGTATAACGATTAATATATATATATATATATATATATATATATATATATATATATATATATATATATATATATATATATATATATATATATATAAAGTGGTGTACTAAAAGCGAACTTGTAGGAAAAGTAAAAATGATAAGATTTTGATCTTTGAAAAGCCTGGCGTAAGGAAAATTTAACTTGAATAAATTGCCTTTTTTGCGGAATATACCTTGCTCTGAGCAATTGAATTGAATTATGATTTGGCTTTTGCTTCTCTAATTCCTTTCCATTCTTCTTCATGCATATATATATATATATATATATATATATATATATATATATATATATATATATATATATATATATATATATATATATATATATACCGTATTTCTTAATTGGGAGAGTTTCCCAGCAGAGTGCTCAATTATTAATGCAAAAGTAAAATTAACTAGATAATTAATAAGAGCATGATATTTATTAATATTAAATAAAGTGTTACAACAACATCCGGACCAAGGTTTCAGATCCGAGAAAATCGGACCTTCATCAGCGGAGTCGTATAGCTTAATGAGTGAGAACAACCGCCAGGAATTTCAAAATATTGTCCGTTGGAAAGATGGAACACTTTCAGATTTAAAATTGTCACGTGCGTGGAATATACGTAGTCATTTATGGAAAGGTTTCAGATCAAAACAACATCGAAAAAGCAAGAAATTAAATGGGAATAACGTTAATAGTTGGACAGATGGGAACCTAGCAGGTTAAAATTGTCACGTGCGTGGAATTACGTAGCCCGTTATGGAAAGGATTCAAATTTAACTAATAGAGACGCTATATATATATATATATATATATATATATATATATATATATATATATATATATATATATATATACTTTGGGTAAATAAATAAAAAATTATCTATATATAATAACATTCATAATTTAGAAATAAATAAAATTATGACATTTATTTATATCAGTTCCAAGAATTCAACATCAACAGCACTTTAGACATACGATCGTTTCTGGGACGAAAGGTCTTTATTGATACAAAGTTGTCCTCTATCAGCACATATTTCAGAACACCAGAATTAGAGATCGAACAGAAAACACTAAAACTATATATATATATTTGAAGCTCCTCGTAAAAAAGTAGAGCACTGTAAATGGTAGTACTAACACAGCGTGACGTCACTTACTTTATATGCATCATTCCTTCCCTTATATAGAAGTAGAATGCCTGTACGTCTCGCCGCTTTGAATGTGTTAAAATTATCATTGTTTATAAGCTATTCAGAATTGGCCTATCGGTTAGCGACGTTGGATTGGGGTTGAAAAATACTTGTAATCCAGGGTTTCGAATCGTGTGACAGGTAGTGGATAGTCATACTTCTATGCTGATGAGTCTCGATTGAAAAGAGACGAAACGTATACGTCCATAGATAACTAAACAATAACAAATATATATACAGGGTGGGCAAAAATAAGGGTCCTATTTTTAAAAATTCATAACTTTTTTATTTATTGATTTTTAAAAAAAATTTTTTTTAGAATAAGTAAAGGACCCCTTCCGAAGCAAGCATGAGCCGTATTAGCCCTAAGGAACGTACCCTCATTTAGAAAACATTATTTTTGCTTAAAAAACTCAAAACAGTGTAAAAAACAATACTTTAGTTTTTGTAAGTTTTAAGAAGTGTTTTTCGGCTAAAATTTGTTTTGTTTATTTCAAAAAATCTCGGAAGGGTCAGTCTACACACACATAAAGTTTGGTGAGTTTAACTTTTATTTTGTGGAAGTTATTCAAATTCAAGTTATTCAAATTTAAAGATAGGACCCTTATTTTGGCCCACATATATATAATAAGGTTCGTAAGATAGTTCGAAAAAGCTGTATTTCGAAAGAGATAGCAGCTGAAATATGTATGCACATATGTAGCCAATAATGTTTTTTTTATAAATAAATAGAATTTATACTATATACTGTTGTGACCTGTAAAGGGTCCGGAAGGAAAATACGAACTCGGAGTTTAGAGAAACATGTGTATCGAAAAAAGTATTTAATTTACTTCGTCTCTAGAAGGTTTGGCACAAGGTCAGGTGTTGGTTTTGATGAAAGTGTTTCTGTGGAACGAACTGGATTCGAACCCGGCATACCAGGCTATCAGTCCACGTCGATAAGCAGGTGCTCCCAGTATTTATGATGAGTGGAAGAGTTCAATTAGTCCGTATAGGTAAGGTACCATAACACCCCCTCCCATGCCTTACCTTCTCAGGAGTCACAGTGGCATTTCCGTTTTAGCTTGACGTTGTTCTGAGACTGCTTGAAATATCCGTTTGCCAAAATTTTCCTATCCGGTGATCATAAACTTTTCCCTGATGAGTGCTGTCGGTGTCTTTCGATAGTCGTTCCATAATTTGATTTAGGTGTCCCTTATGAGAGAACTGTATGCCTCTTGCCTCTATCAACATAAGACCTGATATCCTCCATTTTTTTAATTCTTTTTTTTTTCAACTGGGTTCACCCCAAACAAGACAAGTTGCAACTGTAGACGTAAGCGGCTACTGAGAATTAGGGTTAAAGTTAAAGGGATCATCCTAAATTGGGAGCTGTGCAGATAGATGTTTGTTTTTTGTTTTTTTTTTGTTTTTTGCATGTCGGTACAGTCAGGGGAACAGGGAGCAGGGAAGGAATTCCAAAAGCCTCGAGGAAAGAACTATTGGAGCAAATGGCTCTCAGGAATCTGGGGACCTCCACAGTGAATGGATGGAATTTAGCTGATTGTCGAGGGGGCACTAGAGCAGCAAGTTCATTGGAGCATATACTATTGAAGTATTTGTAAAACAAGCACAAGGATGCAACATTACGACGATGGGACAGGGGCTGGAGCTTGGTGGATAGTGAGGAATCTATCAGATTAGAGACTCTTTCTTGGACCTTGTCTAAGAGGGTGAGACTAGTGGATGGTGCACCAGCCCAAATGTGACAACAATACTCCATGCATGGGCGGATGGTGGCTTTGTAGAGATACAGGATAATGTCAGGTGTGAGAAGTTTTCTAGAGCGGTAGAGGTAGACCACCTTCCTTGGAGCATCCTTGGCAATGTCTTCTATGTATTTGTTCTAATTCATGTTACCTGTGAATGTTAGGCCGAGGAGTTTGAATGTTAAACTCTCAGGTAGTGTTTCTTGCCACTGCAATCGGTGGTTGAAGAGGTGTCTTGTAGTTGTTGAATGAAAGGAGTTTTGTCTTAGCAGCATTAACTGTTACCATCCATTTATGACCCCATTCCACTACAGAGTGGAGGTCATTTTCTAAGGATTCAGCCGGTGCTTGTGCGCGTCCGTTTTACCTACATGATGAGAATTAAGCATAGTGTCGTCCGCAAATATACCCGTCTCAGACACAATGTCATCAAGGATGTCGTTTATGAAAATCAGGAACAATAAAAGTTCAAGGATCGATCCCTGGGGTACACCTCCATTTATGTCATGTTTGGATGAACGGCCATCGAAGACAACCTGGGTCTTTCTTTTGGATAGGAAGGATCTAGTTATATGAATTATTCATCCAATAATACCATATGAATTAATTTTTATGAGAAAACCTTTATGCCAGACCTTGTCAAAGGCTTTGGATATATCAAGCGCTACCGTCCTAGCTTCACCTGACTTGTCCAGTGTATGGTATATGCGTTTAGAGATGACCGTTAGGATATCCGCAGTAGACCGTGCTTGCCTAAATCAATACTGATGGTCAGAAAGAAGTTTAGTATTAACAAGGTGCCGGACTATCGCTAAATTGATTAAGGATTCAAAGATTTTAGCGAAGGGCGGGAGTAGACTGATGGTGCGATAATTCTGAGGGTCAGTTCTATCTCAAGAATTCTTAAAGACTGATACCACAAAGGCAATTCTCCAGCTATCAGGGAAGCAGGATTCGGCAAGTCATTTGTTGTAGAGTTTGGAGAGGACATGGGCCAGTTCAGCGGAGCATTTCTTTATTACTATTACTGGTATGACTGCTATAAGATCAGGCCCGCATGCTTTGGAGGTATCAAGGTTTTTTTATGATGTCCAGCACATGAGATGGGGTGATGACCATCAAGTGTGGCTTCCGTCCACAGTAGGAAATTAGGGAGGGAGTTGTTTGCGGAGTCCAAAGTGGAGTTTAAGACGAAACGCTGGGCAAGTAATTCAGCCTTATCAGTTGTCGTTTGATAGCCGGAAATTGTTGATTGCCTATTGTTCTCGAGACTATTGCATATTTTCTAGTTGCTTCAGCTATCACAGTCTTACCATTATTTCTTGACTCTACAAATTTATGTCTATTCGTAGTAGATTCATGGCGGCCGTATTGTCGGAATGATTGCTGCACATTCTGATGTGAAACATTTTGGAGAGTGGGGCTTGCTGTAGAATTTTCTCATGATGACATGTGCATCAATGCCTGCTTTGACCCATTCCTTTACCTCATTTGCGCACTGATCAGCAGGGAGAGAAAACGTTTCACTCCATGGGGCTCTCTGGCGTGGTCTCTGATGGAATCAAAATCAGCCTGCTTGTAGTATCTAGTCGTTTTGAGCAACGGCTCTGCATCTTTGGGATGAGATTTTAGGGTGATATCATTCATTACCACAAGGTGATCAGCGTTCTCAAGCGGGCTATGGGAACTCGTCACAACAGCCTCGGGCAGTGAAGTCAAGAATAGGTCGAGAAGTAAGGCTTGATGGTCCACACGATCAGGGTGACGGGTCGGGAACGTTACAGACTTTAAATTGTGGAGCACATCTTTTACCTTGGAAAAATGTATTCTTTGCTTCAACATTCATCTTCAAGACAAGTCACCTTATCTTTCATGGTCTTTAACTCCCCTAAATCCTCTTTATGATACAGCTTTAACAATTAAGGCTCTTTAACTGAGTTCACTCTCTTTAGCGCTAATTTCTGAGATGTTAAATTTGGTTCACTTTCTAACTTGTTTAGAACCCTACATCTGATTTCTGCGTCTTTTTCTGATAAAAGTCCTCGCACGAAAATTAAACATTTAAACTTATCCGTGCTAAGTTCAGCTAATTTGAAATCGTCACAGTGTTAATAAACACTGTGACGATTGACGCGAAGGTTGCCTAGTTAGCCATCTGATTTGACTAAATTCAAACACTTACACCGTTTGTGGAACAGAGAAGTGTGTGGGCTGAATAATTATGTTAAAAGTTTAACCGCTTCAGAAAAAAGTCGTCGCTAGTTTTTCGGGGTAAAATATAGTCCACGAATTTGGTATGTATTGTGGTGCCTAATTTTCGGATCACTAGGCGAACTTTTTTAGAGTCTGTCCAATTTTCACAATCTATTTTGTATAGATCCTCATACTTTCTGAAATATGAAGAAAATGGTTTTATCCTCGTTTGGGGAATATGTGAAATTGTCAGTTGCACTCCAAACGGCATTCTATGAAAAAGCATTTTCGTTTTCGTTACTTTGACCCCTAAGCGATATTGTTTGTATTAATACTTCAGACCTTTGGTCGTTTGTTTTATTCGTCTTGTTCTAATAGAAGCTTTTAAAATCTTTCTTCCGTTTTTTGTTGCTGCTGCATTTGGAATTTCACGAGTTCAAAGTCGATTTGCAATCTTCCATGTTTTAAATGTGTCTCGTAAAGACGTTTTCCACCCCACACACCATAAAAATAATGTAATTTATCATTTTAAATGTAGTTGCAGTGCTGACTACGTGGGTAGGACGACGTCAAGATTGGATAGTAGAGTCCAACAGCACATTCCGAGTAAGATCAGGAATGGAACCTTCCGGTCAACAGACGTTCAAAATAACACATACGGGTCTTCCATTACAGACCATTTACTTAAAAACCCGCCGTGTGCTAGGAATTTTATCATGGACTCCTTCACCATTCTCAGTCATGCTAACTCATTATATCATCTAAAAATCTTGGAGACGATCCACGTTCGTCTTAAACGTCCCTCCCTTTGAAAGCAAAGGGAATGTCTATTGGGACCAGATGTGATCAGTCTCTAAGATTCATCCTCCATTGTACATATACCATAACGCTATTGTATTTTCTGTACTCTCTCTTTTCATCCCCTTTTTTAAATCCTCGTTTTTTAAATCCCTCGATACAGCCTTTGTTGAGAGAGGGCGAACCCGGTCGGCTGGCATTTTTTTTTCTTGATTAACTTTTAATCATGAACGATAGAATTTGTCTTCCCTTCATGCTTGCGATAATAAAATTTTGTACTCCTCAAAAAATCATGAAATATATATATATATATATATATATATATAAACAAAAAAGGGGGTCAAAGTTCATATATATATATATATATATATATATATTAATTTTATACGTGCATAAAAGCAATCCATGGACACGTGTTAATGGCTCACAGCCGTCATTAGCATGGCTAACTTAGACAAGAACCGATATTAATGTTTATAGTCCAGCGTCTTAGCATTGGGTCAAGACGTCCTGTCTAGAAATATGTACGATTTTTTTCATCTAAATATATTATGTATTTTTTAATGTAATTATTTTTGTTGGTGATTGCAGCGTTCGTTGTTTTTTTTTGTTTTTTTGTACTTACTACTATTTCGATTGTTTCAC
>OY744551.1:37729151-37801651 GCA_963556195.1 Sepiola atlantica | reverse complement strand
ATGTTTACAATTTTATTTTTTAATATCGTCATGTTTACAATTTTTATTTTTAATATCGTCATGTTTACAATTTTTATTTTTTAATATCGTCATGTTTACAATTTTATTTTTATTTTTTAATATTGTCATGTTTACTATTTTATTTTTAAATATTGTCATGTTTACAATTTTATTTTTAATATCGTATTGTTTACATTTTTATTTTTTAATATCGTATTGTTTACAATTTTATTTTTATTTTTAATATCGTCATGTTTACAATTTTTATTTTTAATATCGTCATGTTTACAATTTTTATTTTTTAATATCGTCATGTTTACAATTATTCTTTTTAATATCGTCATGTTTACAATTTTTATTTTATTTTTTAATAGGACTTTTGAAAATTTGTTTCAGCTATTTAGTCTGGACACATCCTGATCAGCATTTTTCGAGCGAATAAAGACAGTCTTATGTTTGAATCCTGTCCTAAAGACCCCTGACTTAACTCAACCATTTCCGGCTTGCCATTGATGCCAGCGATTATGGCATCGCATCTGTGTTACTGCAGGACGATTATGCCGATCAGCGACTTTTTAAGGATATTCAACAGCTGCCAGAAGATTCCCTACTACTACTACTTATACTACTACTACTACTTATACTACTACTACTAAAATCAACTTTTTTTCGTTCCGTTTAAAACTCATTTCAAGTTTTTACACAACCTCAATATTACAAATGTCTGCCATTCATGGGTGCGTATTTTTAAAGTGTACCGTCCAGTCTGCTACTAACAATACTTTGATTTAACAAAACTTTCTGAGATTAATTTGTTTTATTAATTTTTTTTATTAAGTTATTCAAGTTGTAAAAACATATTTAAATGTTGTTTAAAACATATTAAACAACTCATAAACGCCATTGATCGACGAAAATCCTATTACAAACTTACGTGTGACAGACCAGCAAAAATATTATTTGAATCTTAAACATGGTCGACAGACAAAAAATGCTGTATGAAACACCAGAGACTGATGAAAATGCAATTTAAAATTTATGCGTGACAGACCAACAATAATGTTATTTTAAACTAGGCAGACAGAATAAAATGCTGCATAAAATAGCAACGACGATGGAAAATGCTATTTCAAACTTAAGTATGACAGACCAACCAAAATGCTATTTTAAACTTACTTGTGACAGACCAACCAAAATGCTATTTTAAACTTACGTGTGACAGACTAACCAAAATGCTATTTTAAACTTACGTGTGAAAACCAGAAAAAATACTATTTGAAACTTATGTGTGACAGACCAACAAAAATGCTATTTTAAACTTACGTGTGACAGACCAACCAAAATGCTATTTTAAACTTACGTGTGACAGACCAACCAAAATGTGATAGACCATTGATGATCGATTTAAAACTTGAACGTATCAGGCCATCGATTTTAAACGTACGTGTGACAGACCAACAAAAATGCTATTTCAAACTTAGGCGTGACAGACCAACGAAAATTAAACTTAAGCCACCGACCGATGAAGACAGGTTCTCGTCAATAAACACAAAACATGGAAACCTAAACGACAGAGAAATATCGTCTGCCTCCATTGAAAAAGGCACGAAGAGATCTCCTCTTTTAATCACTCTTTCCCCCTTCTCTGAATCTCCCCTTTACATCACACACTTTCATTGTGTTTTTATTATTCTAATTACTTCTCGACGTCGCTCTCTATTCTCTCTACATTCCCATTTTTGCTCTCCCTTTTCGTCCTTACTCTCCCTGAAACTTTCATTAATCTCCACCCAACTCAATTACTTCAACCCCTCCCACTTTTATACAAACAGGTTCTTCTGCTGCAGAGAAGCGACAACAGTTCCATGTTGAAAGATTGCAATCAGAAATGTGCACATGTCATCAGAAAAGTGTTTGTTGTATTGCCGGAACAGAGACATCAGTTCCAGGGCGGACAGCAGGGTTCGTTGCCCTTTCCGGGCCACGACGCACGAGCGCGGGCGCAGACGCTCGAGCGATCTTCGTCTTTTTCTTCTTCTTCTTCTTGGTCTAATACTTTTTTCTTTCTTTCTTTCTTTCTTTTTCAAATTTCTTATATTTCCTCTTCTTTCTTCGTCTTATTTCGTTCTTATCTTTTTCCCTTTATTTCTGTTCTTCTTCTTTCTTCTCTCTATCGGTCTAATACTTTTTTCTTTCTTTTATTTCTCCTTTTCTTTTTTCTTTCTTTCTTTACTTTGTTTTCTCTGTTTTATTTCTCACCTCCTACTCTTTCTTCTTCTTCTCCTCCTTCTTCTTCTTCTTCTTCTTCTTCTTCTCCTCCTTCTACTTCTTCTTCTTCTTCTTCTTCTTCTTCTCTCAGTTTATGTTTCTCTTCGCTTTTATGTTCCTTTGTTTAAGTTTTTCTCTGTTTTATTTGTTCAATTCCTTCTTCTTCTTCTTCTTCTTCTTCTTCTTCTCCTCCTTCTACTTCTTCTTCTTCTTCTTCTTCTTCTTCTTCTTCTCTCAGTTTATGTTCCTCTTCGCTTTTATGTTCCTTTGTTTAAGTTTTTCTCTGTTTTATTTGTTCAATTCCTTCTTCTTCTTCTTCTTCTTCTTCTTCTTCTTCTCGGGTGACGTAACTGATGCGTTGCACACGCACTTGTCAATATCAGAATGGAAGCAGGAGGAAGATTTGACTCGTGCTTGTTTCAGATGATAGAGAGATTAGAGAGAGAGAGAGAGGGAGAGAGAGAGGGGGAGAGAGGAGAGCTAAAGGGTAGGAGAGTGGGAAATAGCGAGAGAAGGAGAGAGAGTGCATACATACAGGGAGAAAAAAGAATGAAGCTGAAGAGTAGTAACACAGAGATAGAGAGAGAGAGAAGTTATGCAAACAGCCAGAGCGAGACAAGGGGGAGGGGTATGAGTGGGGGAAGGAATGGCGAAGTAGGGCAGTGTGGGTCCAAAAAATATAAGTATAATAGAGTGGAAAGCGAAAGATAAAAGAGAAAGGCAAATAATGAATGTGTGTGGGGGGGGTGTAAAAGAGAGAGGGGGGGAGAGTAAGATCTTTAGACTTCTTTGTTCCAGCCCCTTTAGTACTCTCCCAGAATGTAGGTTGGTTTTATTTCACGGTTGTTTGGGTAACGGCCTAAACACGTTTTTTTTTATTCGCTGGAGAAAGCAACGGCGCGGCTGGTCATGTATTTATTTACCTCCTCTCCAGCAGGTTAGGCACAAGGCCAGTTTTATCTTACTCCCACAAGTAAGATGTGACCCAAGGTCGGGTCATGAAAGTGGGGTTTGAAAAGCCAGCGCCCGAGAAAGTGAACACTCTGGCCATTAAAAAATGCCTGGGCAGCCCCGTCGGCATTCCCCGGTAGGGGCGCCTCAGGCAGTAAGCAATAAACTTACTCCTCCCCAAAGAGGGGAGGTTAAGCCTCGGAGGGTGGACCTCCTAGAACTGCACAGGACAGACCTATAGACTGGTGTAAATCAAGCCCCGAAGGTCAAGACAATACCGGTTTATGGGGTGTAGTATCCATCGGAACAGATACTACACTTTGATCTTAGCCAAAAGGCCCCGTCAATTCTTCCTAAACGATCGATCAAGGTTTACGCCTGAACATTCCACCATTTGTGATGGAATAAAAGTTACTTTCGCTGATGAAAACAGAAAAAGGCCGTGTAACAATCGATTATTTGAATTTAATTAACAAATTTGTTTGTTTTTATTGATTTGGCGACGCTATGTGTAAAAAAAGAAAAAAAGAATGAAAATAAAAATACATAAATAAATATCGATCATATAAAAAAGAAAGTCAAAAGCGAAGACCACTGATCGATAAAGATTGAATTAATAATGATTGACTTTTTAAAATCGATTTTAAATGAAGAAAAGGAACAGAAATAAGGCGGCGTTTTTAAATCTGTTTTGCCACATAAGCGACAACAGTTACATGTCCAATTTCACACGATAAGCGAACTGGTGTATGACGTCACCTGGCATTTGGCCAATCAATTTGCAGCTTTCAGTTCTTCGCCTTTCTCCCTTCCTCTTCCGTTCCTGTTTTCATTACGCATTTGCCCTACTTTTGTACCCACTTCTACGTCCCCATCTCATGCCGCCCCCCCCCCCTGTATCTCTCTTGCCTCATCACCCCTCGCCCCCCCCCCCCATCGCACTGGCTGCGTTCCTATCTCTAATGTTTGTTATTTTACTTCACTTTCTTTCGGCAATTTTTCTAATGGATTCGTTCAGAGATATTCCAGACGGAGTTCTACCTAGTGGTTGCGAGTTCAATCTCCGGTGAGCGAACGTAAGAAAAAAAATAACTGATACGAGAAATCTGAAAAGCACGAGACGCGCAGTGTAGCAGTCATAGATTATTGATTTACTTTGTATTGCGTATCAGTGTCCCTGTGAGCTGGTTTGACCAATCAGCTCGCAGGGCGCATTGATATCATTAGTTTCCTAAGGGACTACTTTAGCCCCCTTAGGATATTGCAGACGATTTTATTTAGGCGAAAATATACGGTTACAGCAAATAATTTTTAAATTAAAAACAATGCCTGCAAAAGTTCCTGTTCGCCTTAGGCACAAGGCCCGAATCGTTATGGTCATACAATTGGTCAGTCTATGTGCACTTTACCCTTAGCCAGACTCTCTCATTCATCAGAATACCTCATTCACTCTGTGGGTTGGTACTACTTAGGTGGTCCCCAATTTGTTTAAAATATTTTTATTTGTAAAAAAATTCACGATGGGCAGACGGTACCCTGGCACCAGCCAAGAAGGATCGCCTCAGCCTCTCTCCTGCCTCCTTGTCCACTGGACGATCACGGCCCATGCTATCTTCGCCTGAAGATATTTGAACTAAGAACTTCTTTTCTTCTTCTTCTTTCGGACACTGTCCGAAGTTTCTTCCACCTATACCAAATGGTATAGGTAACCTTATATACGACGTAAACCCCTTTCGTTGGTAAAAAGGTTTCGTTGTTTCGTTAATTCATTTCGTGTGTTAAATTAAGATAGGAGATAACATCTATTCTTACAATGGTGACTCCGACGTGATATGAACACGCAACCTTAACTACGCCCCGCGGGCCGAATGTGGTCTGCCAAAAGAATTCATGCGGCCCGCCAAATGTTAGTAATTTTTTTACATTTAAACTAAGTGACTTTGTCTTTCAAATAAATGCGTTGCATTGAAAAATTCTACAGGTTTTTAAATACATTAAATAAGAAAAATTAGTCATTTATAACGACAGCTAACAGAACGAAAAAGAGGTTAAAAAACAAATAGGCAACAAATAAATGTTACCAAAGGCAAAATAAGTTACTCTTCTACTAATCTGGATAAGTTTATTTGTGTTTTAACTTTTTTAAAAGCGTTTTTTGTTCAAAACAAACCTGGTGTCCACTTGTCCAGTAAGAACGATAAAAATAGCTTAAATTACAATAATCGCTAAAAAAAAAAAAAACTAAAATTAAGCAAAACACTGGTAGAGCATTACATTTTCCCACGATTGGTGACATTTATTGGATCTGTTTGTAACACTATTTTGTTTATTTTTCGATTTTTCACCAATTATCAAGGATCTCCGTGCTTGTATCATGAACATACTTTTTGTTTCGTTCTAACTTAACAGGGTGACACCAGGTTTTGTTTTGAACAAAAAAACACTTTAAAATAAATTAAAACAGAAAAAAAACTTATCCAGGTTAGTAGAAGAGTAACATATCTTGCCTTTGGTAACATTTATTTGTTGACTATTTGTTTGTTTTTTACTCCTTTTTCGTTCTGTTAGCTGTCGTTATAAATGCTTGGAAAATTAATTGTATTTTTTTCTAGACAGGCCTTTTATTTTGTCTATTTTAATTATTAATAATTTTAATTATTAATTATTATTATTAATTATTTTTTTATTATTAATCATTTTTTATTATTAATTATTAATTATCTGATGTTAATATAACTTGCGACCTTAAATAATTGTAAGCGTTTTAATGTGGCCCTTGCAATGATAAGTTGGAGCTCTGGTGGCAGAACGGTACAAAATGTAAAGGTGAATTTGGGACGCTGAAAATCTACACAATCGAAAAATGGTCTCAAATTCACGGTCTACCTTTTCTTTCCTCATGTACATTAATTATTAATTATAATTAATTTTTAAGGAGACAATTTTTCATTTGAATTTTCATTTATTTAAAACTAGCAAAAACTACCCGCTCTCCGGGCGGCAATTACTAACGCTGTAGTCTTCTTTACAGAAACGAAAGAAGTAATTTTCATTTGACATTTTGGTAATGTAGAGGAAATTGTAAAAAAATGATGATTGTCGTAGTGTTATTTGATATATTCTAATGTATAGAAGGACGTGCGAGATAGTATCCAGAAAGCAGATAAAGGCGTAGCAAACTAAGGGAAAGTTTTGTGGTTTGGTGGTTGTAGGGTTAGGGTTAGAGTTAGGGTTAAGGTTAAGGTTAGGGTTAGGGTTAAGGTTAGGGTTAGGGTAAGAGTTAGGGTTAGGGTTAAGGTTAGGGTTAGGGTTAGATAAGTCAGGAATCTTACCGTTTTAATATTTGGATTTTCTGATCAAGGTATGGTCCACGATACATGTAGTGGGAAACTAAACGAAAAAGAAAGAAGAAAAAGGCAAAAGGGAGGTAAGCCGATGATTTATGCGAAGGAGGCAGAGAGAGAAACTGTTACCTCTTGATGTTTATACGTTTCGGTTCAATTACAACTCAGAAAAATGAAGGAAGTACGAAGTAGAACCTTTAACAGAATTATTTAACAAACACACTGATAAAATTAGAATGTAGAAACACCGCTGAACGCGAGATGATTGTTTGATTGTGAGACCGTTCTGTTTATTTTTCACTGTTCGGCAGACGACTTCTTTAATCCCAGGGGCGGTAACTCTTACTTTGCTTCAAGGGAAATAACTCGATTTTGATTTGTTAGGTTGATCTAACCGAAACCCTTTCACTTTACCTTAAAAAAGTCGATCACAATGAAAAAGAAAAGAGTGTTGTATCTGTTGCAGTTGTATTTACTTCAGGAGGTGGGTTTGATTCTTTTGGCTAATATCGTTGTTAAAAAAAATGGAAAACGCAGAGATATTGTATTTTTATGTTGAAAATGTTATGTGTTGTAAAGAGACACTGTTTCATGTTTGTTTGTGTAAACTTGTGTAAAGCTGTTGTTTTTACTGTTTGTCATAAACAAAATGGCGGAATCACTAACAAATTGAGAGGTGTGGACGAATTCCTCTCGGTAGGAGACGAAAAAGAAATTCCGACTGATATTTTTTTCGTAGGAGAGAACTAAGACAAACGATAATATTTTGCCCCTTTTGATCAAAATGATATATACTTATTCAAGTACCCTGGGTAATATACTTTCAGAATATATATGGTTCCAGGAGTCTATCTCTAAAACCTGATAAAAGTGCCAGTGGAATAACGGACAGCAACTACAACGTACTCACACACTCCTCGTTTTAGGTGCTTAAAAAGGTCGGAAGATCGAAATAAATTATCGCACCCGTTATTATGTGATTCCGTGTTACTTTATTTTATTCTTGCTCTGTTTATTAAATTGAGCTCCCATACTCGGATTTCCTTCTGAAATTTATTTCACTCTAACACACACACACACACACACACACTATATATATATATATATATATATATATATATATATAGAGAGAGAGAGAGAGAGAGAGAGAGAGAGAGACAGACAGACAGAGAGAGAGAGAGAGAGAGAGAGAGAGAGAGATTTCACTTATAAAATAGATCATTCAGTGAAAACCGGAGTTGTTCCAATAAAAACAAGCTCGATGATACTCGATTACAGAGTACAGAGCATTTATATGTGATTTTATGAAGGCTTACCAAAGCATTCCTTTCAGGACACCAATGATCACCATTAACGATATTTTTATCTTACAAATATTATTGATTCAAATTAAATGTTTTTCCCTACACTTGTTTCACTACCAAGCACGTACTTGCTTGGCAAATCATCAGGGAAATTAACTATTGCAACGCCACATTGCGTATTGTCGGCAGTTGAAACCCTTATTCCAGACATTTAATGTCTCTGATGATCTGTCAAGCAAGTACCTGCTTGGCAGTGAAACACGTGCAGGAAAAAACATTTAATTTGAATAAATAATATTTGTAAGAAAAAATATCTTTGATGGTGATCATTGATGTCCTGAAAGGAATGCTTTGGCAAGCCTTCATAAAATCACATATATATATATATATATATATATATATATATATATATATATATATATATATATATATATATATATATATATATATATATATAACATAGATCTATGTAACACATTTACATTATCAATTTGTGTTCTAAGAAATAAACAAACAATAGAATAGTGTACGATCGTTTCAGAGACCATGCATTTTTATTTTTACTATCTCAATCCATCATCAGCATCGGGTATATACACCAAATTATAGGCATATAGACAACATCAATGTAAAAGCATCCCAACACCCTCATTTACAAAGCAAGTTAGAAAGAGAGGGAGGAGTTGATGTATGCATTCCTCAAATTATAGCAGACACATTGAAACATAGTTTAATGATGTATATAAGGGTTCAAAGTAAAAGAAAGTCGATGTCATATTACATGTAGTATTTGACAATGTGAGAAGTATTGGTAGGAGATGGAAAAAGAATTCCTCCTGGTTATGTTTTGAGGATTGAACCCAGAGCGTTCCGCTTACAAGATAGAATCTTGTTATTTTTTGTGCAATGACAAGAGTTCACTTATGCAAATGAGCATTGTTTTGCATTGGCGAATTCTCGTTGAGATAGGAAAAGGAGGAACTTTCCTTTCGGTGAGGACATAAAATTGACCTGACGAATTGGGATCACGTAGAGTGTTCAGCGAGAAAAAAAAGAGAAAAGATTAAGGGTCTCACGGATTGGCTGTCAGGCATCCCAACCCCTATTCCCTTGGGGGTCACGTGAGTCAGCCCATAAAAACGCTTGCACGCTGTGTCCCGGCCTCTTTTCGACCCCATTTTTGAACCTGGTAGGACCGCAGCTGGATCCTTCTGAGACAAAGCCCTCGACAACAGTCGCAGAGAGCCCCTACTCCAACCATCTTGGAATGAAGTGACTACATCTCGACAAGAGCCAGAATTGGAGGCGGGCGCACGTGCAACCTGTTACCAGAACTCCCACAAGATAAGTTCGCGAAGCACATTTTCGCAAACATCAATTAACTTCCTCCTTTCTGAACTTTGAACATTTGTTGTATATATATTTGCCCTCATGTTTTCTCACAAGTAAAACGGTGTTAAACTTATATACAATTGTTGTTGGGTTCCTTCTCACAAAAGCTGTTGCCCTGTTTCTATTTTGCACTTATCCACATAATTGTTACTGCATTCTCACGTGCGATAATTGAACTTTCTTCCAGGGATATTTAATCCCAACACTTCTATGCTTGCTATGATCAATTCAGCAATCTTAATTGCGCACTAGTCAGCAACCAACCCGATAATCAGCAAAATCCCACCCCTTCACTGTTGAGAACCCCAGATTCTGGAGCGTTTTCTACTCTAATAGCTTCTTTTCGTCGTACTGTTAGCCATTGGAATTTCCATCCCTTCTTCCGGTTTCCCTCACTGTTCCAACATGTAGAAATTTAAATGTGAACATGAACAAACATCTCGCTGCACAACTCCCAACTTAGGATGCCTCTATGGATATGGCTCCAAATTCACATGACCCCTTGACGTCTTAGGAGTGAATTGAAGTTTTTTAAACAAAATCTTTAAGTAAACTTGTGTCATTTTGTGTCATGTGTGTGTGTGTGTGTGTGTGTGTGTGTGTGTGTGTGTGTGTGTGTGTGTGTGTGTGTGTGTGTGTGTGTGTGTGTGTGTGTGTGTGTGTGTGTGTGTGCAGTCTCGCTTACATTTGAAATGTCGGAATTAAAAGGCGGCAATTTCCCCATATGACAGGGCAATGCCACCTTCACTACAGCAACAGTGTCTAACCTTGTCTAACAGTGTCTAACCTTGTCTAACAGTGTCTAACCTGAAAAATAAAAAAGTAAACGGCGGCTAGTATTACCGCTCTCCCACCGCGGGAAAATGTGACACAAGGTCCGAAGGTGGGGATTTAAAAGCCAGCACCCAAGAGAAAGAGCACTCTGGACTACAAATAAAATGCCTGATCATCTCGGTCGGTTTTCCTCGGTAGGGGTGCCTCAGGCGATTAACAATAAACTAACTCTTTCGTAAAGAGAGAAGGTTAAGCGTGGGAGAGTGAACTTCCTAGCATTGCACAGAACTGTAACCTCAGCCCAACAGAAAAAAGGCCACCTATCCCAAATAGCCCAGACCCCGTTGGACTGATCGTCGAAGACGTATCTTCGACATAGTATATATAAAAAACAAACGGTGGCTTGTATGGCCAGGTAAGCGACATCGATTAAGAAACAACCTGTGCCCCTCCTCACCCCCTTTCCTAGCCTGACTCTCCCTCCTCCTACTCCTTTATTGTCCTTCCTTCTCTTTCACCCCCTTTCTATCCTTGTCTCCCCCCTCTTCAACCTCTCTCCTTAAGTTCTATCTTACTCCTCTTCTCCTTACCCCTCTCTTTGTTTATTTGCCTCTTCCTCTTCCTCTCATTATCTCCTCCTCCTTCTCCTCGACATTCTTTTCTTTTTCCTCCCACCTCCTCTTTCTCTTTCTACTCTGTCTTCCTACCTCGGTACTCTCGAAATATCATTCAAAATATCTACGTTGCGTCTATTACTTACGTCCCTACCCCCCGCCCCTTCGTCTCATTTTACTTACTTTATTTCACCCCCCCCCCGCCTTTCTTTATTTACTTCCCTTCCCACACTCCCTTATATCCACTCCCCCCCTCCGTATTGTTACTTCTCTCCCTCTTTCTTTATTGCCTCCCATCTCCTCTCTCTGTCTTCCCCCTCCTACTCTTAATGCACCCCTATCTCCCCCCTCTTTATTTTATTACACGTGCCCTCTCCTTCGACCCTCCCCTGTATCTACCTCCCTCTTATGCCACTCTATTACCTCCACCCCTACCCGCCATCGTTCTTTCTTCAACCACTTTTAACGTGTTGCATTTCCTGGGCTGAGAAATAAAAAAAAGTAAAAAAAAGTTGGAAAAAAAAATAAAAAAAGATTACAGACGTGGGTTCCTGCCCCCCCACCCTCTCCCCCCGACATTTCTTCACTTCTCCCCATGCCCCTCGTCTCCTCTCCCCTCCCCGAAAGGACGTGCCGGATTAGCGACATCAGCTCTAGTTGCGATCTCTTCCCCTTTTTTTACGCTGGTTTCTTCTCTCTTCTTCCTCGCCCCCGTTCGTGACGTCACACCGACGTAGAAGAATAAAGTCAGCTTTTTACCTGAGCTCATATCGAGACAACGACTAGGATTTTTTTAGATCTGAAATCTGAAATCGATCGGCTATTGTCTGATCGGTGCAGATCACAACAACATATTGGTAGCTGACCATCGACATTCTTTAGATGCCTCCATTAGATTTGCGCATCTAGCAGGATGTTGCTGCCCTTCGGTTGCCATGGCGACACCATAGTTTCCCGCCCTTTTTTAAAAACCATAACGGAACTAATTATAATTTACCAACAGGTATCCTCATCTTTGTTGTGGTTATTACATTTCGACCGATTCACTCCCCGGCCCTCTTCAGGTATCTTGTGTTCTTATTTACTTGCCTTCCTACGAGGTAGAGTTAGACAAAAAGATAATTTTTTTTATTTTTCATGTGGAGGAAATCTAGCTCCCATAAAAAGGAGCACTTTGGATTAAGACAAAAATTTAAATTACCTCCGTCTCGAAGGATCTGTCTTTCACTGACCGAGGACAGAAACTATTAAATCAGAAAATATACAACTACACTTTTTTCCTAGTCAAAAGGCACCAGGGGATGATTGTAACAGTTTGCTACAAGCCGGTGCACAGTCGCCATATTGTTTAAATATCAATGAATTCTTAGCTGCCCGCTGATTGATTCAAGCAGTCTACTTCCTCCTTGACTTGACCAATCAGTGGCCTTCTTTTAGGCGAATCTCGGATGGCTAGCATAACTATATAAACACTTGAGCACCATCCACTCTCTCTTTTTTTCTTCTTCTTCGGCATGATACATCTCTCTCGACATGTAGACGACTACTACACCTGGCCGAGCTACGTAGCTCTGGCCACTTCGACCACGAAGTACCGAGAAGCCAAAATGGCTACTGCCTCATACACATGGAATTAATATAGCATAACTATATAAATACTTGAGCGCAATACGCCGTGCTCTCTCTTCTCTCTTTTTTTCCTTCTTTGGCACTGCCAAACACGCGTCAGCCCTCTCTGGGGACGCAACAGACATCTTCCCGGGCCTTTGGCACTGGGTTCGGCCTCGACAAGAAGACAAGGATCCAAAATCGCTACTGTTTCATACACGTGGAATTAATATAACACACACACACATACTTACATACACATATACTTATATACCCACATACTTACATACACACATGGACGCGTCCTGAGACCGTACAAACATTCCATATGAACTATTCTCTCTTCCCTACTCATTGGGAAATTCCTGACACCGCGGCCGGTGTACAAACATTCTATATTACGAACTATTCTCTCTTCGCTGCCTTTTGGCTAAGATCAAAGTGTAGTATCTGTTCCAATGGATACTGCACCCCATAGACTGGTATTGTCTTGTCCTTCAGGGCTTGATTTACGCCGGTCTATGGGTATGTCCTGTGCAGTTCTAGGAGGTCCACCCTCCCAGGCTTCACCTCCCCTCTTTGGGGAGGAGTAAGTTTATTGCTTACTGTCTGAGGCGCCTCTACCGGAGAATGCTGACGGGGCTGCCCGGGCAATTTTTAAACCCCACTTTCCCGACCCGACCTTGGGTCACATCTTACTTGTGGGAGTAAGATAAAAACTGGCCTTGTGCCTAACTCCTGGAGAGGAGTAAATCAATACTCATGGAGAATTATGGTAATGGGCTTTTTTTATTTTTATCTTCGTCCATACTTATGGACATACTAACCTCTTTCTTTTTTGTTCACGTACTAACGAGGAAGACTCAATAAAGTTGTTTTACGTATTAGAAATGGACTTCGTCTCATTTTCTAGACGACAACGACGACGGGACACTGTAGAGGTCCCCAGATTCTGGAAGGCTTACTACTCTAATAGCTTTGTAGCAGTTACATGAGTGAACTATTTTGTATCGATGTACGTTAGTTTAAGCTAAGATTGTACTTTAGCTTTACGATTGCGTAATCTTTGCCTCTTTACTACGTGGGCGTATGACGCGTCTACGTGTAGCAAGATTCATACGCACCGACACATTTTCACGCCAAGTAAATCTCACAACGTTAATTTCAGTTCGCAGTTTTTCTTTATCAACCCGACAAGACGTATACCCTGATCTCGCTCGGCTTTAGTTACAGTCGGACGAGATGCTGAACTCCAGGATATAGCATTATCTAACTGACATGAATCAGCCCATCGTACCATTTTTTGTTCCTGTGTTCCTGTGAATAAATATTAACATCTTAAAACATTCTTAAAAAAAAAAATTCTTTAAAAAAATTCTTAAAATACGAAAGAAAGATAAAAAAAATAAAAAAAAGATAAAACACACTGAAATAAAAGTAAATAATCAAATATAAACTTAATAAAAAAATTTTTTTTTTTAATTATAAAATATATATATATATATATATATATATATATATATATATATATATATATTATTAAAACTAACAGTTTATCGAGCACCATACACTTAACCAACATTACACAAATATTTTTGAACACCAAATCATATATGTAACATAACCTTAAAATAAAATTTAATTTACATTCCCTGCGAGACTATTTTTGCTGCGGTTCTACATCTGGCAGCCATTTTGTTTTGTAAGATTCTCTGTACAGTCAGAGAAATTTTTCTTCTGGTTTAATTATTTTTAACAAAGGGAAGTCTCTTTTCCCGAAATATTAAATAATGATTTTTAATCACCCGGACATCACACAAACAGCTAAAAACACTCTTGCTGTTATGTAAGATTTTAGGAAAAATAAATAATAAGTCATATTTCGTAATCGATTTATTGTTTTTGTTCGTTACAACTTGCATCTTACCCGGAATTTGCATTGCCCACACACAGCCTTTCAAAAACTTACTACTATTAATATCTATTTAGTTGTGGAGCCATTATTTATTTCGAGGAAGAATAGTGACCCTTTTCTTATATGACATTTCTATTTCAGTCGGATTCGGCCTGACGTATTAACTCTTCCAAGTAAGTTCGTCGTTTTGACTTTCTTCCTTATTTAAACCTTCTAAATTGACTCCCAGCTAAAATTGGCGACACAACTAAACCATGAACTGTTTGCCTTTGGAATTTCCTCCTTGCTCCCTGTTTCCCCGACTATACCCACACGCAGAAATTTAAATGTAATGTGAGCAAACATCTCGCTGCACAACTCCCCACTTAGGATGCCCCTATAAATCTGGCCCCTAATTCATAGTAGCCCCTTACGTCTCAATGGCAATATGACCCCTCTTTTGGGGTGAATAAAAATAGAAATTTTAGGCACACATGGAAAGAAAGGTAAGTTCTTTGCAGTGGCGGCAGGGAGACGAGTTCTTGCTCTGAATGTTTTACAGAAAGGCACCAGAGATTCGAGCTCAGTTGAGTAACTTCCATGGAAACAACGATAGAGTAGAGAAAGACTAGCAACGTCTCTTTTTTGCGAAAGAGGCTGTCAAAGAGCTTTCTACTCCAATAGCTTCTTTCCTCGTGCTGCTGGCCTCTGGAACTCCCTCCCTGCCCCCTGTTTCCCCGACATGCAGAAATTTAAAACTAATGTAAACAGACATCTCGCTGCGCAGATCCCAATTTAGGTTGACCCCCCCCCCCCCACCCAACCTTCTCCCCTTTTCTTTTTTCTCAGTAGCCCCTTACGTCTACAGTGGCGGCCTGCCTTGTTTGGGGTGAACTATGTTAAAAAATATTTTTAAACCCACTGAAATAAGACTTTATTTATTTCCTCCCACTGCAGGGAGGTGTGACACTGGGTCAGAAGGTGGGGGTAGAAAAAGCCAACGCACAAGAAAGGGTTAATTGGCGCACCAAAAAATGCCTGAGCAGCCCGGTCGTCGTTACTCAGGCGATTAGCAATAATCTAACCACTTCTCAAGGTGCGAGAAGGTAAAGCCTGGGGTGTTGATCTTCTAGGAAGCCAGGGAACCATACCCCAACTCAACAGCAACAAGGTCTCCAGCTTCAAAATGGTTCAGACTCAGTAGGACTGACTGTCGAGGACGTACCCTCGAACACCTTTTGTACAAGGTTGATATGAACTAAAAACGGGTTGAATTGCTAAGAAACCCAAGCCCCTTCCCCAATTCACTATCTTTCTACCCTCTTCACCCACACAGCTATGGGGTCTGAGCGGAAGTGTTATGGTTGGCAAAGCTTATGTTTCGCCGAATCTAAATAAAGAACCGTTTTTCTCCTTCCATTCAGAAAAAAAAAAGAAAGAATTGAAAGAATCGTTTCAGATTTTTATTTCTCTCGACGATACAGCGACACCAGATGCAAAACGAGCAGGATGTTGCTGCCCTTCGGTTGCCATGCCGACACCGTAGTTTCCCGCCCTTTTTTCTTCACATTTAACCATAATGGAACAAAGATGGCGACCTCTTCGTTTCCCTCTTATATATATATATATTGTACACGTATTGTATTAGTTTCTGTAGATGTAAATCCGTTGAAACTGAAGTGTTTATAAAAAGTGCTCAATAACAAGTAGAGCTGTTCATAAGTATAAATTTTTATTTATACAAACATTATTGGTTACATATGTGCATACATGCTTCGGTTGTACTCTTCACAGAGAGGCAACCTCTTCAGACCTGTCTTCTTTGATCTGAAGAGGTTGACTCTCTGCGAAGAGTACAACCGAAACATGTATGCACATATGTAACCAATAATGTTTGTATAAATAAAAATTTATATATATATATATATATATATATATATATATATATACTAGAATGAAAGCCCGTCCCCAGACGGGTAAAGTTATTCCAACCCCCAAACAAAACAGTTTTGCACCACTTTTATGTTCTCTTTACAAAGATTAAAATCAAAATATAATGTCACTAAACCTTATGTCTAGGATCCTTATTCTAATTTTGATCAAAATCCATTACATGATTTTGATTCTTGACAATGTCTAAAATATAAAATCTTGATTAATTGCGTCTAATGACTATAGGTCAAATTAAATGCAAATCTGAAATATTTGAATTTTTAAATGGGAGGTTGCGCCCATGTTATGCCCTATAAGAACCCTTGAAAATACGTAAGTGTCAAGTTTACAACGATGGTCATTTTTTCTCTTTTATATATACTAATGGTTCACCACACACTAAGGCCAAAAGCCACTCGAGGATAAAGGTTATTGAGATTTCCAATAGGATGATGAAACAGTACTATAAAAGGATTGAGAACTATGATTAGTCACTGAACGACATGACAGATATTTGTTAACATTGGGCTAAACAAAGACGATGTTGTAGTCTTCAGGGAAACATTCCCGTAGTAATGTGTTCCACATGTGGGAAGATAGGATATAATAGAGAAGTAAAACCCGTTTTATGCTTCGGAATTTTTTAGATGAGGGTTAATAATTTGTATTATTCGGATTACTGTTCTCATCTTGGATGTTTATCTCACAACGTTTCGGCTGATGTAACCTCCGATCTTCTTCAAGTGTATCTCGTCGAACGAAGAGAAAGAGGGGGGGAGTTCTTTCGTCTTGCTATACCTTTCGCTCGCAGTCCTCATTTTGGAGACAGCATGCAAATGCGTCTTTCCTCGTTGAAATCTCGCCAGCTAAGAGAGAGCAAGAAGGTCTCGACTAGAAATCACGTGGGTTGCATTACTCCCCCCATCCCCCGGTGTCTCTCCCTGACCCTTGACCTCTAAATTTTCCCACTCAAAACACGACTCTTACTATGTAACAAACACAAGACCGATATTAATGATATTGAAATTGTAATACAAGAAATGGTCTTGCAAACAAAGTGTTTTTGCGGCTTACTTAAAAGATCAACTTATCTGATACTGTGCGCTAAGTCTGGTGGAACGGCTCTGTAAATATGCTCCATTCGTATGAAGCCAATTTTACAAAGAGAAGGATAATGAGCCTTTATCCCGCCAAAATTAAATGCGATGTGATTCGTCAAAGGGAATTGTCCATGTATTATTCCATGAAAATGCCAGTATACTGAAATCATATGCCCTTAATATGGATAAGATGAAAATTCATATACACTAAATGTACAAAAGCAAGGAAATTCCCAAATTTTTACACTTTTATTGTCATTAAGGGTATGACTACATATCAACCAAACCATTTCATTATCACATCACTACAGTATAAATCTCTATACATGAGTGGATGAAGTGTGTGAGGTGCGCTGAAGAAAAATTCCTACCAGTAAAATACATAGCCCTGTTGTGCTCGCATACCCTTAATGACAATAAAAGTGTAAACATTTGGGAATTTCCTTGCTTTTGTACATTTAGTGTATATGAATTTTCATCTTAACCCTATTAAGGGCATATGATTTCAGTATACTGGCATTTTTCATGGAATGTCATTACTTTTGTAAAGGCTATGCCTGATCATTTTTAATGTTTTTTGGAATTTTATAGAAAACTAAGGTATATGGTAAACTGAAATTAAAATGCCATCAACTAAACCCTAGAACATCTATCTCTGGCAAAAATCAGCTGAATCCATCAAATAGTTGATGAGATACAGGGTGGCACATACGTACGTACGTACACACGGATAACACAAAACATGCCTGACCTTTCTGGATCTCTGGGTTGCCTTGACTAATGATGCTGAAATTCTACACACTTATAGAACCTATCAAATAAAAAGTTTGTGCAAAGTTTTAACTAATTTGGTTTATTGGTTTTTGAGTTATGATTGATCAAAGAAATTAGATTTCTAGCATAGGCCGTTTTTGGAGTCTATTAAGGGATAGAGCGCTATCGCGCCTCTCTTGATTTGGACTACTATTCTTATCTTGGATGTTATTCTCACAACGTTTCGACCGATGTAACCTCTGGCCTTCTTCAGGTGTGTCTTGGCAAGCTTGAGAATCAGTATGTAATTTCCAAAGACAACATGGAATATAGAATCATTTGGTTATTACATTATTTTCGACTCACTGGTAGGACAATTGAGACAGATGAGAACTCAGATGTGGAGGAAGTATATCTGAGTATTTACTCCTTTCCAGGAGTTAGGCACAAGGCCAGTTTTATCTTACTCCCACAAGGTAAGATGTGACCCAAGGTCGGGTCAGGAAAGTGGGGCTTGAAAAGCCAGCGCCCGAGAAGTGAGCACTCTGGCCATTAAAAATTGCCTGGGCAGCCCCGTCGGCATTCCCCGGTAGGGGCGCCTCAGGCAGTAAGCAATAAACTTACTCCTCTCCAAAGAGGGGGGGCAAAGCATGGGAGGGTCGACCTCCTAGAACTGCACAGGACGTAAATCAAGCCCCGAAGGCCAAGACAATACCATTCTATGGGATGCAGTATCCATCGGAATAGATACTACACTTTGATCCCGACCAAAAGGCCGAGATCTGGATGTGAAGCTATTTAGGGTGTTCAGAAATTCGGTTACTTTGGTGATGCTATTGGAGCACAGGGTGGAGCAGGTACTAGTACTAGTGTGATTGCAAGAGTTAAGTGATTGGGGTATATGTATGTGTGTGTGAGAGAGAGAAATGAGAGAGAGAGGGTAATGTAAGTTTATTTTTTTAAATATGAAATGATCAGTCATTCATTGTTAAATTATTTATTTAAAATATAACTAAAATATAATGTATCATTTTATTACTAAAAGTAGAATAATTAGGTGAAACGACATTTAGAAACGATATATCGTGACATATGTTTATTTTCTCTTGTTTTTACAGATAATTCAGTGGGGAAAAATATGTGTATTCAAGTACATATTCTAACTGAAACAATAGGAACATTGAAATCAACGAAGCCTGCAATATTCAGAAATTTGTGGATGTAAAGCCGCTAATAATTCAATTTCAAAATATACTCGAAGACATTCATTAAAATGAATCCTTATTTACTCATTTGTGGATCTTCCCAAGGGTTTTTTAACCCACCTAATAAACTGGTATTGTCCTGGCCTTTGGGTCTGGATTTACGCCGGTCTATTGGGGGTTGTCTGGTCCTGTGCAGTTCTAGGAGGTGCACCCTCCCAGGCTTTGCCTCCCCTCTTTGGGGAGGAGTAAGTTTATTGCTTACTGCCTGAGGCGCCCTACCGGGAATGCCGATGGGGCTGCCCAGGCAATTTTTGAATGGCCAGAGTGCTCACCTCGAGACCTGGCTTATCTAATCCCACTTTCCCGACCTTGTGTCACATCTTACCTTGTGGGAGGTAGATAAATAGTAATCCTTGTTAACAGGTCGCGCTTGCTGGTTGCATACCAGTCGAGGTTCCGCTCTCGACAATCAGTCCAGCAGAAACTGGGGAACTTTGGTGACCTTTTATCTGTTGGCCTGAGGTATTGGTTCTGGGTTGTCCTATGAGGTCAACCCTCCCAGGCCTTTCCTCCCCTCTTTGGGGTGGAGTAAGCTAATTGCTTACTGTCTGAGACGCCCTGACCGGGGAATGCCGACGGAGCTGCCCAGGCAATTTTAAATAAGCCAGAGTGATCCTTCTTTAAGAGCACTGGCTTGACTCTCCTCATCTTCTGGCCTTGTGCCACATTTTCCTGCGGTGGGAAGGATTTAAATACCAGTGAAGTGTGGCAATTATGGCCCCAAGCGCATGACGCGTCCTCCTGTAATATACTTTTGTTAATATACTTTGTTAATTATGCAACTGTGTTTGTCTTCATTATTACCGGCCTGCAAGGCCACAACAATAAAGAAAATATCAGTTTATGATTCGGTCATGTTTCATGAATCAAATAGATAACCAGTTTATGCGTAAGAAGTATAAGACAGTGGAGATGGATGAGAACTTGGATGAGCTATTGAGGTTGTTGAGGAGTTTTGTTACCTTGGTGATACCATTGGAGTACAGGGTGGAGCAGGTGCTAGTGTGATTGCAAGAGTTTGGAGTGAACAGAGTAAGTTCAAGGGAACTTCTTCAATTAATAACCAGCATAACGTTACAACTGTCAACCAAGGGAAGAATCTATCAGACATGTGTATGCATGATGTATGGAAGTGAAACCTGGCCAGTGAGGGTTGCGGACATGCGTTGCATGGAGGGAAATGTTATTAGAATGATACGATGGATGTGCAACAGGAGTCTTAAAGACAGGTTTAGTTCTGATGACCTTAGAGGAAGAGAAGATTACATCTGGACACTATAGGGGGATGTGTACAGAACAGGAGACTTCAATGGTATGGCCATGTTGAAAGAACAGATGAGAGTTCTTGGGTTAGTAGATGTAGAACAGTTGAAGTAAAAGGGTTAGTTCACAGGGGAAGGCAAAGGAAAATACGGAAGTGATAAAAATAGACTTGACAGAAAGAGGGATAAATAAAGACCTGGTCAGAGAGAGGTTAGTTTGGAAGTCAATTTCTTAAAGCCGCCTAACGCATGTCAGCATGTAAAATGGACGTTAAACCGATGGTGATGGTGATGATGATGATGATGATGATGATGATGATGATGATGATGATGATGATGATGATGATGACAGGGATGATGATGACGACGACGGTGGTGCTGCTGCTGATGATGGTGGTGGTGGTCGTGGTGGTGGTGGTGGTGGTGATGATGATGATGATGATGATGATGATGATGATGATGATGATGATGATGATGATGATGATGCTAGTTCTGTTGTTGTTGCTGCTGGTGGTGATGCTGCTGCTGCTGCTGATGATGATGTTGATGATGTTGTTGTTGTCTACATTAAAATGATAATATGGAGTGCAGTGTTGGGAAGAGGAGTACACATTAATTCCCGGTCAACGCCGGGTGTGCATAGGCTAGTTATATATACAATTAATAATAGGTTGGATTCTATAATTTTCTGATTTTGTTTTTTTCACCCAGGTTCGAACGCGCGAACGAATACGACACGAAAGTTGTTTCAGTGGCCGTGACATTTGCAAGCACCCCCCCCCCCCCTTGTCGTCGCCCCTTCTTAACTACAAAGGATGAGGAAAGGAGGGGTAGGATGAGGAGGATAAGGAGGAAAGTGGATTCAGGGTAAATCAATAAGGAAATAAGCGAAAGTAAAATATATAAGGAAGAAGGGATTTTTTTAAAAAGGGTGTGGAACTAAAGCACAGAGACAGAGAGAGAGAGAGAGAGAGAGAGAGAGAGAGAGAGAGAGAGAGAGAGAGAAGTAATGGGAGTGAGGAAAAATAAAGTGAAGTAAATAAAGTGGATAAAGAGGAAAGAAAGAAAAAGAGAAAAAAAAGGAGAGGGTGAAGGAGAAAGTCCAAGAAAGACTAACGAAGAAATAGAGAAAGAGAAAATGAAGAGAAAGTAAATGAAGACGTACAAATAGAAAGGGGGGAGGGGAGATAGAATATTAAAGAGAGAGAGAGAGGGGGGGGCAGTATTTGAAAGGTGAAATGGCGTCCTTTTTTTTAAGGTCACGTAAAAATACCTAAACAAAGGGCAAGGAACAAGCGGTCCGATTTCGAACTGATGTCGCTACGATGCTGTCGGCTTTTATTGTAAACACGTTTTTTTTTTTTCAATGTTGCCATAAGCGGCTGATGTCGCTGTATGAAAATTACACTTCACGCATGCGCATCTGAAGCTTTGCAACAGCTGCAAAGTCACATCTTCCCGTCTCTCGTGACGGGTACCACTACAAGTTCACTCTTTGGCGATTAGCACATCATACTTTCAACAGTTATCTCCCTTTTATATTAGATCAATAATTATCTCCCTTGCTATTGGAATTTTATAAAAATTATCTTCTTTCCTAAATAAGAGTAAGTCAAGCAATTTTTTTTTTTTTTTACATTAGGGTGGCAAAATAAGGGAAATAACTAATCTCAACTTATTTTATCATTTCTTTTTACTTTAGGGTGGCAAAGTAAGGGAGGTAACTTACTCAATTTTGTTTTAGTTTTTTTTCTACTTTAGCGTGGCAAACTTATTTTTTAGATTTTTTTTACTTTAGGGTGGCAAAATAAGGGAAATAACTAATCTCAACTTATTTTATCATTTCTTTTTACTTTAGGGTGGCAAAGTAAGGGAGGTAACTGACTCAATTTTGTTTTAGTTTTTTTTTTCCACTTTAGCGTGGCAAACTTTATTTCCCCTCTCCCATAACTTATATTTTTAATTTTTTTTACTTTAGGGTGGCAAAATAAGGGAAATAACTAATCTCAACTTATTGTATCATTTCTTTTTACTTTAGGGTGGCAAAGTAAGGGAGGTAACTTACTCAATTTTGTTTTAGTTTTTTTTTTTTCATTTTAGCGTGGCAAACTTTATTTCCCCTCTCCCATAACTTATTTTTTAGATTTTTTTACTTTAGGGTGGCAAAATAAGGGAAATAACTAATCTCAACTTATTGTATCATTTCTTTTTACTTTAGGGTGGCAAAGTAAGGGAGGTAACTTACTCAATTTTGTTTTAGGTTGTTATTTTTCCTTTTAGCGTGGCAAACTTTATTTCCCCTCTCCCATAACTTATTTTTTAGATTTTTTTTACTTTAGGGTGGCAAAATAAGGGAAATAACTAATCTCAACTTATTGTATCATTTCTTTTTACTTTAGGGTGGCAAAGTAAGGGAGGTAACTTACTCAATTTTGTTTTAGGTTTTTTTTTTTCATTTTAGCGTGGCAAACTTTATTTCCCCTCTCCCATAACTTATTTTTTAGATTTTTTTTACTTTAGGGTGGCAAAATAAGGGAAATAACTAATCTCAACTTATTGTATCATTTCTTTTTACTTTAGGGTGGCAAAGTAAGGGAGGTAACTTACTCAATTTTGTTTTAGGTTTTTTTTTTCATTTTAGCGTGGCAAACTTTATTTCCCCTCTCCCATAACTTATTTTTTAGATTTTTTCACTTTAGGGTGGCAAAATAAGGGAAATAACTAATCTCAACTTATTGTATCATTTCTTTTTACTTTAGGGTGGCAAAGTAAGGGAGGTAACTTACTCAATTTTGTTTTAGGTTTTTTTTTTTCATTTTAGCGTGGCAAACTTTATTTCCCCTCTCCCATAACTTATTTTTTAGATTTTTTTTACTTTAGGGTGGCAAAATAAGGGAAATAACTAATCTCAACTTATTGTATCATTTCTTTTTACTTTAGGGTGGCAAAGTAAGGGAGGTAACTTACTCAATTTTGTTTTAGGTTTTTTTTTTTCATTTTAGCGTGGCAAACTTTATTTCCCCTCTCCCATAACTTATTTTTTAGATTTTTTTTTACTTTAGGGTGGCAAAATAAGGGAAATAACTAATCTCAACTTATTGTATCATTTCTTTTTACTTTAGGGTTGCAAAGTAAGGGAGGTAACTTACTCAATTTTGTTTTAGGTTCTTTTTTTCATTTTAGCGTGGCAAACTTTATTTCCCCTCTCCCATAACTTATTTTTTAGATTTTTTTACTTTAGGGTGGCAAAATAAGGGAAATAACTAATCTCAACTTATTGTATCATTTCTTTTTACTTTAGGGTGGCAAAGTAAGGGAGGTAACTTACTCAATTTTGTTTTAGGTTTTTTTTTTCATTTTAGCGTGGCAAACTTTATTTCCCCTCTCCCATAACTTATTTTTTAGATTTTTTCACTTTAGGGTGGCAAAATAAGGGAAATAACTAATCTCAACTTATTGTATCATTTCTTTTTACTTTAGGGTGGCAAAGTAAGGGAGGTAACTTACTCAATTTTGTTTTAGGTTTTTTTTTTTCATTTTAGCGTGGCAAACTTTATTTCCCCTCTCCCATAGCTTATTTTTTAGATTTTTTTTACTTTAGGGTGGCAAAATAAGGGAAATAACTAATCTCAACTTATTGTATCATTTCTTTTTACTTTAGGGTGGCAAAGTAAGGGAGGTAACTTACTCAATTTTGTTTTAGGTTTTTTTTTTCATTTTAGCGTGGCAAACTTTATTTCCCCTCTCCCATAACTTATTTTTTAGATTTTTTTGACTTTATGGTGGCAAAATAAGGGAAATAACTAATCTCAACTTATTTTACCATTTCTTTTTACTTTAGGGTGGCAAAGTAAGGGAGGTAACTTACTCAATTTTGTTTTAGTTTTTTTTTTTTTTTCCTTTTAGCGTGGCAAACTTTATTTCCCCTCTCCCATAACTTATTTTTTAGATTTTTTTGACTTTAGGGTAATAAGGTAAGAGAAAGAACTTACCTTAACTTATTTTTAGATTTTTTTTTTCGCTCAACAATTTATTTTAAGTGTATACGTACCTATTATGTCACTAGAGAATTCCGTTTGATTTTTTACCTAATATTTTAGATTTTATAGCGGGGGATCACTTTCTTATATAAATTTAATGTAAAATCATCACCCATTTCTTGGTTATAACCAATTTCTGGACACAATAGCGCGTTTCACATACACACACAATATATATATATATATATATATATATATATATATATATATATATATATATATATATATATATATATTGTGTGTGTGTGTGTGTGTGTGTGTGTGTGTGTGTGTGAAAAAAGACACACGGAAAACAGGTTAAAATGCTGGAGAAAAACACAAACAAGAGGTTTGACCGGTTTCGTTCGTATTTTCTTCTGAAGACGTTCGCCAACACGAACGAAACCGGTCAAATCTCTTGTTTTTGTTCTTCTCCTGCATTTTAACCTGTTTTTCGTTTGTCTTTTTTCATACATTTTGTCTACCACAGCATTTCATTTTCATGACTTATCGTGCACCTTACCCCATATATATATATATATATATATATATATATATATATATATATATATATAAAATATTTATTAATAAATATTAAATTATTAATACCTACAGACGCTAGCGTTTCAAGCTTATTGCTCTCATCAGTGCAGGAAAGTAATAATTTCAGACGGTCGGGAGGTGCAAACCCGGTTGACAGAGTCAGCCCAGAATCTGCAAGCAGTTGCCATATCCACTCGGCCACCGGAAACTGTCACATAATTAACTTGCTAATAGATGTTGAATAATATATATATATATATATTGTGATAGAAAAAGAAATCTTCAGCATTTTCTGCCGGCATTTATTGGCAACCCGTCGGCAACAGACCAACGAAAGTGTGAACCAATATTTGCAGTCCTTAAAAACACTCTCTAAGGACTGTGATTTCCAGCCCGTGACAGCTATACAGGCGAGGGATGAGTACATTAGGGATGCATTCATAAATGTGATTTCGTCATCCCACATTAGACAAAGGCTTCTAGAAAATAAACAACTCGACTTACACACAGCGTGCGACCAGGCTTTGACGCTCGAGACAGCCCTAAAAACAGTTAAATTCATATGCTCAGTCAGACGCCTTAGATGACTAGCAGTTCTCATTCGTCCTCTACTCTCGGGCACTGAGTCGTATCTATCAGTCTGAGAGGTAGAGAGTACAGGAATGTCAAACTATCAAGTATGGCCAACCTATGCTGTGACATCATTCTCAAGCATAAATTTCTATGCCAACACTCTCCAGTGGAAACACCTTTTGGAGGACCCCTTCTCCCTCTCACTGTTTGTAGACTGACCGCCATTCAAAATATCCCTTACCCCTCTCTGTTTACCAATCTAACCTCAGACTGTCGCCCAGTAGGTGTTAAATCAAGGAGACATACCCTACCGGATGCTAAATTTATCCAATCGGAAATCTTCTGTATGCTAAAGGAAGGTATCATAGAGCCCTCTCAATCCCCATGGCGAGCCCAAGTGCTTGTGGTATCTCCTGAAAATCACAAAAAGAGACTTGTTGTGGACTACTCCCAAACAATAAATTGGTGCACGCTCCTTGATGCTTATCCTCAACCTCGAATGGAGGACATGGTAAATGAGATTTACCACTTACAAAGTATTTAGCATCTTGATCTAACTCAGGGGTGGCCAACCTCCGGCCCGCGGGCCACATCCAGCCCGCGAAGACTTAGCGTCCCGCCCGCCACCCTGCTATGCTTTATTATTGCAATCCGGCCCGCGGACCTCCCAGTAAAACTCATATCATTTTGTGACATAGACGTAAAAGTAGGTTTCGATTAAGATTTACAGTGGGATGAATATGTATGAATATCAGCGAGCGATGATGAATGTATATTTCATTTTTCTTTAACTATTAATTTCAAATCTTTGGCCTGAGATAAAAATAGAAAAAGAGAAAGAGAGAGGCAAAGAGGAAACGAGAGACGAGGAAAGGGCATGAAACATAGAACTTATGTCATTATTTTTTATGATTCCAAAATGGCTCTCGTTGGCGCCTTTTATAACATCACATACAGAAGTCTCTTGAGAAAAAATATCAAATTTGTAGAGTGTTCAATCCAATTTTTGTACAATTTATTCATGTAAACAAAATATAGTAATTCTGAGATTTCGTTTTTCACTCCGGCCCGCGATCTCCTTCCAAAAGTCTCATCTGGCCCTCACTCTGAAAAGGTTGCCCGCCCCTGATCTAACTAGTGCTTACCATCAGGTTGCTATCAAGCCAGAGGAACAAAAATACACAGCCTTCGAAGCTTCTGGATCTCTGTATCAGTTTCGTCGAATCACGTTTGGAGTAACCAATGGAGTAGCGAGTTTCCAACAAGTCATCGATGACATCATCAAGCGAGAAGACCTTCGAGGAACCTATGCTTACATCGACAACGTTACCATTTGTGGAGAAGATCAGGCTATGCATGATACTAATTTGAAAGAGTTAATGAATGCAGTAGCGAAGTACGGACTGCCGCTGAACAAAGACAAGTGTCACTACTCACTTACTTCTGTAGACTTGCTTGGGTATACAATAAGCAAGGGCTCGGTAAAACCTGACTCTGATAGGCTCAAAGGATTGATGGGCTTGCCAGTACCTCAAGATCTTCCTTCTCAAGCAATGAGGATGTTCCCTCACTATTCTATGTGGATCTCAAACTTCTCTGAAAAACTACACCCCCTTACCAAAGTTAACAATTTTCGCCTCACTAGGGAACTGAAGAATGAAATTGCGTAATCATCCCTAGTAGCCATAGACTCTTCTCTCCCCTTCTATTTTTTCTTAATTTTTCTTCAGTTTTTTTTCTCCTTTCTCTTCAGTTTTCCTTTCTTTTTCTCTCCGTTTTTTCTTATTTCTCTTCAATTTTTTCTCTTTCCTCTTTTTTCTCATCAGTTTTTTCTTTTCTCTTTGTTTTTTTTCTCTTTTCTCTCAAGATATATCAAACTGAAAACTTAAATCCCCAAACATTGGTAAGAATAATTTCGTGCCCTGACCGATTCCCTTTTAATCTTCGGCTCGGCGCTTACTCCTTAACCAAACATCTGGCAAAAATCGCACTGAAACAATGCAATATATCTCGCCACTACATAACAAACTTCGATCTCAGTTAAAATACTACTTATTTTTACTGCATTTCATCCATGTTCTCAGTTTTTCTTTTCCTTCTCTTCTTTTTATTTCTCTTCCCCTCTTCCCAATTAACGGCTGTTTCAAATAGTTATGCACATGATAAAAGTATCTTGTTTCACGTCTTCGTTCCTATGTTTTTGCCGTTATAATAAATTTCAAAATCTTCACTTTTCCTAAAGCCGTTCGTTCGTTGATCTGGTAAATTTCTCGGTTGATTTTATTTCTCCCCGTGTTTATTTAGTTTTCCTTTTTATTTTTCATACATTCTGTCTCCACGACATTTCATTTTATGATATATCGTGTATTTTATCCACACACACACACACACACACACACACATATATATATATATATATATATATATATATATATATATATATATATATATATCCCATGATAAATGCCAGTTACTGAAATCATTTGCCCTTAATAGGGTTAAGATGAAAATTCATATACACTAAATGTACAAAAACAAGGACATTCCCAAATTTTTACACTTTTATTGTCATTAAGGGTATGACTACATATCAACAAAACCATTTCATTATCACACCACTACAGTATAAATTTCTATGCATGAGTGGATGAAGTGTGTGAGGTGCGCTGAAGAAAAATTCCTACCAGTAAAATACATAGCCCTGTTGTGCTTGCATACCCTTAATGACAATAAAAGTGTAAACATTTGGGAATTTCCTTGCTTTTGTACATTTAGTGTATATGAATTTTCATCTTAACCCTATTAAGGGCATATGATTTCAGTATACTGGCATTTATCATGGAATGTCACTACTTTTGTAAAGGCTATGCCTCAATACAATGGTCATTTTTAAGGTTTTTTGGAATTTTCTGGAAAACTAAGGTATATGGTAAACTGAAATTAAAATGCCATCAACTAGACCCTAGAACTTCTATCTTTGCCAAAAATCAGCTGAATCCATCAAATAGTTGATACAGATAATATTTCAACCGTAAATTTTATTTTTGTTATTTTTTAAAACTTTTTTTAATTTTTTACTTTCTCTCTGTTAATAGCCATTAGTATTCTCTGGGATTTGGGTGGCAAAAAGCCTCCCCAAAGTCCCAGTATTCTCAGCACTCTTCCAGTGGATGTCTGGTTAGTGCTCTCCCTCCTTGGTCTCTCCATTCTCTTTGACTCTTCATGGCTATTTTGTGTGGTATCAGCTGAGGCTGGCGCCACCTCTCTCTTTTTAGGGGGTGGGGGCAGTTAGCTGAACATTTTTGGGTTTTAGTTATCTTGGAATCATGTAGTCATGTTCTTTCTGTTTTTTGTTTGTTTTATTTCTTGAAACTTCCATGTGACTGGTTAGTGTTCGCAGTTTATGTGGATTGGTTGCTGCATCGTCGCCATGAGCCTCTGATCGGTGAGAATGGCTACTATATTCTGGAAAAGGCACGTCCTTTCACCTGCGCCTCTTCTCGTCGAGGGTAGCCAAGCGGCTCTCTTCAAAAGTATTTGTTCTCTCGGCCAGGATCCCACTCCAAGTGACTCTGTTCTTGGCATGCGACTCCCTACGAGTTGGAGTCTACACCGCTCTTCTTGAAGTTGGCTTTTAAGAGATCTTTGTAGCGCTTTCGATGGGCAAAATACACAGAAGGCAACGTCAATGCGCAAAATACACCAAAGGCAACGTCGATGCACAAAATACACAGAAGGCAACGTTGATGGGCAAAATACACAGAAGGCAACGTCGATGCACAAAATACACAGAAGGCAACGTCGATGCACAAAATACACAGAAGGCAACGTTGATGGGCAAAATACACAAAAGGCAACGTCGATGCACAAAATACACAGAAGGCAACGTCGATGGGCAAAATACACCGAAGGCAACGTCGATGGGCAAAATACACAGAAGGCAACGTTGATGCACAAAATACACAGAAGGCAACGTCGATGGGCAAAATACACAGAAGGCAACGTCGATGGGCAAAATACACAGAAGGCAACGTCGATGGGCAAAATACATAGAAGGCAACGTCGATGCACAAAATACACAGGAGGCAACGTCGATGGGCAAAATGCACAGAAGGCAACGTCGATGGGCAAAATACACAGAAGGCAACGTCAATGCACAAAATACACAGAAGGCAACGTCGATGGGCAAAATACACAGAAGGCAACGTCGATGGGCAAAATACACAGAAGGCAACGTCGATGGGCAAAATACACAGAAGGCAACGTCGATGGGCAAAATACACAGAAGGCAACGTCGATGGACAAAATACACAGAAGGCAATGTCGATGGGCAAAATACACAGAAGGCAACGTCGATGGGCAAAATACACAGAAGGCAACGTCGATGGGCAAAATACACAGAAGGCAATGACGATGCACAAAATACACAGAAGGCAACGTCGATGGGCAAAATACACAGAAGGCAACGTCGATAGGCAAAATACACAGAAGGCAACGACGATGCACAAAATACACAGAAGGCAACGTCGATGGGCAAAATACACAGAAGGCAACGTCGATGGGCAAAATACACAGAAGGCAACGTCGATGGGCAAAATACACAGAAGGCAACGACGATGCACAAAATACACAGAAGGCAACGTCGATGGGCAAAATACACAGAAGGCAACGTCGATGGGCAAAATACACAGAAGGCAACGTCGATGCACAAAATACACAGAAGGCAACGTCAATGGGCAACAGAATGAATGAAGTATTGTTAATGAAGTATATGGAGTAAGGACGCTGAGAAGTGTATCACAGAAAAGCAGAAATGACAGAGTGAATGGAGAAAAGGTTTGATGAATAAGGATATGCAAGCAAAATGAGCAATATAGAAAGCCAAGAACGAGGCTTAGCAAATTCGGTTTTCAGATATATTACGAATAAATGAAGCATTCAGGATGACAAAGACAAATACGGATATTGTTGGAGAGAAGTGAATTTTTGGCGAATTCCACACCGTCGGACTTTTCTTTTGTGTCCATTTTTGACAAAGGGAAGAGTTTCCCATAGTATCAAATGATTCTTAATCATCATCCGGACAGTACACACAGCCGACACTACACTTGCTGTTATGTAAGATTGTAAAGAAAAATAAATAGTAAGTCCTCCCCTTCGATTGATTAGTTTTGTTCTATCCAGTTTCTCATCAATCCGGCACTCTGCATTGCTTCCAGCCTTCTTAATACATTTATTACAATTCCCAGCAATGCTTCAAGCAAACTACCATTCTCTATTATATATATATATATATATATATATATGTTTTTGTCTTTTAAGGGAAGTGGGGTCTGATCAACTCTGCTGGGAAGCCATGAAATTAAATACTGTCTTGTTTTTAAATTCCCGAAACAGTTTTTCATGGTAAACAACTGATGATCCCTTAAAATAGTGTTAGAAACAAACTAATATAATAACTGTAAAAAATAAATTGACTTACATGAGTGATTTTCCACTGAAAGACTTGGGACTAAAAGTTTTTTTTTTAATTTTTTGTTTTTTTTAATATAGTTTTAATGGTTGAGAAACTTCCGATACTATATATATATATATATATATATATATTGTTGAATATAAGAGACAACTCATGTCTAGATATCCTTCGGTAGATCCTTTCAATAGTCCGAATCAGGATCTTAGTTTCGGAGGGGAAATATTTGTTTGATACTAGCGCCATAGCCCAACACTTAACTAACGACCACTCCTGCCCCCGATCGGAATTCAGAAAACTCTTAGTAGAAAATAGCAAAATTTTAGAATTTAGTACTAACAAACAAAAACTCCATATATTAGAAGCCCTATATATAAAAATCAAAAAACCCTAATTAATAGAATTAACTTTAATATCAGTGATAATATTTTAAAATGTTTATAGCTCCAAATATAGTTTCGTACTTAGTACATAATTCCCGCCAACAACCTTCTATAAATACTAACACATGGCCTATACCTGATTAACCTCATTCCCCCGAAGATGGACCCAGATGGGTCCGAAAGTACTTTGGAGACAAATCCAAATTATGGCAAATTATTCAGCCAATTCCCCTCCGAAACTAAGATCCTAATTCGGACTATTGAAAGTATCTACCAAAGCATATCTAGACATGAGTTGTCTCTTATATTCAACAATACTTGCCTGCAAGAGAAGCTGCTGCCTAGTTAGGGGAGGTCGATTTTGAAACTGTAAATTATCGCACTCGAAGAAAGTTGCCAAATAATGTCAAAAGTTACCACAAGAAATATTTTTCTTCAAAATTTTGTATTTATTTGAGCATTGCAACTTTAAGATCAAATAAATCGAGATTTTTTCTCACTGTCGAGATTTCACCGGCAGATGTGTCGCCTTAAATTAAACCCGGGTTTTAACAAAAAAAAGTAATACATTACTTAATAATAAATATTTTAAAGTTTATTATTATTTTTCTTAAGAAATTAAATGTACATATTCAAATTAAAAAGGAATAAAACACTATGATATTTAATGTTATATATAAATAATTATTTGTTTACATAGGCGTTTTATTTATTGGATATTTTTTATGGTATTCACCGGTTGAAAATTCATCGGGCGAATTTGACTTCCCGTGTTGATTGTCTGTTTAATTATCACACATATATATTGAATTGTCGAGCGCTGGCTAATCTAATCCCACTTTCCCGACCTTTTGTCACACCTTACCTTGTGGGAGTTAGATAAATAAAAACTAGTTCAGCCAGGGGGTTTTACCCCACCAAATAAACCGGTATCGTCCGGGCCTTTACGTCGGGATTCACGCCCGTCTATTGGGGCTTGTCCGTCCTGTGCAGTTCTAGGGGGTGCATCTCCCAGGTTTTGCCTTCCCTCTTTGGGGAGGAGTAAGTTTATTGCTTACTGTCTGAGGCGGCCCTACCGGGGAATGCCGACGAAGCTGCCCAGGCAATTTTTAAATGGCCAGAGTGCTCACCTCTCGAGCACTGGCTTTCTCATCCCACTTTCCTGACCTTTTGTCAATCTTACCTTGTTGGGGGTAGATAAATAAAATCTAGTTCAGCCAGGGGTTTTTACCCCACCAAATAAACCGGTATCGTCCGGGCCTTTGGGTCTGGATTTACGCCCGTCTATTGGGGCTTGTCCGTCCTGTGCAATTCTAGGAGGTGCATCCTCCCAGGCTTTGCCTTTCCTCTTTGGGGAGGAGTAAGTTTATTGCTAACTGTCTGAGGCGCCCCTACAGGGGAATGCCGACGGGGCTGCCCAGTCAATTTTTTAATGGCCAGAGTGCTCACCTCTATAGCGCAGGGTTATCTAATCCCACTTTCCTGACCTTGTGTCACATCTTACCTTGTTGGAGGTAGATAAATAAAACTATTTCAGCCAGGAGTTTTTACCCCACCTAAAATATATGTATTGGAGTTGATGGGAGAATGGATAAGGACACATTGATGTATAAGGAAATTGTGGATGAAAATAGACAGAGAATTATGAAAAAAACTAAGGGACCAGAACACCATTTAACTTTTACAAAAGAAACACCATGTGAAAGTAAATATCTGACACATAGAGTTCTTCCGAATAGTGGTGCAACAGGTGCTGTTCATGCAGATCAAGTGGTGGATGTTTTGCATGAATTCCACAGTGAGAACAGTATCAAGGCTATACTTTTTAAAACTCTTCACACAATTGGTTGCTCTTTGCATCATAATGAACTACCTTTCAGAGCCCTTTTTAAAAACATAGATGGTTGCGCAAAGGGCCCTACAACATTCAGTAGCCCTCTGGGGAAATTATGCTCAAATGATTGATATGATTTACCCCAAATATCATTTTCCACTATTAGCAATCCTCTAGAGTCAATTTTTAAAATTGATGAAATACATGATCTTAGTTCTGACCAAAGACTCCTTTATGAATACACAGTAGGTATTTCTAGAGGTAAGGTTGACTCTAGATATGCCTCCTGGAAAATTGGTCCTTTAAACCAAGCAAGATGGTTAACTTTGGCCATCAGGCTTATGTGTTTATGGACTCGTGGTGCATACCCACAAAGGCACACAACAAAACTACACTATGTAGTAAATTTTATTGTAAATGTGTATGCCACTTTTTGGTTTGAAATTAAAAGAAATAGTAAATTCCACAATCAGTAAGTGCACATTTTTAATATGACCCAGAGGATTAAGGAGAAGCCTCAGGAAATCCAAGATATCACATTTAGAAATATACAAGGTAATACATTTTGTTTACTACCTGAAAACTTTCTATATTCCATGGTTAAATCTGAGGAGATTGAAGTAAGAGAAGAAGCTTTAAAAAGAATTTTGGCCATTAGGTAAGTAATATTTATTCATATATCTCTGACTCAATTATTTATTCCAATTTATAGAATGATTTTTAAAGATTTTATCTAATTTCACCATAATTATTAAAGCAGTACAGATTGGAATTTTTTAATAATTCAATTAATTAATTTGTTCTTTCACGAGTGAGGAGTCAACCAGAAAAAGATTAAAAAGAATACTACCTATTAATTTTAATGCCACACATTGGACACAATTAATAGATTTAAAATTATGCGGCATTTTTGAACCACCAATGACGGAAGATTTTACTGAATCTGAACTTCGAGAATCGTTGATGAATGGAACCAAGCTTGACTTGCCAGATTTGCCCTCACATTCTCAGGGTGTGGAACGGGCAGTTAAGTTAATAACAGAAGCTTCACAAACTGTATATGGTTTTGAAGCAAGGCATCAACACATTACAGCCAAAGTTTTGAGTCAGAAATTGAGACCAGCATTTTTGTCTAAGGGGTCTTATATGGAGCAATTTGACTCTCTATATTAAGCTTCATTAAAATAGTGTTAGGTTTTTCCTTATTTCTTTGCTTGTTATATTTTCACTAATAACAGAAAAAATCATTTTTTTAGGTATTCAAATATTACTGTTTAATTCATAACGTTAAAAGGTAGTTTACAAAAGCAGATACTGAAAATGAGGGGGGGGGGGCAAATTTTCAATTTGAAGATTTCTTTAATTCATATCATTTTTATAAAATAAAAGGACATTCCCTGCTTTTAAATGCTAAAATTATTTGGTTTTCACACCAATATTCAAGAAAATCTTGCAAAAACGAGGAATTTTCAGTATATTCTTGTCTACGATCTTTGATACCAAACGCTCAAAAAACCGCTGAAGTTTTTGATCTAATTTTTTGCATGAGTATTTAATAGGTCTATATACAACTTTCGGAACGTGCCTTTTTTTAATATTTAAAAAAAAGTGTAAAATCGACCTACCCTAAATATATATATATATATATATATATATATATATATACAGGGTGGGCAAAAATAAGGGTCCTATTTTTAAAAATTCATAACTTTTTTATTTATTGATTTTTTAAAAAATTTTTTTTAGAATAAGTAAAGGACCCCTTCCGAAGCAAGCATGAGCCGTATTAGCCCTAAGGAACGTACCCTCATTTAGAAAACATTATTTTTGCTTAAAAAACTCAAAACAGTGTAAAAAACAATACTTTAGTTTTTGTAAGTTTTAAGAAGTGTTTTTCGGCTAAAATTTGTTTTGTTTATTTCAAAAAATCTCGGAAGGCTCAGTCTACACACACATAAAGTTTGGTGAGTTTAACTTTTATTTTGTGGAAGTTATTCAAATTCAAGTTATTCAAATTTAAAGATAGGACCCTTATTTTGGCCCACCCTGTATATATATGTATATATATATATATATATATAGTCTTTTTACCTTTAAAAGGATGGCAAAGACAAATATAAATAGATGACCAGAAGAATGAAATATTCAAGATAGCTAAATAGATTGAAAATACAAATACGGATATTGTTGGAGAGAAGTGTATTCGAAATGCCAATGAAACAATGGAATGTCAGCAACAACAAATGAACACAACAAAGGGGGGATGATTGGAAATGCTCTTATGAGAAATTGTTGACTACTGAGTTTCCATAGAACCAGGAAATTCTACAAGTTGCAGAAGCAGTATCTGGTCCAGCTATAAGAATTGAGAAAGAAATGGTACGGGTAGCTGTGAGTAAGATGGAGAAAGGGGAAGGCTACAGGATCCCCAGCCATTGTTACAAAAACGTTAGCGGCTGCAATCGAAACAGGCATTGAGATTATCACAGACTTAACAAATAAGATAATAAAAAAGAGGTTATACTGAAAGACTGGGATTTTTTGTACAATTGAAAACTGTTACAAGTATAAAAGGGAGGTAATTGCAGAGGCTTAAAGTTGATGGATCAAGTTGATGGATCAAGTCGATGGATCAAGTTGATGGATCAAGTCATGAAAGTGATTGAAAGAATAACTGAGCAGCAAATAAGAAGTCAAATAAAATGCAGTTTGGTTTTGTGTATGGAAAAAGTACCACTGGGGTCATCCTAAATTGGGAGCTGTGCAGCGAGATGTTTGTTCACATTAGTTTTAAATTTCTGCATGTCGGTACAGTCGAGGAAACAGGGAGCAGGGAGGGAGTTCCAAAGGCGGCAGCACGAGGAAAGAAGCTATTGGAGTATAAGGCTCTCCGGCATCTGGGGACCTCCACAGTGAATGGGTGGGATCTAGCTGATTGTCGGGTTGGTCAAGTATATTTACGTCGAGGAGACACCAGAGCAGCAAGTTTATCGGAGCATATTCCATTGAAATACTTGTAAAACAAGCACAAGGATGCAAAATTGCAGCGATGGGACAGGGGCTGGAGCTTTGAGGATAGTGATGGACCTATTAGATTAGATACTTATTTTTTGGACCTTGTTTAAGAGGGAGAGAAACTGGTGGATGGTGCACCAGCCAAGATGTGACAACAATACTCCATACATGGATGAATGGTGGCTTTGTAGAGATATAGGATACTGTCAGGTGTGAGAAGTTTTCTAGCTCGGTAGAGGGAGCCCACCTTCCTTGCAGCAGCCTTGGCAATTGTTCAATTAATTATAAATAATTGCTAATTAGAACAATTAAAACATTTTCTTTTAAACATAACTCAATCCCAGAACTAAATTTTATTTTAGCATGCATTTTGTGTTATAAAAGTATATAAAAACAAACGTTGATAAACTCACATTTAGTTTATATAAAATTAGGTATGTGGTTAGGCTTATATATTTGTATGTACAGAATTCACTCCGAAACTAATTAACCGATCATTATGAATTTTAGAACATAGATTCTACCCGTTAGGAGTCGTAATGTGAGCTATATTCAGTTTAATTCAGTTTCATGCAAGGGTTAGGGTTAAAAGGGGATGGAAGTCTTTTAAAGAAATTTAGATACCTCTGATTTGTGTGAAATTTTAACAATACGTATTCGACATCAATTAATAAATATTCTCCCCAAATCAGTTTCTTTGGAGTATTTTAATGGGGTTTTATGGGGCATAATATGGGCACAATATCCCATTTGAAAATTCAAAATATTTCAGATTTGCATTAAATTTGATCCATAGTCATTAGAAACCAATTAAGCAAGATTCCCTTAATTTTAATTTCCTCTTAAGATTCCTTAATCTTAAGCATTAAATTTTAGACATTTTCTATAATCAAAATCATGTAATGGATTTTGATCAAAATTAGAATAAGGATTCTAGACATAAGGTTTAGTAGCATTATATCTGGATTTTAATCTTCGTAAGGGAACATGTGTCCTTTAGAAACCACATCATGCACTTCTTTACTGATCTGATCACATCAGTATCGCAGAGTTGCGAAAACTCACTGGCATCGCATCAATGTCCTCTGTCATCAAATGTAAAGTCTTGAGATTGTTTGGTCACGTTAAACGTTCCAGTGTCGGGCTATGCAAAATATGCGATGAAGGCATAATACAAGGAAGCCGGTTGGTTTGGTTGTTTTGTTTTATGGCATATCAACCCTTTTCGGTTATTTAGGCTTCAAGTTCTTTATATCTTCAAATATGTATTCATTGTGTTTGGTTTGGTTGTTTTATGGCATATCAACCCTTTTCGGTTATTTAGGCTTCAAATTCTTTATATCTTCAAATATTTATTCATTGTGTTTGGTTTGGTTGTTTTATGGCATATCAACCCTTTTCGGTTATTTAGGCTTCAAGTTCTTTATATCATAAAATATGTATTCATTGTGTTTGGTTTGGTTGTTTTATGGCATATCAACCCTTTTCGGCTATTTAGGCTTCAAATTCTTTATATCTTCAAATATTTATTCATTGTGTTTGGTTTGGTTGTTTTATGGCATATCAACCCTTTTCGGTTATTTAGGCTTCAAGTTCTTTATATCTTCAAATATTTATTCATTGTGTTTGGTTTGGTTGTTTTGTTTTATGGCATATCAACCCTTTTCGGTTATTTAGGCTTCAAGTTCTTTATATCTTCAAATATATATTCATTGTGTTTGGTTTGGTTGTTTTTCAGAGGAAAATTGTTGTTTTTGTTTTTAGCTTTGCAGAACATGATTAAGTTTTGAAAAGGGAAAGGAAAGGAAAAAAACAATAACATCAATGTTTGGTGCATTTTAAGTCAGGAAGCCGGTATCTTCAGACAGCCTGATCTGGTAGCACCAGACAGGAAGCCGGTCGAAAAGTAGACAAAAGAAAAGACGGGTAGACAACGTTTGTGAATGAACGAACATGAACATAAACCAAGCGAACACGCTGGCCCAAGATCGTAGGGCTTGGAGGACACTCAGCCATGTTTGTGTGTGTTTTGCAACTAGCGGAGAAAACGTTTAATGATAAAAATAAGGGAACAAAAAGTAGTTCCAAACTGTTCTGTTTGGGGGTTTCATTTTACTCATCCTCGGACGGGTGTTCTTCTCGTAATTTTATATAGTCGGTTGTTTCAAGTATTGAAATTTATGAATTGTTTTGAAAAATCGAAGTGAAAAAGTTTCAATGTTTTCTGGCTTAACCCGTAAAAAGTCTTGGTATGCAAAATGCATATATGTTTATTTACTGACTAACGTATAGATTTCGCCATTCACCTCTTCTCGAGTGAGGTCTTCTGCAATATTTGAAGATTTCTCATGGGAAGCGTCACCTTTATTAACGACTGCATATACATCTCCGTGGACAACAACATGAGACGGATCTTCAGCAGTGACAGGTCCGTCATCTTCTTCCTCAGTGATATTTGCGTAGACCGTCTTATCATAGTTTTGTGAGCCCTTTTTCGTTTGGTTCGGTCTTGTTAGGGTTTCCGGTTGGGATTTTTCTTTGGATTGGTCATTTTCGTACGTGATGTTATTGACATAAATAGATGATCCTTGGTCTGAAGGGAAGTGGTTGAAATCAGAATGTTCCCTGCTTGGATGATGTTTTCTACAAAAGAATAATAAAAATTTCGTTAAATTATTACAGCTTGGTGTAGGAAGATTGGAATGAGAGGTTCTGCCCGGTGGTTGGTTGGAAATTGCATTTTCGTTGGTCTGTCACATTTAAGTTTGAAATAAGATTTTCGCTGGTCTGTCATGCTTAAGTTTGAAATAGCATTTTCGTTGGTCTTTCTTGCTTAAGTTAGTAATAGCATTTTCTGTGGTCTGTCATGCTTAAGTTTGAAATAGAATTTTCGTTGGTCTGTCCTGCTTAAGTTTGAAATGGCATTTTCGTTGGTCTGTCATGCTGAAATTTGAAATAGCATTTTCGTTGGTCTGTAACATTTAAGTTCAAAATAGAATTCTCGGTGGTCTGTCATGCTTAAGTTTGAAATTAGCATTTTCGTTAGTCTGTCACATTTAAGTTTAAAATAGAATTCTCGGTGGTCTATCATGCTTAAGTTTGAAATAGCATTTTCGTTGGTCTTTCTTGCTTAAGTTAGTAATAGCATTTTCGTTGGTCTGTCATGCTTAAGTTTGTAATAGCGTTTACGTTGGTCTGTCATGCTTAAGTTAGTAATAGCATTTTCTGTGGTCTGTCATGTTTAAGTTTGAAATAGAATTTTCGTTTGTCTGTCATGCTAAAGTTTGAAATAGCATTTTCGTTGGTCTTTCTTGCTTAAGTTTGTAATAGCATTTTCGTTGGTCTGTCACATTTAAGTTTGAAATAGAATTCTCAGTGGTCTGTCATGCTTAAGTTTGAAATAGCATTTTCGTTAGTCTGTCACATTTAAGTTTGAAATAGAATTCTCGTTGTCTGTCATGCTTAAGTTTTAAATGAGTTTACGTTTGTCTGTCATGCTTAAGTTTGTAATAGCATTTTCGTTGGTCAGTCATGCTTAAGTTTGTAATAGCATTTTCGCTAGTCTGTCATGCTTAAGTTTGTAATAACGTTTACGTTGGTCTGTTATGCTTAAGTTTGTAATAGCATTTTCGTTAGTCTGTCATGCTTAAGTTTGTAATAGCATTTTCGTTGGTGAGTCATGCTTAAGTTTGAAATAGCATTTTCGTTGGTCTGTCATGCTTAAGTTTGTAATAGCGTTTAAGTTAGTCTGTCATGCTTAAGTTTGAAATAGCATTTTCGTTGGTGAGTCATGCTTAAGTTTGTAATAGCGTTTACGTTAGTCTGTCATGCTTAAGTTTGAAATAGCATTTTCGTTGGTGAGTCATGCTTAAGTTTGAAATAGCATTTTCGTTGGTCTGTCATGCTTAAGTTTGTAATAGCATTTTCGTTGGTGAGTCATGCTTAAGTTTGAAATAGCATTTTCGTTGGTCTGTCATGCTTAAGTTTGTAATAGCGTTTAAGTTAGTCTGTCATGCTTAAGTTTGAAATAGCATTTTCGTTGGTGAGTCATGCTTAAGTTTGAAATAGCATTTTCGTTGGTCTGTCATGCTTAAGTTTGTAATAGCGTTTAAGTTAGTCTGTCATGCTTAAGTTTGAAATAGCATTTTCGTTGGTCAGTCATGCTTAAGTTTGAAATAGCATTTTCGTTGGTCTGTCATGCTGAAGTTTGTAATAGCATTTTCGTTGGTCTGTAACATTTAAGTTTAAAATAGAATTGTTTAATGTTTGGAGTCTAGTCATAGACTTCTGAATTCCCATTTTCACTTGCACAGTCACAGCAGAAGCTGAAATTCGGAACGGACAAATCTGAGCTGCAGAATTCCATTGTCTCCTGAGACAGACGGATGCCAACATTAAATATTTTGCCAAGATTTCTTACCTGTAGAAAAAGTATGCGACCAGCAGGAAGATGATCAGCAAAAAGATGATGATGGCCCCCAGAATGATGAATACTGAGATAAAAATGAAAAAAGAATAAAAATCTATAGAAATAAAATTGAATATCTGTCTGTCTGTCTGTTTATATACTATATACAAAAACTACTGGTTGGATTTTAACCAAACTTTGTATGGAGACATGCTATGACCGAGAGAATAACATAGGTTATGTAAAGCTAGTACACATATTACTTTTGTTTCCTAGATGTTAATCGAATGGAACTCCAGTTTTTATAAAAAGTGCTCAATAACAAGTAGAGCTGTTTTTAGTATAAATTTTTATTTAAACCTTCCCCGAATTCACATGCAACCGCTGAGCCTTGCTGCTCTCAGTGAAATGGAGGGAGGGCTGCAATAATTTTTTTTTTCTTGAAAATTTTAAAAATTTTAATTGAATATGATTCACTATGGTTCAAAATGTCCTCTGCTGAAAATATTTTCAAAAAAATAAAAATTTTTGATAGTGCTTAGTTTTTTTTACCATAAAATATACTTTAGCCTGATATTCTGTGTGAACATAGAAAAAAATCGGCTAACAGGGCTCTGGTAAAACTCCAGGAAGAATCGGTATCAGAATCCGGCATTCTCTGGTCGTCTCTGGCTCTGCATGTGGCAAGCAAAGACATGTCAGCCACAAATCAATAGAGGTGAAAGTTGCAATGTTGGTTCTGCACCATTCCTTTATGTATTCTTGGTGAAACCATCCCCGACTTCACATGCAACCGCTGCACCTTGCTGCTCTCGGTGTCATGGGGAGGGGGGATAGCTGTGATCAACGAGGAGGACTTCATGCAGACCAGACAACCCTGAGGCACGATATTTGTGAGCTCAAATGCAGAAGTGCAACCCGCGTAAAAAAACAACAACAGCAGCAGCAGCAACGTCGCTCTAAAGTCCAGCCCTTTATCACTGTGTTAGGGACGGTGGCAACATGGTAGTGTCAGAGCTCTGGTGAAAAATCTAAGAGGGGCCTACATCAGGATCCGTCGTCCTCTGGTTATCTCTGCAAATAGCAAGCAAGAGCATATCGGGCCAGAAACTGCGAATACACGGAGTTGTTTCTGCACATGTGAAGTCATCATTTCTTTGTGTTCTCTGGTCCAAATCTTCTCCTACTTCATATGTAATGCTGAGCCTTGCTGCTCTCGGTGTTGGGACTGAATATGCAATCTTGCAGGTCTAATGAATAGCCGTAACCAACAAGGAAGACTTCTTGCAGACCACACAATCTTGACAGATTATATTCGCAAGCTCTTTGCAAAAATCAAACTCGCTAAACTACAACAAAAACAACAAAAAAAAACAGCAGCTTTATGTTAAATTAAAATTAATAGTAAATTAAAATATGTGTTTATTTCATGTGTGTATATATGTGTAAGCTATAAGATATTGGAGAAGCAGAAGCAGCTGTATAAGCTGTAAGACATAAATGGAAGTGCTTATTTTACGCTCCTTTTCAAAAATGGATGGTTACATTTAATGCGTCCAAGACAAAGCTCCTTTTCAAAAATGGATGGTCACATTTAATGCTATCAAGACAAATCTCCTTTTCAAAAATGGATGGTCACATTTAATGCTACCAAGACAAAGCTCCATTTCAAAAATGGATGGTTACATTTAATGCTACCAAGACAAAGCTCCTTTTCAAAAATGGATGGTCACATTTAATGCTATCAAGACAAAGCTCCTTTTCAAAAATAGATGGTTACATTTAATGCTACCAAGACAAAGCTCTTTTTCAAAAATGGATGGTCACATTTAATGCTACCAGGACAAAGCTCCTTTTCAAAAATGGATGGTTACATTTAATGCTACCAAGACAAAGCTCCTTTTCAAAAATGGATGGTTACATTTAATGCGTCCAAGACAAAGCTCCTTTTCAAAAATGGATGGTTACATTTAATGCTACCAAGACAAAGCTCCTTTTCAAAAATGGATGGTTACATTTAATGCTACCAAGACAAAGCTCCTTTTCAAAAATGGATGGTTACATTTAATGCTACCAAGACAAAGCTCCTTTTCAAAAATGGATGGTTACATTTAATGCTACCAAGATAAAGCTGTTTTCTTTTAACAATTATAAGAAACCTTTCCAACCAGCGATTGCAATGGCACCTTCCTAAGAGTCCAATGTTCAAATTCCTCAACCTAATATTCATAGGCAACATGAATTGGAATAAATACATAAACAGGGCCGGCGGGACAGTTATAAAAGTGGGGTGGGGGCTTCTCCTAAAAAGTAGGGGGGAGCGGTTAAACACGTGCATATATAACTTAATTATTGATGACCGTAAAGTGGGGGGGCCCAAGTCAAAACGTGAGGAGGCTTGAGCCCCCCCCCTTGCCTCCCCCTGCCCCCCCCCCCGGTGCCGTCGTCCATGATAAAAGATACTGCCAAGTCTGCTGCAAAAAAAAAAGTGGGCTCCCTCTACCAGGCTAGTAAACTTCTCACGTGTGCCAGCATCTCTATAAAGCCACCATTCGCCCATGCATGGAGTTTTGTTGCCACATCTTGGCTGGTGCACCAACCACTAGTCTCTCCCTCTTGGACAGCGTACAAAAAAAGAGTCTCTAACCTAATAAATCCCACACTGTCTATCAAGCTCCAACCTCTGTCCCATCACCGCAGTGTTGCATCCCTGTGCTTGTTTTACAAGTACTTCCATCGAGTATGCTCTGCTGAACTGTACTTGTACCCCCCCCCCCTTAGTATAAATACCTCCGACCAACCCGCCTAGCAACAAAATCTCACCCCTTCACAGTAAAAGTCCCCAGATGCCAGAAACTCTTATGCTCTAATAACTTATTTCGTCGGACTCCTTTCCTTTGGAATTCCCTCTCTGTTCCCTGTTTCCCTCGACTGTACCAACATGCAGAAATTTAAATGTAATGTGAGCAAACATCTTGCTGCCCAACTCACTACTTAGGATGCCTCCTATAAATCTGGTCCCTAATCACAGTGGATCCTTAAACAGACAAATCATTCACGACAGGTCGACTGTTCAAATCAGCCTGAATGCATCTCACTTTTTGTTCGAGGCTATTATGTACAGCACAGGCGATTCTTTATCATTTACTTCATCCGGCGGGGTGTCAGCTTTTCTCACTACACTATAAAAAAACGGTTTTCAAGTCCAATGCTAACAACTTCTTGTTGATGCCTAAACAATCTAATTTATCCTTGAGTGGCTTTTATTCCTTGATAAGCAGTAACTCTTTAGTAAAATAAGATAAAAAAATTCCTGAGAATTGTAAGTTGAATTTCGTTTAACGTTTGCCAAAACCTTTGCACTGCCCCTCACATCTTTACCTGTTTTAGGATGTCCTTTATCTGTATTCAGACTTCCGTTATTTGTCTTCGAATTTGTGTTATTCCTATTCGAGACTCCGTTATCTGTCTTCGAATCTTCGTTATCTGTCTTCGAATCTCCGTCATCTGTCTTCGGACTTCCCTCACTGAAGAATTCGCTAAAATCTTCTTCCGTCTTGTTAGAAACTGGAAAACAATTGAAACTTTGTAAAAAATCTGTTGAAAAACATAATTATACATAATAAAGGGGAGATCACTCTTTATTCTAAAAAGCAAACACTTCATCGTTCATTGGCGTTTTTATTTATCTTTCTCCCACCACGAGAAGATGTGACACAAGGTCGAAAGCTGGGCATTATGAAGCTAGCGCCCTAGAGGAAGGGCACTCAGGCCTACACAGAAATGCCTGGGCAGCCCCATCGGCATTCCCCTATAGGGGCGCCTCAGGCGATTGGCAATAAACTAACCCCTTCTCAAAGTGCAAGAAGATAAAGCATCGGAGGGTGGACCTCCTAGAACTGCACCGGACCATACCTAAGCCCTACAGAACAAGGCCCACACTCTGTCGGACTGATCGTCAAGGACGTATCCTGGACTTGGTATAAAAACAAACATGGTTTCATAGTTCATTCATGTAGGATGATGTTTTTACCTGATAAACTGATGTTTCGCATGATTAATTTTAAGTTTATGAATATTCATGCTTAGCACCACATGAGCACTCATGTGGAATGCCACATGGACGCTTTATTATTTCATTACAATTTGTGTTAAAACATCACTAATTGCGAATAGATATGGATTGAATATGGGAAGAATCAATTAAAGAAAAGTCACATCAAAATATTAAAACAAATATAAAAAGAACTTTCGTGTTGTTCTTAAATCACTCGGTTATTTTGAGATATCACCATACAAATAAAGAGTGATGTTAAAGAAGTCATCAAATAACAATAATAATCCCCTCCCTTTCTCTCTCTCTCTATATATATATCTATATATCTATATATCTATATATATATATATATATATATATATATAACAATAACATATTTATTATTATTTGTTGCTCCTCGAAAAAGTAGAGCACTGTAAGTGTAGTATTAACACAGCATGACATCACTAGCTTTAAATGCATCGTTCTTTTAACAAAAAGTAGAACGCTCTAGACGTTAAGCCGCCGATAACGTGTTAAAATTATCACAGTTTATTCGCTATTTAAAATTGGCCGTGTGGTTATGCCGTCGGATTTGAGTTGCAAAATACTCGTAATCCTGGGTTTCGAATCGCATGACTGGTAGTGAATAGTCATATCTCTATGCTGATGAGTCCCGATTAAGGACGAAACGTATATGTACATGGATAATAAACAATAAAATATATATATATATATATATATATATATATATATATATATATATATATTATAGACGCTCCTTTTAAGTTGTAAATTACTGACCATTATAATAATTTTTTACAAAACTCAACAGTAAAGACATATTTTTTAAGAAACCAAAACTAACACCGCCTGAAAATGATTTGATGAATCAAATCGAAAGTACTCTCAAAAAAGGAAAGAAAATGGAACAAGAAACCCATGGAACTTACATACAGCAATTTGACCGAAGCACTAAATGGACCATTCAGAAAATCGAAAAAATCAAAAAAATCTTATCAAGCAAAAACACTCCGGGTTTATTTAATAATGTTACCCTAAATATATATATATATATATAATAAAAATAAAATGATGAAAATGAAATTGGACAAGTTACAATATTTATTAATTCATCAAGTGTTCAAGCAATAAAAATAAAAAATAAAATGTTTACCCTTAATCCATGGATTTTCGAAGATAAGCTACTCTCATCAGAGGAGAAAGATGGTAAAGATTTCTTTAGCTTGCAATATTTAAATTTTTAAATTTTATGCTAACCAATAATTTGTTATTTTACTGTTTTTTCTCCTCTGATGGGAAGAGCTTATCTTTGAAAAGCCATACATTAAGGGTAAAATATTAAAACAAACATAAAAGAACGTTTATGCTGTGATTCATTCACTTGGTTATTTTGAGATATAAAGAGCAATGTTAAAGATGTCATCAAATGAAAATAATATATATATAATAAGGAGAGGTAGTTTGCTTGAAGCATTGTGTGTAATACGTATATAGAGGAGTATTAGAAGTCTATCACAATGCAAAAAATGGAAATATGTCGGCGTTGAGAAGTAAGACAAAAACAAGTGATTTTAATTATATATTTTTTCAAAAACTTTTTTAATAATTTTGTTTTTACATATAGCAGATCTTACTTGATTAGGCAAGACTTTAACACTGATGTAATCTATGTGACCGTGTTTTATAATATATTTCGAGGAAGACCTCTTTGTCAAATGGTAGGTGTTTCAAATCTTAAAAAAAAACGTGTGGGTGGCAATATTGCTTATAACGCAGTAAATATTAATATCCGCAGCAAATGTAATAAAACTATAACTGATTTTTTTTTAATGATTTTAATTACTTATTTAATTAATTTTTTTTCTGAATATTTTATATTTTAACCCACTGAGGAAGTGCCACATATTCATATAAAAAAATAAATAAAAATAAAAAGGAAGAGCAAAAAAGAGAGAAAAGAAAGAGGAAAAACATTTTGTTTATTCGGAGGGGGGAGGTAGGGATAACAGCCAAGAGCGGTGTTCAATTCATTTTTTTTCTAATATTTATTTAATATTTTTTATACATACTATTGTTATCTTATTTTATTCTAATAATATTTACTTCATTGCTTTTCTGAAAAAAACAAAACATTTTGTAATTTATTTATTTAAAAAAAAATTTTTCAAATTAATTTTTATGATATACGGCTAAATATGTTTTGATTTATACTCTGGCCAGATTGTGTGTAGCACGCAGTAAATTTAATGAATGGAACTAATTCTTTAATTCTTGTTTAATTTATTTTTAATATTATCATTGTCTACTTAATCAGAAATTATTTAATTTTAGTAAAATGTTATTAAAATTCATAGTTTACTTCACTAACGATTTTTTTTTTAATTTTTAATTTAGTTTAATTTTTTTCTCCTTCCGAGAAAGTGGGACAACTCTTATAAAATAGTAATGAATTTTCTCCCTTATACATACAACTATAAAACTAAATTATAAATCTCCAATATATAATTTATTTTACAGGATTTTCAACACTTATTTGAAATTTCTAAATATTTTACCTTACTTTTGGATATATATCATTCAATTGTAGAAGGGTAAAAGTGAATCTGTATAGTAAAATTTGTTATTCTATTATATTTTTCTATTATTACATTTTTTTTAAAATATTTTTTTATAACTTATACTTTTTGTTGTTTTCTTTGATCACAGAAGTCTGTAAGTTGTCGAACAACGTTTTGGCACATTTGTATGGTAACGGTTTATGTATGGAATTTCGACACAATTTGTATTCAACAAAAAACCCTTCCCGAGTGTGTGCACTAAAACATAACATAAACTGGACACAATGACGTACTGTAGTAGTTATAAACGTTGACATTTATTTCCTCTGATGGAAACTTGCCCTATTAAGGTTATTTGGTCACATAATAACCATTCAGACTCGTGGGTGTAGTCATTTTTATAAAACCTTTTAATGATTCCATCGGGAGGTCTTTAGGGGTTTGCAGAACAGTCAAAGAGCTTCATATAAGGACGTAGATATTCTCTCCGCCCGCCGACTAGATACTCTGAGCACGGCTATCTTAATTGAAGATATACTGTTTCAAGAAAAAAATTTCGGCAGCCGACATTTATTATTACTATTTAATTCCTTTCTATTCACTGTCTTAACTTTTGGCAACCTACAGCCAGCTGTGTATGCCATACAAACAAATATATATAATTTGTTGTTTATAGAAACCTGCCTTGTTTTCCTTTCTTTGGTGATCCTTTTCTTACAGTGTATGTGATGATTAGCTCCTTAGAGTAGGGGTGGGACGTAATGGGTGAAAATTTCAGATTCATGCGAGTAGTATTTTTTTGTGTTCATTTATACATAAATAACACTAAACAATCAAACATTTTGAAAATTTGAAGAAGGTGAAGGCCACTAGTTTTTGGCTATTTTACATTCATGAAAACCCTTTCACAGCCTGAAAATGGTCCTAAATTACAGTACTATATCAGATTTAACCATCTATATCCATTCATAGCTTTTGAGGATGTTTTAGAACCTGCAATGTCGCATGAAACCACTTTTTCACCAAAAAATGATGGATTTTGAGTCCCGTGGAGCCCTAACGGCTATTTTTGGCAGGCACTTTCTGAATTTTGCAAAATTTTCAAAAGGTTTGATTGTTTAGTGTTATTTATGTATAAATGAACACAAAAAAAAATACTACTCGCATGAATCTGAAATTTTCACCCATTACGTCCCACCCCTACTTATAGTGACAATAACATGAAACCATTGTAAAAGCGGTTGAGACGCGGTTATACACAATTATAGAAGAGCCTTGTTTTCCTTTCTTTGGTTATTACTTTCTTACAGTGTATGTGTTATTTATCTACCTCCCACAGCGGTAAGATGTGACCCAAGGTCGGGGAAGTGGGATTTGATAAACCATCGCTCGAGAAGGTGAGCACTCTGGCCATTAAAAATTGCCTGGGCAGCCCCGTCGGCATTCCCCGGTAGGGGCGCCTCAGGCAGTAAGCAATAAACTTACTCCTCCCCAAAGAGGGGAGGCAAAGCCTGGGAGGGTGGACCTCCTAGAACTGCACAGGACAGACTCATAGACCGGCGTAAATCAAGCCCCGAAGGTCAAGACAATACCAGTCTATTGGGTGTAGTATCCATCGGAACAGATACTACACTTTGATCTTGGCCAAAAGTGTATGTGATGATTAGCTCCTTATAGTAACACTAACGGTGTAAAAGAGGTTGAGACGCGGTTATACACAATCCAGTAAATGATCACAGAGTTATAACGTAATGTTTAGAATACAATATCACAAGAAAAGAAAATTCTAGTAGTCGACAACAGAAATATTATCAACTGATTAGAAGCCATTATGTACATATAAGACAAAAGTAGTGTACAAAAAGTCCGAAAATGGTTTCATACAAATTAGTAAATGAAACAAATGTCCTGATCACAATATCACCAGATAATAGATGGATAATATAAATAAATGGAACATATTAAGGTGGGTAAGTTGGCAAGTTTTATAAAACGGTTACTTTTAGCTCATGCAGTACTTCTCGAAGGGTCAGAGGCCAAGCAATCGATTGTGAGATTGGGATAAGTATAGGCAACTGAACTCTGATGGAGAGTAACATCATTGAAGAGGAAGATGAAATTTGTGAAGTAATAATACTGTTCGTGTGCTAAGAGATGGTTAAGTTAGCTAGTTCTCTATAATGGCTTGTTTTAGTGCAACAGTCCTTTCAGAATTGTCAAGGATTAACTGTCACGAGGGGTCAGTGAACAAAAAATCGATTGTGAGAATCGGATAAATATAGGCAACTGAACTCTGATGGAGAGTAATATCATTGACGAGGAAGATGAAATTTGTGAAATAATAATACTGTTTATGTGCTAAGAGGTGGTTAAGTTAGCTAGTTTTCTGTAATAGTTAGTTTTAGTGCAACATTCCTTTTTAGAATTGTCAAGGATTAACTGTCTCGAGGGGTCAGTGAACAAAAAATCGATTGTGAGAATCGGATAAATACAGGCAACTAAATTCGGGTGAAGAACTACGTCAACACAGAAAAAGATGGATTTGTTAAGTAATAATTCAGTTTGTAAGCTACAAGATGGTTAAGTTAGCTAGTTTTCTATAACAGTTAGTTTTAGTTCAGCAGTTCTTTTAAACTTGTCAAAAATGCACTGCCTCAAAAGGTCAGAGGCCAAACAATCAATTGTGAGAATAGGTAAAATATAGACAACTAAACTGGATTGTCGTTAGAGAGGAAGATGGATTTTGTTAAGTAATAATACTGATCGTTGGCTATGGGTGGGTAAGTTAGCTAGTTTAATTCAGAATGTAAAATGTAAGTATTTGTAACGAATGAACGTATTAAGTATTACTGCAATATTTTTAACCCTTGAAAATCGATAATTAATGAAGAAACAAATTAAATAATTAGCTAATTTTGCCGAGAATCCTTTTCTTATCGAATTTATGTTTTAAAAATTATAATATAAAACGCATTAAAACTAAATAAAGATAATAAAAATTATGAATGTTTATGCAGTAATAGTGTCATCAACAATTCATTACAAATTTTCATATTGACTTTTTAAGGCCGCTTAGTGTTCGTTAAAGTAAATTAGGCTAATCTGTTAATCCAGTAATCGTGGATGTAAAAGAACTATTTTGGAGAAGCCAAACAGAACGCTTCAGAGAACAAATGGTGAGAACGATAGTTCGAACTAAAACAAAGCAAATAAGGATAAATCCTCGTCCGAACCTTTCAAACAAGCAATTTAGAGATTTAAAAAAATACCTGTTAAGAGAATCCACCCATTTTCTGCAAGATTCATCCGAAATCCTTTCTCCCATATTTGATAATAAAATGTGAAACGATATGTCCAATCATTTTGAAGAGTACCGTAGCCCAACTTCTTTTCCAGCACAAAGATATGCATGAATGTATTGTGTATATCTTTTGTGGAAATTTCTACTGCGTCTGCGTTCATGTTAACAATGCATGTATCTTCAAGAATTGGCACATCATGTTCTATACGATGACATTGTGATTTCTTAAATTTTTCTGAAAATAAAGGAAAATATTAAATATTGTCTTTTATGAATTGGTTTATTCTTGTATTAACTTTTTTGCATAAATATTTACATTTTCTGTTTCATTATTTTTTTCATGAATGATTTTTATTTTTTTTCTTCGTTATTTATTTCATAATTTAAAAAATTTTGCTCATTAATTTTTTCAGAAATGTTTTAAAATGTTTTTTCATTAATGTCTTTTAATTTTTTCATTCAACTTTATTCATGACCGTTTTTTATTTTAAAATTAGTGTTTTATTTTTATTATTTATTTCATAAATATTTTAATTTTTTAATAAAAGCTTTCATAAATATATTTTTAATTTTTTTCATCAATTTTTATAAATGTTTTTTTATTTTTTTCGTTAACTTTTTTCATAAATTTATTTTTTTATTATTTATTTCATAAAGGTTTTAATTTTATTTATTCATTTTATTTATAAATGTTTTTATTTTTTCATTATCTTTTTCATAAATCTTTTTTAATTTATTCATCCACAAAAGAACATCGCTAAATGTTTTTCTTTTTAATTTTTTCATTATTTATTCGTTGATTTTTTCATAAATGTTTTTTCAAATTTGTTTTATTTATTTTTTCATAAAACTTGTAGCAAATTTTTTCATAAATTATATTTTTAAATATTAAAAAAAATTTTTTTTCATTAATATTATTCTAATTTACCCATGAATTCTTTTCATAAATATTGTTTTAAATTAATTTCTTCTGTTAAATATTTTTCAGTTTTTAATAAATTTATCGTTAACAGTTTTCAATTTTTTTCTAATTAATGTTTCTCATAAATGTTTTAAATTTTTTCTGTCATTTGTTTTCATAAACACTTTTTACATTTTTTCATTAATCACAGTAAAAAAATTACTGTGTTTTTAATTATTTCTTAAATGTTTTTTTATATTTTTCATTAGTTATTTTAATAAATGTTATTATTATTTTTCATTAATTTTAAAAATAACTTTTAAATGTATTTATAATTTTTTGTCTTATTATTTATTATTATTATTAAAATGAAAATGCTAATATTTAAAATAAAATAGTTTTTTTATAATTAATGGAAAACATTTTTAAATAAAATATATTTTTGACTAAAATGTAAATAATAATAAAATATGATAATAAAAATAATAAAATAACAAAAAATAATTAAATAATTATTCATTTGAAAACTGAGAATCCAGACAATTTGACGCAATATCTCATCATTATACACACATGTGCCGGCGTGCTTCAGTGAAGATCAGACATTTAGAAATAAAACAGTCTCTTCGATAACACCAGAAGATCATCGATCTTCGGCTAAACCGTAAGACTTCGACGATGAAGAAGAAAAAAGAAAATGAAATAAAAAGGAAAATATTTTCTGTATTACCGAAAATTTTTCTGCATTACCGAAAATTTGGAATTAAAATAAAATTAAATATAAAATAATGATTAAATAAATATTTCATTGTGTCAAGTTGTCTTGTTTCTCAATTTTAAAAGTTTATATATATATATATATATATATATATATATATATATATATATATATATATATATATAATTTATTAAAGACAATATATGTATTATTATATATCATCAGATCCTTTTACTTTGTAGTCTCCTTTGAAGATTCAGCTCAATGTTTGTCAATTATTGATAACAGAGCAAAATATAGAACAGTTTTTTTTATTATATTCCAATAACCATGGTCTGTTTTATTACTTTTATTTTTATTTTTATTTTTTTCACATTTCCAAAAATTCCAAATTTCTGTGAGATATATTTAACGGTCCGTTTCATTTGTTTTGTGCCAAACAACATTTGTATGTCAATATCGTCTCTGCAACACTGCAAAATCATCAGAAAAAGTTCACAAATAATAAGAGTTCTTAGATTAGAGTGTCTTGAAAAACACCCACATCATACATCAGTTTCATTTTAAAAATAAATTAAAAATAAAAGTAATAAAACAGACCATGGTTATTGGAATATAATAAAAAACTGTTCTATATATATATATATATATATATATATATATATATATATATATATATATATATATGAGAGAGAGAGAGAGAGAATGGTAGTTTGCTTGAAGTATTGCTGGGAATATTAGTAATATGTTAAGAAGGCTGAGGGCAATGCCGGGAGCCGGATTGGTTATAAGCTGGAAAGAAGAAAAATTATAAATCGAAGTGTGGGGACTTACTATTTATTTTTTAAAATTAATTAATTTATTTATATATATATGTAAGATAATGAAGAGTGGCAAAAATTAATCGTGGACGAGTCCATTGTGGGTGGGACGTTGAGAAAGAAAGAAAGCGACTTGATAACTGTTAAAAAGGAGAGGGTTCCGCAGTGCAAGCGAGACTTGAAAGGCAGCAGTTTCAGAAACGCGAAATGCCGGAGCGCTTGGTGATCGGAGTATCAAAGTACCGGAAGAATGCGAGTTTACCGATGTTTATGGCACTGATAAAGCTTTATTGGCATGGTACCCAAGTCCGTCTTGCTGTTAGGCTTTCCTGTCCGCTGACTAAAAATGCAACTGGTCAGCAAGTTGGTACTGTGAATGAATCCCATTACTTGTATTTGATCAAACAGACAATTGGAAGTGCTTGTGGAACAATTGCTTCAGTTCACGCTCGGATAGACAATACAGAGCACATTGCTTTCCAATCGGATGTATATATGAACGAGTTTCTAGCGGAAACCAAGTCTGTGACCGTAGCAAGAAAAAGACTTTCATGAGACAAAAGTATGTCAAATGATTTCTTTTTTTATATGTGTGTGCGTAGCCGGCGTAAACCATCCGGTGATTAGAAATATGTTGGATCTTATCGGGTACCCCTAAAAGAACGAGTAATGAAACATATATATGTGTACTATTATTTATTTATTTATTTGTTTGTTTTTGTTTTTTATTATTATTTATTTATTTTTTTTTTGTATATTATTTGTATACATTTTATATGTATTTAGATGTGGGGCAATATATATATATATATATATATATATATATATATATATATATATATATATATATATATATATATATATATATATAGTTTGAAAAGTTACACATTGAATCGTTGCTGAAATGGCAATAATAAAGAGAATATTTTAAAAAAAGATATTTTGAAAACCTGGACAACGCAAATTATTTATGGTTTTTTAAATAAATTATTTATTTACTTTAATTTGCGTTGTCCAGGTTTTCAAAATATTTTTTTTAAATATTCTCCTTATTATATATATATATATATATATATATATATATATATATATATATATATATATATATATATATATATATATGTATATATATATATATATATATAAAATATACAAGTTAGACACAAGATTGTTTTTTATGTGGGAGATACCCAGCTCTCCCAAAAGGACACTCTAGGACAAACAAAAACATTCAAAAAAGGTTTCTCCTCTTCTGCCCGTGGACAAAACAGATGATACACTTTGAATTATTTATTTTCAAACATATAAAGTACATTTGAAAAAATTAGACACAAGGCCAATCAAAGTGGGAAGTCAATGGTCTAACCTATGCTTAACTGAACATACAATAGAGTCACAACATCACATTTACTCTAGGGGCCATCTTACTTAAAATATCTCAATTGCTGAAATTTAATTTAATTTATAAATATATATGTATGTACAAATTCATTGGAATAAGATGGGGAATGTAGGGTAAAAAAAAAGGTTAGTTAGACAGTCCCAACTCTTTCTAAAAAATATTATTACTACTACAGATACTACACTTTGAACCCAGCCTGAGGGCCAATAAAGTTTTTTGTGGTGATGATTGAAAGTATTTCAATTTATATATATATATATATATATATATATATATATATATATATATATATATATATGGGAAGAGAAGGATGAAGGTAATCCGACGTGATGGTAAAATGAAAAAGGAAAACCAAAAAACTGGATGTTTTTTTATGTGTACATCAACGTTTCGTCTTTATTTATAAGACTTCATCAGGATGATGATATAGGGAAAAGATATCATGCAAGCACGGATACATGTAGGGTAGACATGTTGGGAAGAAAAATAAAATAAAATGAAAAATACTAGCAGCGACTGGCTGGACGTCCGTACTTGTTAGAGAATGAAAAATGAGTGGGAGAAAAAAGGGGAAGGGTGGAGGGAGCAAGGACTACTGTGGCTGGCGATGAGAGAAAGAGGTGGGGGATGAGCAGGGGTAAAATGGATGGCAGAGAGAGATTGGAGGAAAAGGGGGAGGGGGTGTCTGACCAGATGGCTATATATATAAATTGAAATATTATTTGTAGCTCATAGAAAACCCGTCTAGATGAGCACTGTAAGTGTAGTATTAACACAGCATGAGGTCGCTATCTATATGTCATCGTTCCTTTCATTAAGTAGAACGCTCTTATGACGTCAAGCCGTCAGATAAAGTGTTAAAATTATCACTGTTTATTCGCTATTCAGCGGTGGTCGAGTGGTTCTAGACGTCGGGATTTGAGTTGCAAAATACTCGGAATTTGCGTTTCGAATCATATGACCAGTAGTGAATAGTTATATCTCTGATGAGTCCCGATTATAAAGCACGAAACGTATACGTACATAGATAATAAACAATAACAAATATTTATTATATATATATATATATATATATATATATATATATATATATATATATATATATATATATTAAATTGAAATATGTTGAAAATCAACAATTGTCAGGCGAGACTGTCTTATACTTCTTTTCTTCATTTTGATGGTATTAACCCTGAGGGGTCGAATCACGATATGAGCAGAAAGAGACGTCAAGTTAGGATAAGTGTAGTCCTGGCGATGTTATGTATATTTCACTTTAATACATTCTAATCCGTGTTTCAAAGATGTTGTCAATTTCCTTACTTATATATATATATATATATATATATATATATATATATATATATATATATATATATATATATATAAAGACAGTTTATATGATATTCCAATAACCATAGTTTATTTTATTAGTTTTATTATTATTTTTTCACATTTCCAAAAAAATTAAAATTCTGTGAGATATATTTTTAACGGTCCGTTTCATTTATCTTGTGCCAAACAACGTTTTTATGTCAATATCGTCTCTGCAACACTACAAAATCATCAGAAAAAATTCACAAAGAGTAAAAAGTTCTTGGATTAGAGTGTCTTGAAAACACCTACACTATACATCAGTTTCATTTTAGGGTGAAAACAAGCAAAAAAAAAAAACAAATAAAAATTGAGACACACAAATAAATACACACTGTTCTTTATTATAGAACACGGAATATTAAGAACTTGAAACATAAAAACTTTTGCCAAAATTACTGGAGTTGACATTAAATAACCAGAAAGGGTTGATATGACGTAAAACAAAACAAACTGAAGATTGACAAATGGACACAACTTTTTTTGTGTGGAGATAATTGAGCAATGTAGAAACTTACTTTTAAGGCAGACATACGTCACGGTCTCATAATGAATATTGCAAGATTGCCGGTTATTACAATGCAGATATCTTGTCGTATTTGTGACGAACAATGAATCATCATAGCATGTAATGTACATTGGTCCAACATCAACATTTAAAAATCTCTCATCTAGAAGAAGAAAAAAGAAAATTGAAAGCGTATTAAAGCAGAAAATACAACATTTCTAAACAGGAAAGAGTTAGCTGGACACATAAGCCACCTAATAATACTTTTAAATATGTTTCTATTAAAAGGAAAGTAACTCTGCACCCAAAGTTATCTCCCTTGCCAAAGAAACATTTTGAAGCATCTGATTGATCGGCCAGAGTTATCTTCTGATTTGATCAAACGACAACAAACAGAAAATTTCAATGAGAGGCTTACCGACACTGGCTTAGCGACAGAGAATTAAAACCTCCTCATTTCCATAGTAATTCTCTCAGGTGTAAATTGTTAAATAAATCATTTTATATTGTTGATCTCCATAGAATCGTTTACATCCATTTATTTCTCCATATTTGTGTCTTCCCACTCACAAACAACTTCACAACAGAAAAGTAATAAAAAGTGTATAAAAAAAACGAATCACAGAGTCGATCCATAGAAAAATAAGGCAAAAGTGCAAAATAGTTAACAGTTGAGAAATCGTAAAACCCCCCAAAAAACAATTAATAATTTATAGCAAACGCATTAGAATTAAATTCTCTATCTCGTTTGAAGCAATCTTAGATGCAGTTCTGACATGCGCTGTGTCATATATATATATATATATATATATATATATATATATGATAGTTTTATTTACACAGACATGTACAAAATCTGCGACACTGGCATGTCGATGTTATCGATCAACAGTTACTATAAACTGAGATCTCATCAGGCAGAGTTAGAATCCGATCTTAACCTCAGATCATATTTGGAGAGAATGAAGTGGAGGGGTAGAGACAGAGAAGAAGAAGGAAAGAAATTTAACATTTCAAAAATTAAAGCCGTTAAAAAATAAAATTAAAATTAAAATTAAAAATTAAAAAATCTAAAAATCTAAGGTCTAGAATCTGAAACAGACAGGGCAAATAAATAAATAAATAAATAAATAAATAAAAAAATAAGAATATATGGTGGAAAGAGGAACAAATAATGATGAGGGGAGAGACACATAGAGGAAAAAACGTTACTATCATAGTTATTGTTATTTGCAGCAATGAAATTAACAGTAGCACTATTATTAATAATATTGCCATGTTTTACCGTTACCTTACTTTTGCCTCCACTGCCATTTTTATTATCTTTATTATCATTATTATTATTATTATTATTATTATTATTATTATTATTATTATTATTATTATTATTATTATTATTGTTGTTATTGCCACCATTATGACTACTTCTATAATTTTTCACTATCATCATTACTATTGTTAAGATTACTGGGATTACCACTCTGATTACTGTTGTCCGTTAAACCACTATTTTTATATGATCAGCATTATTGCAACCATTAACCCATACCATAATATCGGCAAACATTATCTTATCATTATCTAATATTATTATGATAATCACTACCCCCTAGGATTCCTAATATTCCTTAATTATTCTATTTCTTTCCTAAACTATTATTTTTATTATTATTATCATTACCATTATTATTATCATTATTATTATTATTATTATTATTATTATTATTATTATTATTACTATTATTATTAATAATTAATAACGCCAGCATTTTCCAGTTATTCTTTTAGTTATATATTTTTAATATTTTTTAATATTTTTTAGTATTTTTTAGTATTTTTATTATACTTCATTTATTATTATTTTCATTATTTCACCTCAATTATTAGGGGTATCTATTATTATTATTATTATTATTATTATTATTATTATTATTATTATTATTATTATTACTACTACTACTGTTATTGCCACCATTATGACTACTTCTATAATTTTTCACTATCATCACTACTATTGTTAAGATTTCTGGGATTACCACTCTGATTACTGTTGTCTGTTAAACCACTATTTTTATATGATCAGCATTATTGCAACCATTAACCCATATCATAATATCGGCAAACATTATCTTATCATTATCATTATTTAATATTATTATGATAATCACTACCCCCTAGGATTCCTAATATTCCTTAATTATTCTATTTCTTTCCTAAACTATTATTTTTATAAACTCTAAAATATTATTGACCACTATTATTATTTTTATTATTATTATTATTATTACCATTATTATTATTATTATTATTATTATTATTATTATTATTATTATTATTATTATTATTATTATTATTACTATTATTATTAATAATTAATAACGCCAGCATTTTCCAGTCATTCTTTTAGTTATATTTTTTAATATTTTTTGGTATTTTTTAGTATTTTTATTATACTTCATTTATTATTATTTTCATTATTTCACCCAAATTATTAATGGTATCTACTATTATTATTATTATTATTATTATTATTATTATTATTATTATTATTATTATTATTACTACTACTACTACTATTCCTGTTACATTTAACGAATATACTTATTTATTCAAATTAACTCCAGACAAATTATAAAGACAATATAAACCCGGAACCGAGACACATTTTATCACCGCCCCAACCAATATAACAATCAGCCCAGTTTGCACGCACGCATACTACAGTTCACTTGGAAAAAGACATTTATAAACTCGACGGTTTTTTGACACCTAATTCGTGCATGTCTACTACCCCCCTCCTTCCCTCCCGACCTAAATCAACAGACGCCCTCTCTCTCTCTCCTTCTTCTTCTTCTTTTTCTTTTTTCTTTTTTCCTCTATGTGTCTCTCCCCTCATCATTATTTGTTCCTCTTTCCACCATATATTCTTATTTTTTTATTTATTTATTTATTTATTTATTTATTTATTTGCCCTGTCTGTTTCAGATTCTAGACCTTAGATTTTTAGATTTTTTAATTTTTAATTTTAATTTTATTTTTTAACGGCTTTAATTTTTGAAATGTTAAATTTCTTTCCTTCTTCTTCTCTGTCTCTACCCCTCCACTTCATTCTCTCCAAATATGATCTGAGGTTAAGATCGGATTCTAACTCTGCCTGATGAGATCTCAGTTTATAGTAACTGTTGATCGATAACATCGACATGCCAGTGTCGCAGATTTTGTACATGTCTGTGTAAATAAAACTATCATATATAAAGCTCTATTTTGATATTGAGCACTTTTTATAAACCCGGTTAAAATTCTCTGGATTACCACCCTGTGGATATTTTTCACCTGGATTATTACCATTATTATTATATATATATATATATATATATATATATATATATATATATATATATATATATATATATATATATATATATATATGAGAAGAGATTGAGAGAGAAGGAAGAAAGATAGATACATAGTTGAATAGATCTTTCATTTCAAAGGAAATATGTTTTCATGTACATGTCTTGTCATTGGTATATTTATATTTGATACTATATATATATATATATATATATATATATATATATATATATATATATATATATATATATATATATATATATATATATATAAGATAGAAGAAATAAGAGTGATAAACATGTACGAATGTCCAAATTTATTTCAAATTTCGATTGTTCAATGCAAGGTGTATTCTGTAATAAACTAGTGTTTATTATTCTTTTTTTAAGCCAAGGCTTTTCAAAGATCGAAATCTTATCATCAGAGGAGAAATACAGATAGATAAGTTGGCTGTGGAAAAGCCAAAGTTCAAACATTTGAAAAATATTATGGAAGTCTGCAATTTAAATGTAATAAGCAAAAATTGGACGACGACTAGCGTTTATTAGCTAAAATTTCTAGAATTTTAAAAGGGCTACCTAATTGGTTAAAAGTATAGTAGAATAAGTAAAAGTATATAAAAGTATATACAGGGTGGGCAAAAATAAGGGTCCTATTTTAAAAAATTTATAACTTTTTTATTTATTGATTTATTTATTTTTTTTTTTAGAATAAGTAAAGGACCCCTTCCGAAGCAAGCATGAGCCGTATTAGCCCTAAGGAACGTACCCTCATTTAGAAAACATTATTTTTGCTTAAAAAACTCAAAACAGTGTAAAAAACAATACTTTAGTTTTTGTAAGTTTTAAGAAGTGTTTTTCGGCTTAAATTTGTTTTGTTTATTTCAAAAAATCTCGGAAGGGTCAGTCTACACACACATAAAGTTTGGTGAGTTTAACTTTTATTTTGTGGAAGTTATTCAAATTCAAGTTATTCAAATTTAAAGATAGGACCCTTATTTTGGCCCACCCTGTATTATCTTACTTATTTACTTATTCTACTATACTTTTAAACAATTAGGTAGCCCTTTTAAAATTCTAGAAATTTTAGCTAGTAAACTGCAGACTTCCATTCATTGGAATTCTAATCTCAGCATCGGTAACCATCTTAAACTCTCGAAATTATTTTGTCCCCACCCTAAATCCAGTTTTTATCTACGACCCCTTTTCCCTTTTCTTTTTCTCTCCAAATAATATTTACACTCAATGACATATTTCTTAACCTTTGACCAATTCTCGGCCGCATCCTACCTACCAATCCCTTATCACTTGAACCCCTCCTCCCACATCCACCCCTCTTTTTTTCCTCCCAGCTGCAACCGCGTCTTTCTCAACTAACCCGAACATTGTATTCCCTCATATTTCACTCTCCCCTCTCTCCAACCCACCTCCTAATTTAGCATAGTTTTTTCACTTAAGTTTTTTTCTTAGATTCGCTTGCTTGAATATCTCACCAATAATACCATTCGCTTTTCTACTATGGCCCGGGAAGTTATCAAAAATGGCCAGTTTTCTCACATCAATTCCATTTAAGTGCGCTCCATCTACGATTTGATTTCACATTTTACCTTTGGATTTACTTCATTTTGAACACTTTCTCCATACTGCCCCTACGAAAAACTTTTTTCGTCTTCTCCAAAATCTCCTTTTCATTGGACACCTTTTCAACGGACAATTACCATCTGGACAAACCACATATCTTTTTTACACGAACTTTTTTTCACTCCATTCTTAATAATATTTTTAAAATGTTTGAACTTTAGCTTTTCCACAGCCAACTTATCTATCTGTATTTCTCCTCTGATGATAAGATTTCGATCTTTGAAAAGCCTTAATAAGAATAATAAACACTAGTTTATTACAGAATACATCTTGCATTGAACAATCGAAATTTGAAATAAATTTGGACATTCGTACATGTTTATCACTCTTATTTCTTCTATCTTTATAATTGCTCTATCTCGTATATTGAGCTATACCTTTTCACTATAGGTTCTATCTACTAAAAGTTTACTTTTGGTTTATATTTGATTATATATATATATATATATATATATATATATATATGTGTGTGTGTGTGTGTGTGTGTGTGTGATTCGATTAACTATTCATAACTATTGATTATTTCAAGAATAACATATGTCCTCAATATTAATAGAGTTGATCACATCTCTCAACAAACAACATGAAGAAATGACATTGGCAGACACGTAGACTATATTACACATTACAATTAGATCAAAATTGGTACTTATTTTTTATTTTAATATATAAAAAATAATAATTTACATATATAAACAAGAAAACAAATTAATTGTCCAGTAGTTTGGGAGCCTTAGCTGGGCATGCACACACACATACAAACACACATGCTATGCTAATTCACAGTAGATAATAATTCACCAGGTAGTGGCGGGTACTGGCGGACAATGGCAGGTAGTGGCGGGTATTAGCGGACAGTGGCGGGGAGTGGCATGTAGTGGCACGTAGTGGTGAACAGAGGATTTTATTGGCAGGCAGTGGCGGTTCAGAAGAGGTACAGTTGGAGATTGAGCAACATAAGAAGCCATGAATAGCATTAGTGTTTACTAAAATTTAAATTTGAAAATAAATGCTAATTCCTGTTTTTAATTATGAGTCGGTGATTTCTTTACATTAGGAAATATCCAAATTAGTAGATAATAACATTAGGAAAAAGATGAAAAACGTACTCCCTTACAATACCTGGCCCAGTCGACTCTCAAAGAATAGATATTTTTTTCTAAATTTTAGATATTATACAACCGGGGCAATGCCGATTAAGAAAACATAAACTTTATAGGTGTTTGTCCAATAGTTTGGAAGCCTTAACTGAACATACAAACACACATATAAACACACAACCATCCATTATGACCATTAAATCCCCACAGTTACCTGTCTCGAAAACGCAGCTGTCAAACCTGACATTGTCATATGGAACAAGAGAGAGAGAGTGGCAACTTTGGTTGAGGTCAGTGTCCCTAATGATGGGGGACTAAACAGAGCTGAAAGGGAGAAAATAACAAAATATCAGGGTCTAATGTATGATATGAAAAGAAACTGGAACCTCAAAGAGATCTCCATCATTCCAGTTATCATAGGAGCCACTGAACTCATGAAGAAGAACTTGAAAAAGTATTTGGCAAGTATACCTGGTGAACCAAGTGCAAAAGAAATCCAAACAACTGCACCCAAGGGAACAGCCAGAATCCTGAAAAGAGCTCTCGGTTGGAGTCTGTAAATAGCGGGTGATCGTATGGCATTTGGAAGAATGTCCCGTCCCCAGCAAATGAAAGAAAATTAAAAGAAAAAGAAAAAAAAGAGAGAAACACACATACACACATTTATCCTTTATATAATAGAAGAAATATAATTTCTTCCTGATAATTCACAGTAGATATTTTTTTCTAAATTTTAGATATTATACAACCGGGGCAACATCGATTAAGAAAATATAAACTTTATAGGTGTTTGTCCAGTAGTTTGGAAGCCTTAGATGAACATATAAACACACATACACACATACAAACATATATGCACACATTTACCCTTTATGTAATAGAAGAAAGACAATCTCTTCTTTGATAATTCACAGTAGATAACAATTCACCGGCAATTGGAATAACTACATAGAAGATAGTGCTGTGTATGCTACAAATAAAGAGGTTTTCCTCTACCCGTCTAGTGTTGCACTCTCAATTATCGAGTGTGTATAATTCCTTTATACACCTGTGTCACCATCGTCATCGTTGTGAATCTAGCTTGTTGACTGTCTGTTGACACAAAACCACTCGGACGCCAATGTTCAGTTTTTAACAAGATTTATTTAAAACAGAGAAGAATAGAGACAAGACATTTTCGTGTGCATGATAGATAGATAGATAGATAGATAGATAGATAGATAGATAGATAGATAGATAGATAGATAGATAGTCTGTCTCGCTACACATGACCACATTGCATTCGCTGTCCCCATTTTGCAGACAGCATGCAGATGCATCTTTCTTTCTTGAAATCCTGCCAGCTAAGAGAGAGAAAAAATTCTCCTGGAAATCACGTGGTTTTGTGACTTCTGCCTGATTTCATTCTCCGACCCATGACCTTTAAATTTTTTTAAGCCTTCATTATGTAACCATAGAAAACTTCTCTCACCTGCCAGTATCCTATATCTCTATAAATTTCTAGAAGCCGTCCAACACATGCCAGCATTCATCGGCAACATGAATTGAGATAAATACAAAGAAAATACTATCAAGTTTGCTGCAAAGAAGGTGGCTCCCTCTACTAAAATTTTCACACCTGCCAGTGTCCTATATCTCTATAAAGCCATTATTCACACGTGCATGGAGTATTGTTGCCACATCTGGGCTGGTGCACCAACCACTAGTCTCTTCTTCTTGGATATGGTAAAAAGAAACAGTCTCTAACCTAATACATTAAGCCACTTGATGTAAGTAGCTGACAAGAACGAAATATGATTAACGCACACACAGAAGGTTATCAGTAGTAAGAAAACAGTCAGCAGGAAGAGAGTTCCACAACCTTGCAGCTCTTGAAATAGAAAGTTGTGTTACAATGAGGTATCAAAAAAACAAATTGATTGAAACCACGCGACCAACGAGTTAAAAGAGCCGGAACAAAGGAAGCAGAGAATAGATCAGAGAATTCTGAAGAACACATGACATGATAATATTTATAGAAAAGACTGAGACTAGCAACATCATGTTTGTGAGAAAAATAGTTAAGAGTCGAAGAAATAGTGGGGCTAATGCAATTACAGATACGTTTCTGCACCTTATCATGTACGCAAAAAATGCGACAAAGACTCACCAGCTCAAATATGGCAACAGTACTCCATACATGGTCTGATAGTAGATCTGTAGAGATAGAGAATAGCCCAAGGTGTGAGAAAGTGTTTTGAATCTTTAACCCTTGTCCCATCGCAACAATGTTGCATCCCTGTGCTTGTTTTACAAGGAATTCGATAGAATGTGCTCCGACGAACTTACTGCAACGACCTGCATTAAATTTTTAATGTAATGTACTGTTGGGATTAAAATATTCCTGTAAATAAAGTTCAATTCTCGCACGTGAGAATGGGGTAACAATGTGCAGATAAATCATCAAAAGAGAGATATAGGACGGAAACCTGAGAGAAGGAACACAAAACACCAGAATGTAGTTTCACAGCAATTTTACTAAGAAAGAGAAAGGTGCAGTCATAGAATATTTACAAACAGAGCTTTCAAAGTTCAGTTAGGCATTAGTGAATTTGAGAGGAGGTTTGCGAAAACGTGGTTCACGAGAACTTATCTGTATAGAGTTCGGGTAACTGCGGGAGGTCATTCTCTGTGACTGCCATCGTGGGCTGTTGTCACTAAGGATGCTAGCCGATGTATTGCTGACTTGAGCGGAGTCGTCGAAAAAAAGGCGGGAAGCCGTGTGCAAGGGTTTTTAATGGCTGGCTCATCTGACACCTAAGGGAATAGGGGTTGTAATGCCTGACAGCCAATCCGTGAGGGGGGCTTAAATAAATTCCAACAGTACACAAACATCTTGCTGCCCAGCTCCCCACATAGGATGCATCCTGTAAATCTGGCCGCTAATCACAGTAACCCCTTACATCTTAGTGGCAATGTACCTTGTTTGGGGTGCATGAAAGTGAAAAAAAAACAACACACACACACACACAATTTCTAAAAAAATCAGCAGATCCTCGATATATCACACGTCACATAAAGTTCACAAAACCTTCATATCCTTGCCTCGTTTTGACCAAAACATCTAAAAATCCTTAGTTCCGGCTCTTTGAACCTCATCACACATCTCGGTATAGCTACAAATTCCTAAGTGCTGCTTTTGACCCTTTCCCCACAGAGATCTGCCCCCCCTCCCCAATCGTCGCGAATCTTCGTAACAAAGAATACACAAACATACAAAGAGATATGGGGGTCATACCCCATATTTGCATCTACTGTACAATTAACCAGGAAAACAAGAACCGAGACCACATTTAAGTCCCTAGTATAGGGATGATCATGGCTATGTTCTCGTGGGGGGCAGACGGGTGGGGAAAGTTGGAAATGATTGGGGAGGTGAACGGACATAACATTGAGGGCACAGCCTGTATCTAGTTCTGTCCTTCTGGGGAGACGCGCAGGTCAAAACAGATGGCAATAACCAAGGAACTTAACATTAGCCCTTGGCAACGGATGTGACTTGCATCTGATCTGAGTGCAGTCTAGTGACGGCGCGGAAGGAAACAGTAGTCACACGCAGGCGCGAACCCACGCCTATTAAATTACGGGAAGCGATATCCGCATCACGAGAGGGTTGCATTATGCAAATTAGGTGCGGCTAGCGGCGAAGTTATTTATCTACCTCTCACAGGGTAAGATGTGACACAAGGTCGGGAAAGTGGGATTTGAAAAACCAGCGCCCGAGAATTGAGCACTCTGGCCTACAAAAAATGCCTGGGCAGCCCCGTCGGCATTCCCCAGTAGGAGCGCCTCAGGCAGTAAGCAATAAACTTACTCCTCCCCAAAGAGGGGAGGCAAAGCCTGAGAGGGTGGACCTCCTAGAACTGCACAGGACAAACCCATAGACCGGCGTAAATCAAGCTCTAAAGGGCAAGACAATACCAGTCTATGGGGTGCAGTATCCATCAGAACAGATACTACACTTTGATCTTGGCCAAAAGGCCAAGAAGCCATGCGAAGAGGTGTAAATAAAAACAGGGTTTTTTGATCGACGGGGTTAGTTTTTTTTTTTGTTTTTTTTTGTGGTGAACATTGCATTGTTCACATGCGTGTCAATAAAGGGGAAACGAAAGAAACGAAAAGAACGGTATTTTCAAGGAATGTATTTATCTACCTCCCGCAAGGTAAAACTTGTCAAAACTTGGCCTTTTGGCTAAGATCAAAGTGTAGTATCTGTTCCGATGGATACTGCACTTCATAGATCGGTATTGTCTTGTCCTTCGGGACTTGATTTCCGCCGGTCTATCGGTCTGATCTGTCCTGTGCAGTTCTAGGAGGTCCACCCTCCCAGGCTTTACCTCCCCTCTTTGGGGAGGAGTAAGTTAATTGCTTACTGCCTGAGGCGCCCCTACCGGGGAATGCCGACGGGGCTGCTCAGGCAATTTTTAATGGCCAGAGTGCTCACGTTCTCGAGCGCTGGCTTTTCAAATCCCACTTTCCGACCTTGTGTCACATATTCCTATTGTGGGTAGGGGTTAAATAACGCCTTTTGGCTAAGATCAAAGTGTAGTATCTGTTCCGATGGATACTGCACCCCATACTGGTGTTGTCTTGGCCTCCGAGTCTTGATTTACGCCGGTCAATGGGTCTGTCCTGTGCAGTTCTGGGAGGTCCACCATCCCAGGCTTCGCCTCCCCTCTTTGGGGAGGAGTAAGTTTATTGCTTACTGCCTGAGGCGCCCCTACCGGGGAATGCCAACGGGGCTGCCCAGGCAATTTTTAAACCCCATTTTCCCGACCCGACCTTGAGTCACATCTTACTTGTGGGAGTAAGATAAAAACTGGCCTTGTGCCTAACTCCTGGAGAGGAGTAAATCAATACCTCCCACAAGGTAAGATGTGACACAAGGTCGGGAAAGTGGGATTAGATAAGCCAGCGCTCGAGAGGTGAGCACTCTGGCCATTTAAACAATTCGGCGTCATTTTACCACACTCGGCGGTTCTTTGATACGATAGAGGCGCGTTCATGCAGTTATCTCCCTTTTTACAAAAAAAAAGAAATAAAAATTATTTTTTTAATGTAAGAAAGAAAAATAAATAAACAAATAAATAATTGAAATAAATTTTTTTTTTAAATTAAGAAATTTAAAATTGGGCAAAAAGCCGTTATAAGCCACAAATAAGATACAAATATTGTTTATTACATTTATTTTTTTAAATTTCGTCTTAAATTTTCAGGTAAAGAACCCTTCCTCGGAGGTGTTTCATATTAGTTAAGGTATCACCTTTTTATTAAAAAAAAAAAATATATATGTGGAGGATATCCAGCTCCCACAAAAGGGTCACTCTGAGTGGAACAAAAATGAAAATTGCTCCCGTCGAGAAAGATTTCTTCTCCTCTGACAGAGGACAGAACAGATACTACACATTGCCCTATTTATTAACGAATTTAAAAAAAAATAATTTACAAATTAGACACAAGGCCATCAAAACTGTAAGAATGCGGATGAGGGGGGGGGGGGGTCACACTTTGTCTATCTTACTCTTAACTCGATTCATTCTGACTCATTCGTCCAAACACTGTTCCTTTTATTTTTTCATCATTTGTCCATCACTTTGACTTCAACAGTCACCACAATACCACATTCACTCTATGGGGGGGGGGGCACCTGTACTTAAAACGGCACTTTTTAACTTTCTTGGCTGGAGCAATTTCGTTTCGGTTAATTTGGGTTTTTGTATTGCCTATTAGGCAGACGGGAAGGACATGGAGGAACGCTGGCTTCCGGTGAAAAAAGCTTGAAGAAAGTGTGTACGGATGCCTGAAAGTGATACAACAATTTTTTTTATTCCTATTAATTTCAGACTTTTCTTTTTTTCATATTAATTTCAGACTTTCCTTTTTGTCATATTAATTTCACTTTCCTTTTTGTCATATTAATTTCAGACTTTTCTTTCATCATAATCTAATAATCAACATAATACAGACTATTTGAAAAATAATTTATTTGTTTTTATTTGATTGTTTTCAAAACATTTTTTTTAATAATAGTGAAAACCTTTTTTCTTGGAAATGGAGTAACTTCCGGAATCAAACTTTTTTCTTAGAAATGGAAATGCCCTAACCCTAACCTTAACCCTAAATCTACCCCTAACCCTAAACCCTATACCCTAAACCCAAACCCTCCCCAAAAACATTATTTTCACTAAATATTTCCAAAAAAACATTAAATAAAAAAAAAAAACACATTCCGTTGCTCAAAAACATTATTTCTTGAAAAAAAAAGAAAGATTATTCTATTTTGTTTATTTTCTTCAATGAAATTTTTTTTTAAGTTTTTAAAACAATCAAATAAATTATTTTTCAAATAGTCTGTATTATGTTAATTATTAGAATATGATGAAAGAAAAGTCTGAAATTAATATGAAAAAAAGAAAAGTCTGAAATTAATATGAAAAAAAGAAAAGTCTGAAATTAATATGAATAATAAAAATTAAAAAAATTGTATCATTTTCAGGCATCCGTACACAGTTTCTTCAAGCTTTTTTCACCGGAAGCCAGCGTTCCTCCATGTCCTTCCCGTCTGCCGCCTATTACTACGGTGTCACATTATTTTCTTCACTGTAAAAAAAAAAATAAGACCAAGATTTTTTTAATATATATATATATATATATATATATATATATATATATATATATATATATATATATATATATATGTGAACACACTGAAAAACTTGGCAGAAAGAAGAAGATGAAAAAGATATATTTTAGAATTTAGAATGGTGGATCAGTTGTGCATATAAATTTAACATAAAATGATCCCGAATTTCCGGGCCATTCTAACTTTTTAGGGCAGCAACCAATTGTTTTACCTTTAACGTTAAGTGCGAATGGTAAGGTCATGAAACCACATGAACTCGCTTGAAAAAGTAGACCCCCCCTAAAAAAGAAAATGGCGCACAAGATTTATCCCCCATAGGAAACAAAATGGTTAAATGCCCTAAAATGCTAGAATGCCTGGAAAATGGGGGATCATTTTAGGATCAATATAAGCCTGTAAAGTTACCGTAAATAAGAGTCGAAGTAAATAATCATACGTCAGCGATCTTATTTCTTCCGGAAGTAAGGTATAGGCAAAAGTGTAGTATAGTCAACAGCCGAGAAATCGAAAATAAGCAAAATATACAACAAATAACTTTTAACGAACGATAGAAAATTTAATTTTCTATCGACCTGTATTGTTTTGAACTTTTGAAACTGTTTGTAAGTTTTGTCATTTCAAAATTTGTTTCGTTACTTTCACTTAGCCGATTTTTTCAATCACAGATGGCGGTCGATTTTTTAAGTTGTCGCTAATTGGTAGCCCTGCTAGTCTACAATGACACTCAATTTATTTTTAAATCATTATTTCATGTTTCTTCTATTTGTTCTTTTTTTTTTTTAATGTCCAAAAAAGTATAATAATATTAACCTACTAACCCTAACCCGTGGAGATTCCATGGTGCTTTCTACATCAATGTGTATAATTTACTACTACTACTACTACTACTACTACTACTACTACTACTACTACTACTACTACTAATAATAATAATAATAATAATAATACTAATAATACTACTACTAATAATAATAACAATAATGATAATGATAATAATAATAATAATAATAATAACAATACTAATAATAATACTACTAATACTACTACTACTACTACTACTACTACTACTACTAATAATAATAATAATAACAGTAATGATTATGATAATGATAATAATAATAATAATAATAATAATGATAATAATAATAATAATGATAATGATAATAATAATAATAATAATAATAATAATAATAATAATAACAATAACAATGATAATGATAATGATAATAATGATAATAATAATGATGATAATAATAATGATGATAATCATCATCATCATCATCATCATCATCATCATCATCATCATTTTGAAACAATAAATAGTACATTTTTACTATCACACCCGGTCATAGTTTACCTTGCAAAAGGCCTGATAAAATATTCACAAAGAAAGAATTAAAAAATAGATATACATTTTAGCAGGGGAATCACTTTCCTATATAAATTTAACGTAAAATGAGCAACCACTTCCTGGCTAGTTAACGGTAGATCGAGACGTGAAACCGATTGGTACCTGATATTAATTTGTGTAATGAAAATTGGGGGGGGGGGGGTCATATTTTGGTAAAAAGGCATAATAAGGGCCGGCTGACTGGCTAGTGGGCTGTGCGCAAAACCAGTTTGGCCTTTTTATGGCCAAATGTCACGAATTTGGTGTGTTGTGGCCATCGAAAATTCCGTTTGGCCTTTTTTGTGTGAATATTCTGGAGTTCGGCCAGGCGTATCGCAAAATTGAAAACAAACACAAATACTTCGCTAAAAATGAAGAACAAACACAGAAATTTTTTTTAAATAAAAACAAAAAGTAAAAATGAAAAAGTGCCCTTTTCTCGCAAAAAAAACTTTTAAAATGTAACCAGGAGTTTTCTATATTCTGTATAGAAATACTCGTGTCACTTCGCTAAAAATGAAAAACCAACACAAAAAGAAAATTAAAACATCTAACCAAATATTCTGAAGTTTACAGACAATACCATATATATATATATATATGTATATATATATATATATATATATATATATATATATATATATATATATATATATATATATATAGTGAAGTGACACGAGTATTTATAAAAGTTTTCTTTTGCGAGAAATGGGCACTTTTTCATTTTAACTTTTTGTTTTTTTCTGTGTTTGTTCTTCATTTTTAGCGAAGTATTTGTGTTTTGTTTTCACTTTGGCTCAAGTGACTCAATCGCTGTCATTTAAAAATAAAGAATAGTCTTCAATATTAAAGATAAGCATATAATTGTCATTTTATCCCCCCCCCCCCCGAATAATTTTTTTTTCGGTTTATTTTTTTATTTTTCTACTTTTCTACCCGCCACCAGTGGCCGCCACCGCCAGATGGCTCGAGTGACTCAATCGTAGTCATTTAAAAATAAAGAATAGTCTTCATTATTAAAAATAAGCATATAATTGTCATTTTATCCCCCCCCCCCGAATACGATTTTTTTAGTATCTTTTATGTTATACTTAATCTTTTGCACTTCAAGGACCGTGCTGAAATAATAACGTTATTATTTAGAAACCTATTATAAATTAAAAAAAACACCCTCTATAAATAATAAAAGAACAATATTTCATACACATACATATATATATATATATATATATATATATATATATATATATATATATATATAAAATTGTTTTTTTTTTAATTTATAATGGTTTTTCCACCATCATTACCAATCATCACGGTGTTGTGTAACCGTCCACCTGACACATTCATTAACCCTTATCCTTGAGTGGCCTTTGGGCCTTGATAAGCGGTGACTCTTTAGTAACAAAAAAAAACGAGCTAATTTTTTTATGTGTGTGAAAAGTGATAACGTACGTACGAATATGAAATGCCTTAGCGTATTATTATTATTTAGTTATATTAGTCATATCGTGTTAAATATAACTGGAAGGGTGTATTTCACACTCGGTTAGCGGCCCCCTGGCGCACACTAACATGCTCCATTAAACGTCCCTGAACAAAAGACAATACAAAAAAAAAAGTTGTTTTTTTTTCACGCGTCGTTGTCGTATCAAAGAACGTCCATATTATATGAATAAAAAAAAAATGGAAATACTTACAGGAACGTGCTGAGACGAAAGAAATGAGTGAAAACAGCAAATAGAACTTCATCTTGGAATTATGAAACACAAAACTGAATTTTGGAAGTTAGAAAAAAAAAGTAGACAATTGTCTAAATCCGGTATGAGACATGCCGACAGCCATAAGTGGTCATTGGCTAATAACAAAACATTCTTTTATTTCGCATTATATATATATATATATATATATATATATATATTATACGTACATACTAGTAATCCATGGACACGTGTTTCTGGCTCACAGTCGTCATCACCATG
>OY744551.1:37704151-37724151 GCA_963556195.1 Sepiola atlantica | reverse complement strand
TCTGTTTTAAATTTCCGAATCAAATACAATTACTGATTCTGTTTTAAATTTCTGAGTTCGATACAATTACCGATTATGTTTTAAATTTCCGATTCCGATGAAATTACCGATTCTTTTTTTTTAATTTAAGAGTCCGATACATTTTCCGATTCTGTTTTAAAATTTCCGATACCTATACAATTACCGGATCTGTTTTTAATTTTTGACTTCGATACAATTACCGATTCTGTTTTAAATTTCCGATTCTGATACAATTACCGATCCTTTTTTTAAATTTACGAGTCCGATTTTATTACCAATTGTGTTTTTAAATTTCTTATTTCAATACAATTACTGATTCTATTTTAAATTTCTGATTCCGATACAATCACCGATTCTGTTTTAGAATTTCCGAGTTCGATACAATTACCGATTCTGTTTTAAAATTTCCGAGTTCGATACAATTACCGATTCTGTTTTAAATTTCCGAGTTCGATACAATTACCGATTCTGTTTTTAATTTTCGAGTTCGATACAATTACTGATTCTGTTCTAAATTTCCGAGTTCGATACAATTATCAATTCTATTTTAAATTTGTGAGTAAGATACAATTACTGATTCTTTTTTTAAATTTGAGAGTCCGATACAATTACCGATTCTGTTTTAAAATTTCCAATTCCGATACAATTACCGGATCTATTTTAAATTTCTGAGTTCGATACAATTAGCGATTCTTTTTTTAAATTTAAGAGTCCGATATAATTACCGATTCTGTTTTAAATTTCCGAATCAAATACAATTACCGATTCTGTTTTAAATTTCTGAGTTCGATACAATTACCGATTCTGTTGTAAATTTCCGAGTTCAATACAATTACTGATTCTGTTTTAAATTTCCGAGTTTAATACAATTACCGATTCTGTTTTAAATTTAAATTTTCTGATTCCGATACAATTACCGATTCTGTTTTAAAATTGCGAGTTCGATACCATATCCAATTCCTCTTTAAATTACCGATTCTTTTTTTAAATTTTCGAGTCCGATACAATAAACGATTCTTGTTTTAAAATTTCCAATTCCGATACAATTACCAGATCCGTTTTAAATTTCCGAGTTCGATACAATTACCGATCTTTTTTTTAAATATGAAAGTTCTATACAATTACCGATTCTGTTTTAAATTTCCGATTCCTATATTATTACCGATTATGTTTTAAATTTCCGATTCACATACAATTACCGATTCTGTTTTAAATTTCCGAGTTCGATACAATTACCGATTCTGTTTTAAATTTCCGAGTTATATACAATTACCGATTCTTTTTTTAAATTTAAGAGTCCGATATAATTACCGATTCTGTTTTAAATTTCCGAATCAAATACAATTACTGATTCTGTTTTAAATTTCTGAGTTCGATACAATTACCGATTATGTTTTAAATTTCCGATTCCGATGAAATTACCGATTCTTTTTTTTTAATTTAAGAGTCCAATACAGTTACCGGATCTGTTTTAAAATTTCCGATACCTATACAATTACCGGATCTGTTTTTAATTTTCGACTTCGATACAATCACCGATTCTGTTTTAAATTTCCGATTCTGATAACATTACCGATCCTTTTTTTAAATTTACGAGTCCGATTTAATTACCAATTGTGTTTTTAAATTTCTTATTTCAATACAATTACTGGATCTGTTTTAAATTTTCGAGTTCGATACAATTACTGATTCTGTTTTAAATTTCCAACTTCGATACAATTACCGATTCTGTTTTAAATTTCCGAGTTATATACAATTATCAATTCATTTTTAAACTTTCGAGTTTGATACAATTACCAGTTCTGTTGTAAATTTCTGAGTCCTATACAATTACCGATTTCTTTTTTTAAATTTCTGAGTCTGATGCAATTTACGATTCTGTTTTAAAATTTCCAATTCCGATACAATTACTAGATCTGTTTAAAATTTCCGAGTTCGATACAATTACCGATACTTTTTTTAAATATAAGAGTCCGATACAATTACCGATTCTGTTTTAAATTTCCGATTCCTATACAATTACCGATTCTGTTTTAAATTTCCGAATTCGATACAATTACCGATTCTGTTTTAAATTTCCCAGTTCGATACAATTACCGATTCGTTTTTAAATTTCTGATTCAGATACAAATGCCGATTATGTTTTTAATTCAAGAGTCCGATACAATTACCGATTCTTTTTTTAGATATCCGATTCCTATACAATTACCGGATCTGTTTTAAATTTTCGAGTTCGATACAATTACCGATTCTGTTTTAAATTTCCGATTCCGATACAATTACCGATTCTTTTTTTTTTATTTAAGAGTCCGATACAATTACCGATTCTGTTTTAAAATTTCAATTCCGATACAATTACCGATTCGGTTTTGTAATTTTCAATTTTTATAAAATTACCGATTCTTTTTTTTTAATTTAAGAGTCCAATAAAACTACTGATTCTTTTTTAAATTTTCGAGTTCGATACAATTACCGATTCTGTTTTAAAATGTCCGATTCCTATACAATTACCGATTCTGTTTTGTAATTTTCAATTTTTATACAATTACCGATGCTGTTTTAAATTTCTAATTCTGATACAATTACAGATTGTGTTTGAAATTCCTTATTCCAATACAATTACCGATTCTTATTTTAATTTAAGAGTCCGATACAATTACCGATTCTGTTTTAAAATATCCGATTCCTATACAATTACCGGATCTGTTTTAAATTTCCGAGTTCGATACAATTACTGATTCTGTTTTAAATGTCTGAGTTCGATACAATTATAAATTCTGTTTTTAATTTTCGAGTTCGATACAATTACCGATTCTGTTGTTAATTTCCGAGTTCGATACATCTAGCGATTCTGTTTTAAATTTCCGATTCCGATACAATTACCGATTCTTTTTTTTTTTAATTTAAAAGTCCGATATAATTACCGATTCTGTTTTAACATTCTCGATTACTATACAATTACCGGATCTGTATTAAACTTTCGAGTTCGATACAATTACCGATTCTGTTTTAAATTTCCGAGTTCGATACAATGACCGATTCTAGTTTAAATTTCCGATTCCGATACAATTACCGATTCTGTTTTGTAATTTTCAATTTTTATAAAATTACCGATTCTTTTTTAAAATTTAAGAGTCCAATAAAACTACTGATTTTGTTTTAAATGTTCGAGTTCGATACAATTACCGATTCTGTTTTAAAATGTCCGATTCCTATACAATTATCGATATATATATATATATATATATATATATATATATATATATATATATATATATATATATATATATTCTTTTATGTAAGCAAAATTTAATTTATAAAAATTAATTTATATATATATGTATATATATATATATATATATATATATATATATATATTTAAAATATTGTTCGTTCATTTTTTACAAGCATCGATGGATAAGTATTATAAATTGAGAATAAAAGCCATTTTCAATGCCAGATATATTTATTTCTTTTCTTTTTTTTTACATTTATCTTATTAATTTTGGAGATATACTCTATCTTCAGAGTTTTTTGGGTTTTTTTTGTTGTTTTATAAAATAAACAAACTTTTTAGTTTTGTTTATCGATAAAACGTTCTTGTGTTGCGTTTGACGTAATGTTCGCATGTGGTGTAATTCGCGGTTCTTGTGTTGAACGGAAATGCGCCGGGCACGCTGGTATTTTAAAATATTGGTCGTTCATTTTTTTATAAGCATCGAAGGATAAGTATTATATATATATATATATATATATATATATATATATATATATATATATATATATATATATATATATATATATATATATGCAAACATTGTAAGAATAACAGAATTCGTCTGTTTAATTATACTTTTCTTTTTTCTTTCAAATCGTCGAATCATCGTCAGGTGTCAAAAGCAAATTTAAATCGTCAACAACTTCCTGGAACAATTCGAAAAACGTTCTATGCGCGTTTCTCCGCCGTCTTTTAAAAATTCTCTGTTTTCTCCAGCTTGTTTGTTCATTTGCTTTTTACATCGACGAAGAATCAAAATCGTTCGTGAAACCTGTGAAACCTGTGAAACCTATGGAACATTTATCAATTTTTTTGATTTTAATACAAAAAAAGACCATCAGAAAAATTGAAAAAATTTAAAAAAGTATAATTAAACAGACGAATTCTGTTATTTTTTAACAATGTTTGCATAAATGAGGAAATAATGACACAGCAATATTTACAGAATTTCTCAAATTCTGTAAACATTTCTCAAATTCTGTAAACATTTCTAAAATTCTGTAAACATTTCTCAAATTCTGTAAGCATTTTTCAAATTTTGTAAACATTTCTCAAATTTTGTAAACATTTCTCAAATTCTGTAAACATTTCTCAAATTCTGTAAACATTTCTCAAATTCTGTAAACATTTCTCAAATTCTGTAAACATTTCTAAAATTCTGTCCGATCAATGTATCACTGTACACTAATCATAAAATAAATTATTGCTTAAACTTGCAACATTTTCAGTCATTTCTACTTTTCCATGCATTTATTATATGAGAGAACATAAATAAAATTTTCATTTTTACAAAATATTAAACACGTTACATTTCTATTAAAAATAAAAAACATTTCCATACAATTTACGTGATCGAAATAGTAATTACAGAACGACTTCATTTTCTCAATTAATACGCACCCAATAGTTTAACTACATTCATTTGATTACTATTTTCATTCTTAATTAAACACAAAATAATAAGAATTATTTTTTAACGCTCACACTTGAAACAAACAAAAAATATTTCGTTAACAACATTTCACAAAAAAGACACTTCCTTCTACACTGTGACAATTTCGATTTTTGTTGCACTACGAAGTGTTCCTTTTCGTCTGCCACAATTAAAACCCGATCTTTTGTCTAAATATTATAATTATCCGATGTGACCTATTTGCGTTCTGTCGGCTGTTTAATTTATTCTTTTATATTCGGGCAAGGGGTGAAGCAATACTCATTAAAACTGAACAGCCTAATATTAACAAGATAGCTTTCAACACAGGTACTAACATATTAAAAGTATTCCATAATTAAATAAAAATAAAGTTACAAAAATAATAATAAATAAATAAATAATGGTAATAATAGTAATAAAAGGAATGCATAATAATAAATAAATAAATAATAGTAAAAATAAGAATTAATAACATAAATAAATAAACAACAAAACAAAACAAACGATAGAATAAAATGAACTCAACCACACACCCTCTCTTTTCCTTCATTCACCCTTAACGATACCTATCAAACATTAACTCAAGTCTTCTTATTTAAAAAAACATAAGAAAGTCGAAAGCGCTCGAAAAAATGGCCGAATTAAGAACACTCGGGGAAATACTCTACGAATTGCCACATGAAACCAGAAGGATAGCTCGACGGTTTGAGAACCTCACGAAGAAGATTTACAAACGAGAAAGTTCCGTGACGTTCAACAACGCTTGCTTGGATGGATATATATATATATATATATATATATATATATATATATATATATATATATATATATATATATATATATATTAATACCTACAGACGCTAGCGTTTCACGCTTATTGTTCTCATCTGTGCAGGAAAGTAACAATTTCAGACGGTCGGGAGGCGCGAACCTGGTTTACAGAGTCAGCCTAGAATCTGCAAGCAGTCGCATATCCACTCGGCCAACGGAAACTGTCACGTAATTAAGGGAAATTAAGATCTATATGTACCTAGAAGCGGGCACAGATAGAAGACTAGTCGAGAGTGTTCGACGAACGTATTCGGAACTTTGCACAACAAAAGATATAAGAGGCAACTAATATCTTTAATTAGTGAACATCCGGATAAAAATGAAGCTCAATATACTGGATAGAGCATTAATAGCATTAGATAAAGTGAAAGAATGAAATAAGTTTTCTTAAGGCAGCAGACAATTTGGCGCCTGTCAGTCTATTGATGTCTTTGAACTTTTTTTGTATTTATGACAAGGATGTTATTACTGATTGAATAAATAAGCCAATTTTACTTTTAATTCCTGTTTTTAGATAAAGAATTTTAGGTTCAATTATACAATAGGGGCCGTTGGATTTTCTAGCCCATTTCGCTCGGTATTCACCCAAATGTTTGATAAAATCGATTTTGGGGTGAAATAGTACATGTTGTCCTGACAAAAAATTCTAATTTATTTTTTAGCATATATCAAATTGAACTTTTATGCCACATTTTTACCCGTCGTCTTTTCGGCGACATTTTGTTATTTTTAAATTCACGACTAGTATGTTTTAACCTTTTCATGTTTGCTTTTAAATTCGTTAAATTCCGTAAAAACTTGCTTTTGTAAATAGAATGTTCAAAGTTTTTTTTGTGTGTGTGTAATAAATTGTTAAAGCAGTAAAAATATCTTTAGTCCAAGGAAAAAATATATTTAATCCAAGGAAAAAATATCTTTAGTCCAAGGAAAAAAACAATAAAAACCAACATGGCCGCCAGCGATTTAAACCTCGAATTAAAGTGAGATTTTCAACACTTTAAAAAGTAAATGAGAATTTTATTTCAGGACCAAAAATACAATTAAGACCAACAATCAGTTTCATAAAAAATTTGGGTGAATACCAAGCGAAATGAGCGAAAGAAAACAGCAGTCCCTATTCTACAATTAAACCGATGTTTAAACTTAATTAAATTAAAGAAAATATCTTAAATTTTAATTTAAAAAAGCAAATAATTAGACTTTCTGACTAATTTGTTGTTTTTTAGAACCGAAAGTAGATTAGATATTTTTCTTTATCTTAAAAAATCTATGATCGAATATTAAAATTGTAAACAGTTTGTTTTTGTTAGAGATTTCAAATATAGACGTTTTCACCTTTTTTATTCAAATTTTTAATTTTAATAAATATTTTTGCCCGACCTAGGAAAACTTGCTCCAGTTAATTTTTCGGGGAGGAAAATTTGACCCGATATTTTTTCAACTCTCAAGGTCTAGACCAGATATTTTGTATGAAATTTTAAGACATTAAATGGATCTCTGAATTGTTTATTGATAATTTATTGATATTTTTGGCCAACTTATGAAAAAAACATTTTTATTCAATCTTTAAAAAATAAATTTAATTGGGGGTTTTTTTCGCCCCAAATTGTAATATTGAAAAAAATGGATAAATTGATTTGTTTGAAAGTACTTGCGCGTTTCTCTGTTGTAAATAATAATATACATTATACAATATAGTTACGTTCGTAAAACAAATAAATATATATGGCTGTCTCTCTTCTCACAGAAAATTTTTTCTTTAAAAAGAAAATAATCACTAATATTGTTTAAAAGTAAAACTTTATTTACTTAAAACAGATCTAAATTCCCTTCCAAAATAAATAGAAAAAATATCGGGTCAATTTTTTCCCGGAAAAAATAATGTGGTAATGTAATGAAAATTAAAATTGTTTTAAAATACTTCAGGGATTTTACTATTTCTATTTTATACCTCAGGAAACGAAAATTTACGTATAATCCTATGCTTCATCCGACATGTTCTCCTATAACTCCTAAAATATTAGCGAGATTTTGTCAAATATTATCTTACGGTCTTACACTTAAAGTGTTATCCAAACCCATATTGACGAGATCCTTTGACGCCCACCCCTATCCTTCGATCACTCATTGGCAGAATAGAACGTTTATGAAAGAAGTTACATTTTCATTATGAAGCGCTGAAAAGAGCCGCTCCTTTTTTATAGGAGTTGGAGCAGTAGCGGCTCCTTTTTGAAAAAGGGGAGCGTGAGAGGAGCCAGCTCCAATTTTGGGCGTTGGAGCAGGATCAGGAAATTACATAAATAATTTAATGTATATATATATATATATATATATATATATATATATATATATATATATATATATATATATATATATATATATATATATATTAAATTATTTATGTAATTTATGCTTAGAAGAAAACTTTAGATACTTAAATATGAATTTTTTTTAAAATGTATAACAGTCTTTTTAAAAAAAAAACGGTATGAATGTAAAATATAAGTTCGGAAAAATGTAAACAAAAGAATTTCGAAATTAAAATATAAAGGATTTGGAGGTAAAATATTTGGATGACAATCTATAAATGATGATACTCCCTTGCAGACCAATTCACCGCCCCCCCCCCCGACCCTAACCCTTACCCCCTCCCCGACCCGAGACTAATAGGAACTGTTAAATCCTGTTTGTCTTCCACTCAGCGTATGTGCTCCATTTGCTTGTCTATATGTATGCGTGTGTGTATTATATACCTCCTCTTCAGGAGGTTAGGCATAAGGCCATTGTTATCTTACTCCCACAGGGTAAGATGTGACCCAAGGTCGGGTCGGGAAAGTGGGGTTTGAAAAGCCAGCGCCCGAGAAAGTGAGCACTCTGGCCATTAAAAATTGCCTGGGCAGCCCCGTCGGCTTTCCTCGGTAGGGGCGCCTCAGGCAGTGAGCAATAAACTTACTCCTCCCCAAAGAGGGGAGGCAAAGCCTGGGAGCCTGGGAGGGTGGACCTCTAGAACTGCACAGGACAACCCCATAGAACGGCCAAGACAATACCGGTCTATAGGGTGTAGTATCAATCGGAACAGATACTACACTTTGATTCCGGCGGCCATGGTCGATGGCAGCTTAACTTCTGAAATCCTCAAATGTGCATATAGACACGTTAGAAAGTCAGGGTTTTATTTACTCCTCCCCAGGAGTTAGGCACAAGGCCAGTTTTATCTTACTCCCACAAGTAAGATGTGACCCAAGATCGGGTCGAGAAAGTGGGGTTTGAAAAGCCAGTGCTCGAGAGGTGAGCACTCTGGCCATTTAAAAATTGCCTGGGCAGCCCCGTCGGCATTCCCCGGTAGGGGCGCCTCAGACAGTAAGCAATAAACTTACTCCTCCCCAAAGAGGGGAGGCAAAGCCTGGGAGGGTGGACCTCCTAGAACTGCACAGGACAGGCGTGCAGTATCCATCGGAACAGATACTACACTTTGATCTTAACCAAAATTTCGGTAGACGGTAATCTAATGTTACCTGCTGTTTTATGCACAGAGATGTGGTTGCCGCCAAATATATCCGCTAGTTCAGAAATTACCCGAAGTGAGCTCAGTTAGAATGATGTGCCAAATGAACTGTCGGAAAAGAATGCATCCGTTCAAAAAGCGAATGCTAATTAGAGAAGGATAGCGGCCATTAATTACGATCAAGTATGCCCTATATTTTCATCTATCAACTGTTTGATCGAAATTAGGTCAGAATTACTCTCTCTCTCTCTCTCTCTCTCTCTCTCTATATATATATATATATATATATATATATATATATATATATATATATATATATATATATATATATATATAATACTAACTGGACGTGCCCGGCGTTGCCCGGGTGAAGAATTTAGAGAAAAATAATCTATGTAATCAGTATAATTGTAGCAATTGACTTTATTTAGCTAAAAATCCAGAAAGAGCATATACAAACAAGAGGGTTCCTGAAAGGGAGAGTCGTCCATTTTAACTGGAACAAAACCAGGATCTGAGAGTCTTTTACGATGACCCTATATTTTTTAGCTTTTATTTGCAGTAAGTGACTTTATATATATTGGGAACATCAAAGAAGGTTATCCTACCTACATTTTTCCATGAAATATCTTCTATCATTCAAAATAAACACTGTCGGATAAATCGCACTTAATTACTTGTCTGAAATGTAAAATTACTGTGAGAAAGACGCTTTAGAGAACAGGAAAAGATTATGAGAAGATATTAAAAATATATACGAGCGTACGTACACAAGCAATGAGGTAGGACGCTTAAGACAGAGAAGGGATCAGTTGATGACGACCTTATCCTGATCCTAGCGGGTGGTAGGCCGCTTAAGACATGAAGAACGTTATTTGATGACGACCTCATCCTGGCCGGTTGAAAATCGCTTAAGACAGAGAAGGGATCAGTTGATGACGACCATATCCTGATCCTGGCGGGTGGTAGGCCGCTTAAGACATGAAGAACGTCATTTGATGACGACCTCATCCTGGCCGGTTGAAAATCGCTTAAGACATCGAAGGTGTAAGCTGATGACGACTTTAGCGGGTTGAAAATCGCTTAAGATATAGAGGTCGTAAGTTGACGACGGCATGGTCCTGACGGGTGGTAAGACACTTAAGACATTGAGGGGGTTAGTTGATGACGACGTGAGTGATCCTTGCCGGTGGTAGGTCGCTTAAAGCATGGAAAGAGGCAGTTAGTGACGACCTGATCCTGGCAGGTTGTATGCCGGCTAAGACACGGAGGGGATCAGTTGATCTGATCCTAGCAGGTGGTAGGATGCTTAAGACATGGAGTGGGTCGGTTGATAACAACCTGATACTGGCGAGTGGTAAGCCGCTTAAGACATGGAGAGGGTCAGTTGATGACGGCCTGACCCTGGAGGCTGGTAGGCCACTTAAGGCATGAAAAGGTCAGTTGATGACAGGCTGGTCTTCACGGGTAGTAAGAAGCTTAAGATATGGAGGGAGTCAGTTGATGACGACTTGATCCTGGCAGATGGTAGACCGCTTAAGACATAGAAGGTGTTAGTTGATGACGACCTGATCCTTGCAGATGATAGGCCGCTTAAGCCATGGAGGGGGTCAGTTGATAACGGTCTGGTACAGGCAGGTGGTAGGCCACTGAAGGGGAGAAGTTAATGACCACCTGATTCTGGCGGTGGTAGGACGCTTAAGACATGGAGTGGGTCAGTTCATGACGACCTGATCCTGGCGGTTGATAGGCCACTTAGAACATGGAGAAGGTCATTTGATGACGACGTGATCCTAGCATGTTGAAACTCGCTTAAGACATAAAGGGGATTAGTTGATAACGACTTTATCCTGGCATTTGGTCGCTTAAGACATAAAGAGATTCAGCTGATGACGGACTAATCCTGGCGGGTAGTTGGCAACTTAAAATATGGAGGGGATCAGTTGATAACGACCTGAAACTGGCAGATTGTAGGACGCTTAAGGCATGGAGGGGGTCAGTTGATGGCGGATTGATCCTTACGAGTGGTAGGCCACTTAAGACATGGAAGAGATCAGTTGATGAAGACCTGATCCAAGCGGGTAGTAGGTAATTTAAGGCATTGAGGGGGTTAGTTCATGACGACCTGATCCTGGCAGCTGGTATACCGCTTAAAACATGGAGGGTGTCAGTTCATGACGACCTTACCCTTGCGAGTGGTAGGCCGCTTAAGACGTGGAGGATGTCAGTTGATAACGGCCTAATACAAGCGGGTGATAGGTCACTGAAGGCATGGAAGGAATCAGTTGATGACCACCTGATCCTGGCGGTAGTAGGCCGCTTAAGACATGGAGGGGATCAGTAGATGGCGACCTTATCCTGGCGGGTGGTAGGCCTCTTAAGACATAAAGAGATTTAGTTGATAACGGATTGATCCGAGCAGGTAGTAGGCAACTTAAGGCATTGAAGGGATCAGTTGATAAAAACTTGATCCTGGGGGGTTGTAGGTCACTTAAAACATGGAGGGGGTCAATTGATGACGGATTGATCCTTGCGAGTGGTAGGCCACTTAATACATAGAGGGGGTCAGTTCATAACAGCATGATCCTGGCAGGGGGGTAAGACACTTTAGACATGGAGGAGGTTAGTTGATAACGACGTGATCCTTGCGGGTGGTAGGCCGCTTTAGGCATGGAAGGGGACAGTTAGTGACGGCTCTATCCTGGTGAGTGGTAAGACGTCTAAGACATGGAGGGGGTCAAATGATGACAACCTGATTCCTGCGGGTGGTAGGCCGCTTAAGACATGAAGAGGGTCAGTTGATGACGGCCTGGTCATCATGGGTGGTAGGCCCTTAAGACAATTTAGGGAGTCAGTTTATGACGACCTGATCTTTGCGGATGGTAGGCCACTGAAGGCTGGGAGGGGATGAGTTTATGACCACCTGATCCTGGCGGTGCTAGGACGCTTAAGACATGGAGGGTGTTAGTTCATGCCGACCTTATCCTAATCCTGGCGGGTGGTAGCATGCTTAAGACATGTAGGGAGTCAGTTGATGACAACCTGATCCTGGCTGGTGGTAGGACTTTTAAGACATGGAGGGGGTCAGGTGATGACGGCCTGATCCTGACGGGTGGTAGGCCACTTAAAACATTGAGGCGGTCAGTTGATGACGGCATGATCTTGGCGGGTTGTAGGATGGTTAAGTTATGTAGGAGATCATCTGATGACGACCGGATCTTGGCGGGAGTCACAAGCGAGTTAGCATCAGGTAGGATATATCAAAATACGCTAAGCATATTTAATTCAATTTTACATTAAAATATTTTCGAACATATTTTATATACCCAACAGAACACTACAAAAACACTCTTTTCCAGATGCTTCATTTGAATAATAATTTTATAAACACTCTCTAATAAATTAACATTCTGCACAATTCATTTCTATTTTTGTACTCTAATTTCATGATATATATGTGATACTTTTCTTCATATTAACATTAATATTATTAGTACTAGTAATATTAATTACAACTGTTTAATGAAAAACGATTAACATTCAAAATGATTATTTTGAAATTCGAAAGATAAGTTCCGGTGGTGGTGGTGGTGGTGGTGGTGGTGGTTGATGATGATGATGATGATGATGATGATGATGATGATGATGATGATGATGATGATGATGATGATGATGATGATGATGACATTTGCCATAAAAAAGAATAAAGAAAAAAGCCCGCCTTCTCTCACCTTTTTAAATTAAGTTTGGTTTTATATTTCTGTTTTTAATAATGAAGGGCGAACAACACAAAGTAAAAAGTTTAAATCACTCACGGAATTTAAAATTGTTTTATTTGACAAATTGATATTCCGCATTTGACGATTTTAAAGAAAAGCCAACGGAACGAAAATATGCGCAAAAAAACAAATATTAAACAAATAACTGTTACCAAAGGCAATAAAAGTTACTTTTCTACCTACTTGCCTTTTTTGTGTTTTAAAGTAGGCCGCTTAAGACATAAAAAAAGAATAAATTACAACTTGATAACAACTTGATCCTGGCGAGTTGTAGGACACTTCAAACATGGAGGGGGTCAGTTGATGACGGATTGATCATGTAGTACCTTAAATATATCAAGACCTATTTAAATTAAAAAGTTCGGTCAAAAATATTACGTTATATTAAAGACGAAGTCTGATGATTGTTTTTGGTATTTTTCCCCTTCAATTAGGTGGAAAAGTAAATTTTAAGGCATTTGGGACAGTTATTTGTTTACTTTTTAACCCCAAAAGACAAAAAGCAAACTTCGGGGATATCCGTATACGCCATCTTGAAAATGAAACTGTAACGCGATCGGATTTGGACGAATTATTAAAATGCAATAAAAACGCTTTTAAAAAAAACTATAAAACACAAAAGCATAGGCAGGTAGGCAGAAAAGTAACTTTATTGTCTTTGGTAATAGTTATTTGTTGATTATATATATATATACATATATATATATATATATATATATATATAATAATCCAGGTAAAACACCCACAGGGTAGTAATCCAACGAATTTCAAACGGGTTTATAAAAAGTTCCCAATATCAGATAGAGCTTTTATATATGATTATTTTTATTTACACAGACATGTACAAAATCTGCGACACTGGCATGTCGATGTTATCGATCAACAGCTATTATAAACTGAGATCTCATCAGGCAGAGTTAGAATCCGATCTTAACCTTAGATCATATTTGGAAAGAATGAAATGGAGAAAAAAGAAAAGAAATTCAAAATTTCAAAATTTGGAAAGTCACGTGGTTGGGGCCGTTAAGAATCAAAATCTCAAAATCAAAATCAAAATAAAAAAAAAATAATAATAATAATAATATATATATATATATATATATATATATATATATATATATATATATATATATATATATATATATATATATATATAATTTAAATAAATCATCGCTCTCTTAAACCAAAACGTAATTTCCGTAGACTAGAGTTACCATCCCTAGGAAAAACCAGGATGTGAATAACTCGATTTCCACATCCTGTTTTAGACACCTCCACAACCCCACCGTGTCATAACACTCACACGCTAAAACACACACACACACACACACTGTAATGACAAAAAAAATACATGCTGAAATATAGCTTAGTTCTGGGATTGAGTTATGCTACAAAAGAATTTGTTTTATTTGTTCTAATTACCGAAACAAGTCACCCATCTCTCTCCTTCTCTCTCTCTCCCTCTCTCTCTCTCTGTATCTCTCTCTCTATATCTTTCTCCCTCTCTCCCTCTCTCTCTCTGTCCCCCTCTCTCTCTCTCTATCTCTCTCTTTCTCTTTTTCTCTTTTTCTCTTTCTCTTTCTCTCTCTCTCTCCCTCTCTCTCTTTCTCTTTTTGTCTTTCTCTCTCTCTCCCTCTCTCTCTCTCCTTCTCTCTCTCTCCCTCTCTCTCCCTCTCTCTCTATCTCTCTCCCTCTCTCTCTCCCTCTATTTCTCTCTCTCCTCCTACTCCCTCTCTCCCTCTCTCTCTCTCTGTTAGCTATCTATGTATTTCTCTCGCTCCTCTCACTTTATGTTGAGTCGACCACTCTCTAATATTTTTTGATGTGTCTGTGAGTATTTAAAAAAAGAGTGACTCTCTTTTGTTGTCTACCTTCATGCTGGGATCAACATGTAGTACCTGTTCTGTCCTAGATCAGTGAAAAAGTCCTTATAGAATAAGAGATTTATGTATGGCATTCAAGTCATTCCCCTCTTTATGTATAGCATTCAAGTCATCCCCTCTTTATGTATGGCATTCAAGTCATCCCCTCCTTATATATGGCATTCAAGTCATCCCTTCTTTATGTATGGCATTCAAATCATCCCCTCTTTATGTATGGCATTCAAGTCATTCCCCTCTTTATGTATGGCATTCAAGTCATCCCCTCTTTATGTATGGCATTCAAGTCATCCCCTCCTTATATATGGCATTCAAGTCATCCCTTCTTTATGTATGGCATTCAAATCATCCCCTCTTTATGTATGGCATCCAAGTCATTCCCCTCTTTATGTATGGCATTCAAGTCATTCCTCTCTTTATGTATGGTATTCAAGTCATCCCCTCTTTATGTATGGCATTCAAGTCATCCCCTCCTTATGTATGGCATTCAAGTCATCCCTTCTTTATGTATGGCATTCAAATCATCCCCTCTTTATGTATGGCATTCAAGTCATTCCCCTCTTTATGTATGGCATTCAAGTCATCCCCTCTTTATGTATGGCATTCAAGTCATCCCCTCTTTATGTATGGCATTCAAGTCATTCCCCTCTTTATGTATGGCATTCAAGTCATTCCCCTCTTTATGTATGGCATTCAAGTCATCCCTTCTTTATGTATGGCATTCAAATCATCCCCTCTTTATGTATGGCATTCAAGTCATTCCCCTCTTTATGTATGGCATTCAAGTCATCCCCTCTTTATGTATGGCATTCAAATCATCCCTTCTTTATGTATGGCATTCAAGTCATCCCCTCTTTATGTATGGCATTCAAATCATCCCTTCTTTATGTATGGCATTCAAGTCATCCCCTCTTTATGTATGGCATTCAAGTCATCCCCTCTTTATGTATGGCATTCAAGTCATCCCCTCTTTATGTATGGCATTCAAGTCATTCCCCTCTTTATGTATGGCATTCAAGTCATTCCCCTCTTTATGTATGGTATTCAAGTCATCCTCTCTTTATGTATGGCATTCAAGTCATCCCCTCCTTATGTATGGCATTCAAGTCATCCCTTCTTTATGTATGACATTCAAGTAATTCCCCTCTTTATGTATGGCATTCAAATCATCCCCTCTTTATGTATGGCATTCAAGTCATCCCTCTTTATGTATGGCATGAAAGTCATCCTTTCGTTATGTATGGCATTCAAGTCCTCCTTTCTTTATGTATGGCATTCAAGTAATCCCCTCTTTATGTATGGCATTCAAGTCATCCCCTCTTTATGTATGGCATTCAAGTCATCCCCTCTTTATGTATGGCATTCAAGTCATCTCCTCTTTATGTATGGCATTCAAGTCATCCCCTCTTTATGTATGGCATATGTTGTCAACTGTAAAACGGGAAAAAAATAGGCAAAAGACAGAAACAATTTGTTTGAGACTTTTGAGCAATCTTTTACTTTTTACATTTTACATTATTTTTGTTTTTATATCTTTTCAAATTTTTACTTCCGGTAATTTACCCTTACCAACTGATCTGTTTGCTCTCCTCTGACGATAAGATGTCATTCTTTGAAAAGCCATGGCTTAAGGAAGGAATAATAACATTTATTTAATTTAAACCCCTTTGTTTTGAACAACTGATGACTTAATACATATTGTATTTTGCATGATTTGGATTCTAATCTTTTATTTGTTTATATATATATATATATAATTATTAATGACAATATATGTATTAGCATATACTATCAGTGCCCTTTTACTTTGCAGTCTCCTTAAAAGATTCAGCTCGATGATTGTCAATTAGTGATATCAGAGCAAATATAAGTCAGTTCATATTATATTCCAATAACCATGGTTTTATTTTATTATTTTTATTTTTTCACACTTCCAAAAAACATAACATTTCTGTGAGATATTTTTTTTACGTGTGAGTTTGGTCTTTTCTTTGTTTTTTTGTTTGGTTTCACCCAAAAATGAACCACTGTATAGTGTAGGGTTTTTCAAGACGTTTTAATCCAAGAACTTTTTACTCTTTGTGAATTTTTTCTGATGATTTTGTAATGTTGCAGAGACGATATTGACATAAAAACGTTGTTTGGCACAAGACACATGAAACGGACCGTAAAAATTTATCTCACAGAAATGTTATGTTTTTTGGAAGTGTAAAAAAATAAAAATAATAAAACAAAACCATGGTTATTGGAATATAATTTGAACTGACTTATATATATATATATATATATATATATATATATATATATATATATATATATATATATATATATATATGATTATTTTTATTGAAACAGACATGTACAAAATCTTCGACACTAGCATGTCGATGTTATCGATCTACAGCAATTAAAAGCTGAGATATCATGAGGCATAATTAGGATTTTATCCTTCCTTCAGATGGTATTTGGCAATAATCTTTTGTTAAATAAGATTATTCCCAAATACCATCTGAGGGAAGGATCAAATTCTTGCATGATGAGATCTCAGCTTTTAACTGCTGTAGATCGATAACATCGACATGCCAGTGTCACAGATTTTGTCTGTTATGACTGTTATACAGAAAACAATCATATACATAAAAGTTTTATTTGATATTGAGCACTTTTTATAAGCCCGGTTGCAATTCTTTGGATTACTATCCTGTGGATATTTACTTTACCTAGATTAGCGTAATGCTAAATAAACAAACAGAGCGGTCAATGTTTATATGAAGACATTGTAGATATCGTTTACGGGCGCCAATCCCATAGCTTAGTGATGAGAGCTGCCGACTATAAACTAGATGGTCCAAGGTTCAATTCCTGGCTTGTCTGAAGAGCTGTGATACAGCGAAACAGTCTGTCTGTGGATGACTATATATATGTATATAATATATATATATATGTGTGTGTGTAAAAAATATAATCTATATATATGTGTGTGTGTAAAAAATGACAAACGGAAAACAGGTTAAAATGAAAAACAAAAACAAGAGATATATAATATATATATGCATATGTACATATAATATATATATATATATATACATATGTATATTTATATATATAATATATATACATATGTATACATATTATATATATAATATATATACATATGTATATATATAATATATATACATATATATATATATTATATATACATATATATATTATATATATATGTATATATATTATATATATAATATATATATGCATATATATATATAATATATATATATATAATATATATATGTATATAATATATATATGATATAATATATATAATATATATATAATATATATATATAATATATATATATATAATATAATATGTAGTCATCCACATACAGACTGTTTCGCTGTTTCACAGCTCATCAGTGCGGCTAGACCAGTTAGTGCCTCAAGCCGGGATCGAAACGCAACCGTCGAGCTGACAGTCAACGCTGCTAACGCCATCATGCGACACTGACTGAATGTAAGAAATATCTCAATGTAACGAAATGTAAACATTGCAATTGCCGGAGCTCGAATTAGTTTTACCTAATGAGCATTTCCTTAAAGCTAATGGCCGTTGACGATACCCTTACAAAATAAGCTCTAGCCGGAGGGAGCTTTTTATAGTCATCCACATACAGACTGTTTCGCTGTTTCACAGCTCATCAGTGCGGCTAGACCAGTTAGTGCCTCTAGCCGGGATCGAAACGCTGCTAACCCCTACGCCATCATGCGACACTGGAAATAGACACTCCTTAAAGGGGCATGAGAACTTTTATATATAAGGTGGGTGATAAGGTTAGTTAAATCAACTATGACTGATGCTGGGAGAATAGAAAAGGAAGGGTTTGTTTAGTTACTGTTCATTGCTAGTAAGCAATAAACCAAGTGCGAGTTGGGGTGGAGTCATCATAAGCTAAAAACCGAAGTGAGGTCAGTAAGTAAATAATTCTGAAAGGGGTAGGGCGTAATTAAAACGGATTTTTATAAAAACTTATATATAATTCAGAAAATTTAATAGGGTTCCATTTGGGAAATTAGAGTTCAGATGAATGGAAATCTGGAATTTACGTGTTTAATATGTCAGAATTCGGACAAAAACTAGTATTTTAGAGTTTAATGTATAAAGACTTTAAAGAGTTCCCAGTTAGTTAAATATTAAATGCATGACTAAATAAGAAACTTTAATGTATAACTGAAGTTAGGATTGTGAACAGAGTTAGTCTGCTTGCAACAATTGAGTTCTAGTATAAGGATTATGGGGTAGGATTGGGTTGAATTTTGTAACCTAAGTGATAGTTTGTTGAAAGTATAAATAGATTTTAATGGGGCAAATATACCATTATCGGAGTAACGAGGGAGCGTAGTTTAAAGGTAAGAGTAATGGAATCTATGAGAAAAAATATTGTCGGTAGAGCGAAGCGTATACAGAGTCGATGGATCGAATATAAGGGAGATAATAAAAAAAGCAATGGATGAGTATGTGCGAGGGTTGGCCAATAATTGAAAAAAGGGGGATAGGAATTAGAATGTTGAAGTAGAAGCGGTTAAGGATTAGTGGAGTGAAGGAGAATAATATTAGTTCTCAATTTACATTAAGTGTTATGGGTTAATAGAGTTAGAAGTACAGAGTACGTTATGTTATTGAGATGGTTATTTGTAAGGTTGGAAAAGTTAGGAATTAAAAAATTAACAAATTATAGAATTTAAGAATTAGTCTAATGTTAGAGAGGGGGTTGTTGGCTGGGAGTAGGTGTGTCAGATGGAGTAATGAAATGTATGTATTTAAATTTTCCCATGTGCCTGCAATTTGAGATAAGTTCATTTTTAGAGTTAATAATATTTTTACTTTTAGCTGCTGTAGCTATCATAAATGTTTCTAATGTACATAGATGGCAGAAAGCGGATCCTGGAGTGTAGGATTTAGACGTTTTAATATTGCCCAATATTGGGAGTAGGGAGTGTGTTCACTGTTAAAACTTTTTATTAGATTGGATAGAGAGGTGTCAGTGGCATTGTTATTATTATGTTTGAAAGAGTAGATGTGGTTTGAGATTCGGGTGTTGATGGGGAAGACACTTGCCCCAAAGTAAGTGTGTATTTTGTATGGGGTGGCTATTATAGTATTTGTGTTATTTATAGTGTCGGGTATGTTTTGGGTTTGTATGTTCAAGTTCTGAGCCAAAGTTAAGTTGGAATTGATAGGTGGAGAAAATGAGAGAATTTGAGGGGTGAGATC
>OY744551.1:37621651-37699151 GCA_963556195.1 Sepiola atlantica | reverse complement strand
GGCTACAATGAGACGCCATTACGATTTTGAATCTGTGTGTAATTCATAAGCTTGGCGCTGATTGGTGCAAGCATTTAGCTTCCTTTCTGGCTTGCCCAATCAGAGGCCATCTCTTAGGCGAGCTGAGTATACAACCGAAGTTGATAAAACGGAGTGCCAGCCAAACTCTTATTCTTTCCGGATAGGAGACCTCACAGCAAGCTGACTCATTCCATGGCACTCATATACAGGGTGATTCATAAGTCACTTAGCTATTTAATTTTGAAATTCTGAAGTTAAAAAATACGGTAATACAAAACAGAAAGTTTATTACACAAATTCATTTATGGGAGTTTAAAATTACAGCAAATTTTCAAAATTTCCACCTTCGTTCTGCATGCATAGCTCCATTCCTTTTTGCAAGGAATTTACGACTCTTTGTAGCATATTTGATTGATTATGAAATAAATATATATAAATATATATAAACGAACAAATTTAAAATAACAAATAGCAGTGATTAGAGAGTAAGATAACAATTATCAAAAGTTCATAGTATGTTTGTGTTTCATATGGTAATCATTTTAAATAGCTAAGTGAAGTGACTTATGAATCACCCTGTATATCCCCAAACTTCTATCTTGGGATGCAATAGAACACCCCTCCCCGGGATTCTCTCCCTGGGGTCGACTTTGACAATAAGACCCAACAATTCAGCATGGCTAAAACCACCACACACATGGACTTAATATAACACATGCACACACACATAACTACTGCCCTCTATGAGTAGAGGGGGTGCCTCCGTCCGCAATTCGGGAGACGTGCTGGATGACTTGAAGAGACAGCACACCACTTTTTTTTATATTTGGTCAGGGTTTATTTCAAGTAAAAACTATTCTCATGTCAGAGTCTCTGACAAGCCCCTGTACAGAGAGACTGAAGACACCCTAGGGTTGTGTCTAGTAGGCATTCAAGCCCTCCCCAGTAGGCATTCAAGTCCTCTCCGACTTCCACACGGCCTGACTTCCACACCTATGTACTGTACAAACATTCTTCATATATGAACTCTTTCTCTTTTATTACAAATATGACATTGCCTGACTTCCACACCTATGTACTGTACAAACATTCTTCATATATGAACTCTTTCTCTTTTATTACAAATATGACATTGCCTGACACCTGTACGGACACATATCCTTCATATATGAACTCTTCTCTCTTCCCTACTAACGGGACATTTATTTAACACCATGACAGACACATTACAGAAGTAATAAGAGAGGACAAACATAGATGAATAGTGTAGAAAAAGAAGTTGTATTTATTGCACAATGGGTACAAGAGGAAATAAGGGAGAAGAATTGGAGGAAGAGGATTGATGATGTCTCTGGAAGCAGGAAGGCTAGAAAGACAGGAATGATGTACCTGGACAGCAGTAGAGGCTGGATCAACAGGAATGAAGGACCTGGACAGCATGAGAGGCTGGATCAACAGGAATGAAGGACCTGGACAGCAGCAGAGGCTGGATCAACAGGAATGAAGGACCTGGACAGCAGGAGAGGCTGGATCAACAGGAATGAAGGACCTGGACAGCAGGAGAGGCTGGATCAACAGGAATGAAGGACCTGGACAGCAGCAGAGGCTAGATCAACAGGAATGAAGGACCTGGACAGCAGGAGAGGCTGGATTAACAGGAATGAAGGAACTGGACAGCAGGAGAGGCTAGATCAAAGGAAAGAGGAAACTGGAACCAGGACAGTAGGAAGGACGTCTCTGGAACTTGGACAGCATGGGATAACGCCACACGGACATTGAAGTGGATGTCCCTGAGGTGTAATGAGATTCCTCAGGTAGGTCCAGTTTGTTTGGATGTGGCCAAGAGCTGGATCGACAGGGACAGTCAGATGCAGGATGTCGATCGACACTGGAAAGGAAGGACGTCGACGGGCACTGGAAGAGGAGCTGCTGGAGCAAGAGAAGCAGGTGCTGGAACAAGGAGCTGGGGAGGCAGGAGCTGCTGGAAGGAGCTGGAGCAGGCACTGCATGAAGGACCTGGTGTTGGGTCGCAGGAAGGAGTTTGAGCAGGCACTGCTGAAAGGAGTTGGGGCAAGTGCTGCAGGAAGGAGCTGGAGGAAGCAGACATCTCAGGTTGCAGACAGCAACAAAGAGTGGGGGTGGGGATTGTTCGCATTGTAGTATCGTAGTTTGTTGTTTTCCTAAGAAGAACAGTTTGATTTCTGCTGCTCCTGGATTGTCGTCATCATAGTGGATAAAGGGTGCCATAATGTCTGACAAAGGTCCACGGTGCGAGATGTGGTCGGTAGCGACGGGAGAGATTGTGCCAGGCGTCGAGGCATGGGCAAAGGCCCCGGATGAGCTCAGAGTGTAGATCGACACTCATTTCATAGTGCATTGGTGACTATTGCTGATACGTTGCTTTGATGAGATCTGATTAGCTGGGTTGAGTGACGATATGCGCAGAAAGAAAGAAAGCGTGTTGATTTCTGTCACACAGGTTAAAGCACTCAAAGATTAGACATCCCATTTTGTTAGGTGTGTCGAGTCATAAAACATCCCATTTTGTTAGGTGTGTCGAGTCATAAAACGACACCATTTTGGTAATTTCTATACAAATTTAGTTATCTTGTAAATGTGACCGTACAGAAAGGAAAAGAAAAAATAAATCATTTTGCCTTTATACTCACACTTTAGAAATAGATGGCAACTTGTTGAAAATCAAGTAGGTCTATCTAAAGAAAGGAACATTTGAACGCAAATGCTAAATATTTGTCGAGGAAATATAACAATATTGCGAAACAGAATTATTTGTTATATTAGAATGAAAACAATCATTTAAAAAAAAACAATAATAAATAGTGGTTAATTAATAAAATGTCCTTTTTCGCAACCAATATGCAAATTAGTTAACTTTGGGACTGATATCACATCTACATATAAAAAAATGGTGTGTCTATTGTGTATAACTTGAAATGAAACGTCTTGACTTTATTGTTCGTGTGAGAAAATGAGCCCAACTTTTGCATGCATTCATTTCGATGATATAACACTAGCTGTTCTTTCCCGGCGTTGCCCAGGAGTCTTTTAATTTCATCGTTTATTTGTTCTCTTTTTTATTTGACCTTTTTTTTTTTATCAAATTATTATTTTTTTAATTGAATTTTAGTTATTAAATTATTAATTGAACAAAATTATTATTAAAATGTAATTAATTCTGTTAAGGTGATGTGGTTACTGTTATGACACCTAACGAAAACGGAATTACTTCCCTTGAACCATTTCGGGAGTGAAGAGTTATCACCTTTGGAAAAGGGTCGTCTGCTCAGAGAGAAAGAAAAACAAAGACCACAGCGTCAGACTGTTAATATATCAATCGCGTCCAGTGTCCAATTAACTCATTAATTCATTCTGTGTTCAGTTTTAAGAAATCTGTTAAACGTTTCTCTTGATAGTTCATCCATTTATTTACAAGTTATTATTTATAATTAACCTAAATTAGGAAGTTATAAAAGTTACCTACCCGGCAAACCAGGGAGTAAAAGAAAGAAGCGTTCAGATATCATGGTAGGAGTTAACAAAAAATGCAATATTATTATGTTTGGGAAATGAATACTCTCTTTGCTCGATTTTAAGATCTAGATTGAAGGTACAGTATACATTCTAAAACCCTAGCACACGTAACCCCCCTCCTTTCTCATTAAACTGCATTACCCTGAGGTTAAAAGACAGTGTGGGCGAGTCGGGGGTAAGGAAAATGCCTGTGTGTAGTTTTGTGTGAGAATGATACGATAGATGCGTGATGTGAGTCTTAAAGACAAGCTTAGATCTGATGATCTCAGAGGAAGATTAAATCTGGACAATATAGGGAAATGTGTGCAAAACAGGAGACGACGATGCTATGGTGACGCTTAAAGAATAGATGAGAGTTCTTGGGTTAGTAGATGTAGAACAGTTAAGGTAGCAGGTCCAGTTCAAAGGGGAAGATCAAGGAAAACATGAGAGGATGTGATAAAAATGAACTGAAAGCGAAAAAGGGATAAATAAAGACCTGGCCAGAGATAGGTTAGTTTGGAAGTCAATTTCTTAAAGCCGTTCAACACATGCCAGCATGTAAAACCCATGTTAAACTAAATATGTTGATGAGAGTTAAAAAAGTTTAGTGCAGATTTTTTTATAGGGCTGAGCTTCGGTGTAAGATTGATGGGGGGGGGGGGTCATTTTTGAAATTTCATAGTGGATTTACAGAAATCACTGGTCACCTATAATTTAACAGTCTTAGTTTTTTTAAATTAAGGCCATCGTGTGGGCAGCCATCTTGGTTTTAGTGCGAATTAACTTCGCTAAACTTAAGTGATTAAGTGTGGTTTCATGGGAATTTTATTCAGGAAGAAAGAGGATTTGCCACTCGGACTTAGGGTGAGTGATAGAGTAAATAATTTATTTACTATCTTTTCAGTATGAAATTAAGTTATGCCATCATATGGGCAGGCATTTATTGATTGTAAGACACACAAACATAGAAATAAAATTCTGAAATAAAAAGCCTTAGAAACAGTTTCCACATGTTAAAAGTATACAGATCGATAGAGAATTCAATTCTAATGCGTTTACTATAAATTATTATTTGTTTTTTTAAATTTTTTGTTTATGATTTCTTGACAGTTAACTATTTGGAACTTTTGCCTAATTTTTTTATGGATCGATTTTGTGATTCATTTTTTTATACACTTTTTATTACTTTTCTGTTGTGAAGTTGTTTGTGAGTGGTAAGACACACATATGGAGAAATAAATGGAAGACAACGATTCTTGGAGATCAACAATATAAAATGATTTATTAACAATTTAAAACTGGAAGAATTAGGAGGTTTTAATTGTCTGTCGCTAAGCCGGTAAGCATCTTATTGAATTTTCCTGTTTGTTGTCGTCTGGTCAAACGGGGCAGATAACCCTGGCCGATCAACCAAATCAAAATGTTTCTTGGCAAGGGAGACAACTTTGGTTATAAAGTTCCTTTCCTTTTAATAGAAACATATTTAAAAGTACGAATAGGCTATTTTGCCAGGACCGGCAGAATAACGACCCCCTCGTTATTTTGCCGCTCCCGGCAGAATAACGAGGGGGTCATTATTTTGCCGGTTCATGTTTAGTTAACCTTACTGTTACAGTGAAGATTTCACGAGTCAACATTTTAAAGTTTTATTTCCCCATTTTTCCAATAAAAAATAAATAATTAAACGAAGATAATGAAACTGAAAACATAAACAAATCTTTAATACTTATGCTTTTGTTTCTGTCTACTTTTGGTTTCTTGGCCTTTTGGCTAAGATCAAAGTGTAGTATCTGTTCCGATGGATACTGCACCCCATAGACTGGTATTGTCTTGGCCGTCGGGGCTTGATTTACGCCGGTCTATGGGTCTGTCCTGTGCAGTTCTAGGAGGTCCACCCTCCCAGGCTTCGCCTCCCCTCTTTGGGGAGGAGTAAGTTTATTGCTTACTGCCTGAGGCGCCCCTACCGGGGAATGCCGACGGGGCTGCCCAGGCAATTTTTAAACCCCACTTTCCCGACCCGACCTTGGGTCACATCTTACTTGTGGGAGTAAGATAAAAACTGGCCTTGTGCCTAACTCCTGGAGAGGAGTAAATCAATACTCGACGTAAAAAAGATCATTTTTATTTCAACATTTTTCCAATAAAAAAGAAATAATTAAACGGAGATAATGAAACTGAAAACATAAACAAATAAGTAACTACGATGAATTTCTATGTTCATTTAAATGCATTTACGTATTGTTTTTATTGTAAAAAAAATACAAATTATGTTTTTAAGACAAATAATTCGCTTTGAAACCCGTTTTTGTCTACTTTTTTTTTTTTTTTTAAATATAACTACCGGATTATCTCACAATGTTTGTTTGTAAAACAATTCAACTTTGCATTAAAATTCGTTGTTACATCTAGCAGTTGAAATTATTGACAATTACTAATTTTGTTATTTTATCGCAAGAAAAACATTCAATTTAATGGTTAATTTAGTGAAATGATGAGAAATAGTCCTAACATTTATGTTAAAAGATAGTGAAAAATCAGTTTTAAAATTGCTGTCTAGACTGTTTATAAAACTGAAATTAAAAAAAATTATATCTGATTTAATTTCTTTAGGGACTTAGCTTTAATTATTTGAATAATCAGATTTCTTAACAAGAGTTATTTATTTTTTATATCAATGAATGAAAACTATTTTTTTTTCTTAAATAACTAAAACCTTTTTTTATCCGACGCAAATTACTTCTAAATCCGACTAAAGAATTTAATTGTCTGTAATATTTTCGTTCATTTAATTAATTTTTACTTTTAATGTTTTTTGTAATAAAAGCAGATATTTCTTTTATATTCAAAAGATTAAAATAACCGACAGAATAACAACTGATGAGGACGATGATAATAAATTGTTATTAAATATTTGTCCTTATTTATTTAATTACCCTTTCTTTCACAAGACGATAACAGTTACGTTAAAAAAACAGTAACCGGCAGAATAACGACCCCTCGTTATTTTGCCGGTCCCGGCAGAATAACAAGGGGCTCGTTATTTTGCCGCCACCGGCAAATAGCCTCTTCCTTAAAAGTATTATTAGGTGGCTTATGTTGTCGTTTGATCAAATCAGAAGAAGATGACTCTTGCCGATCAATCAGACGCTTCAAAATATTTTTTGACAAGGGAGATAACTTTGGATACAGAGTTACTTTCCTTTTAATAGAAACATATTTAAAAGTATTATTAGGTGGCTTAGGTGTCCACCTAACTCTTTCCTGTTTAGAAATGTTGTATTTTCCGCTTTAATACGCTTTCAATTTTCTTTTTTCTTCTTTTAGATGAGAGATTTTTAAATGTTGAAGTTGGACCAACGAAAATTACATGCCATGATGATTCACTGTTCGTCACAAATACGACAAACTATCTGCATTGTAATAACCGGCAATTTTGCGAGATTTATCTTGATACCGTGATGTATGTCTGCCTTAAAAGTAAGTTTCTACATTGCTCAATTATCTCCACAAAAAAAAAGTTGTGTCCATTCGTCAATCTTCAGTTTGTTTTGTTTTACATCATATCAACCCTTTCTGGTTATTTAATGTCAACTCCAGTAATTTGGGAAAAAGTTTTTATGTTTCAAGTTCTTAATATTCCGTGCTCTATAATAAAGAACAGTGTGTATTTATATATATATATATATATATATATATATATATATATATATATATATATATATATATATATATATATATATAGAGAGAGAGAGAGAGAGAGAGAGAGAGAGAGAATGGTAGTTTGCTTGAAGCATTGCTGGGTATAGTAGTAGTATGTTTTTAAAAGGCTGTGGGCAATGCAAATTCGTGGTAAGATGTAAGTTGGAAGGAACAAAAATAATAAATCGAATACGAAATATGACTTACTATTTATTTTTTCTTAAAATCTTACATAACAGCAAGAGTGTTGTTAGCTGTTTGTGTGATGTCCGGATGATTATAAAATCATTTATTTAATATTTCGGGAAAAGAAACTTCCCTTTGTAAAAAATAATTAATACCAGAGGAATATCTCCGATCGTGCAGAGAATCTGACAAAACAACTTACATCTTACCCGGAATTTGCATTGCCCACAGCCTTTTAAAAAACATACTACTATTATATATATATATATATATATATATATATATATATATATAAATATATATATATATATATATATATATATATATAAATTGAAATACTTTCCTATGTCTATATACACATGTAGACACAGGCACACATACATATATTGGAATACAAGACAAACAACAAAGTAAAAATAGAAATATCATCCATGGCATTCTATCGGGTATATGGGATACATAGGCCTTAAGTAGATATCTAAGAAAATATCATTAGCCGTTACAAGTTTGTCTTATATTCCGATAATTATAAATGTAAATGTGGGTGCATTTTGAGGTGAACTCTAATAGAGGTTAGTCTGTTATATTACAGGATAAAATAAAAGAATTTAATAAAGAATAATTGTCTATTGAAAATAATACTCTAAATACAGGGTGATTCATAAGTAATGTGTCTGTCATGGTGTTAAATAAATGTCCCGTTAGTAGGGAAGAGAGAAGAGTTCATATATGAAGGATATGTGTCCGTTACAGATGTCAGGCAATGTCATATTTGTAATAAAAGAGAAAGAGTTCATATATGAAGAATGTTTGTACAGTACATAGGTGTGGAAGTCAGGCCGTGTGTAAGTAGGAGAGGACTTGAATGCCTACTGGGGAGGGCTTGAATGCCTACTAGACACAACCCTAGGATGTCTTCAGTCTCTCTGTACAGGGGCTTGTCAGAGACTCTGACATGAGGATACTTTTTACTTGAAATAAACCCTGACCAAATATTAAAATAAATGGTGTGCTGTCTCCTCAAGTCATCCAGCACGTCTCCCGAATTACGGACGGGGGCACCCCCTCTACTCATAGAGGGCAGTAGTTATGTGTGTGTGCATGTGTTATATTAAGTCCATGTGTGTGATGGTTTTAGCCATGCTGAATTGTTGGGTCTTATTGCCAAAGTTGATCCCAGGGAGAGAATCCCGGGGAGGGGTGTTCTATTGCATCCCAAGATAGAAGTTTGGGGATATACAGGGTGATTCATAAGTCACTTCACTTAGCTATTTAAAATGATTACCATATGAAGCACGAACATACTATGAACCTTTGATAATTGTTATCTTACTCTCTAATTACTGCTATTTGTTATTTTTAATTTGTTCGTTTATATATTTGTTTCTATATATATTTATTTCATAATCAATCAAATATGCTACAAAGACTCGTAAATTCCTTGCAAAAAAGAATGGAGCTATGCATACAGAAGGAAGGTTGAAATTTTGGAAAATTTGCTGTAATTTTAAACTCCCGTAAATGAATTTGTGTAATAAACTTTCTGTTTTGTATTACCGTATTTTTTAACTTTAGAATTTCAAAAATAAATAGCTAAGTGACTTAAGAATCACCCCGTAGATATAGGATGCTATTCTATACTTGTTAGGGATGTATCATGTGGTCAAGATATACGCTTATCTAGTTTTGGGGAAAGTTATGAAGTGAATTTAAAAGTTATTTTTACGTTCAGTAGTTTAAGGGAATTTAGTGTATATGTTAAGTTATTTTTAGAGTCTATTAGAGGTAAGTTTTATGCAATGATTATTCAGAGATAAGATTATATATTATGGAGGAGGTTGGGGTCTTTTGCTAGATGGTTTCCATTTTGCGTATTTAAATTTTCTTTTATGTATACAGGCTGCCAGTAGTTCGCTCTTTATGTTAATTATATTTTTATGTTTACTAGATGTTATTATCATAACCGCTTTAGATGCACATAATTGGCATGTTTTGAAGTTAGGAAATAACTAAATAGAATACGCATCCAAGGACGGGTATAAGACGTAAATATAAGATTAGTTTTAAATTTTTTTTCATGGTAACAATGCTTCATGTTTAGTGGGATGCATAGTGTAATCATGTACAATGCTTCATGTTTAGTGGGATGCATAGTGTAACCATGTACAATGCTTCATGTTTAGTGTGATGCATAGTGTAACCATGTACAATGCTTCATGTTTAGTGTGATGCATAGTGTACCAATGTATAATGCTTCATGTTTAGTAAAATACATAGTGTAACAATGTACAATGCTTCATGTTTAGTGTGATGCATAGTGTAACCATGTATAATGCTTCATGTTTAGTAAAATACATAGTGTAACAATGTACAATGCTTCATGTTTAGTGGGATGCATAGTGTACCAATGTATAATGCTTCATGTTTAGTGGGATTCATAGTGTAACCATGTACAATGCTTCATGTTTAGTGGGATGAATAGTATAATCATGTAAAATGCTTCATGTTTAGTGGGATACATAGTGTAACAATGTACAATGCTTCATGTTTAGTGGGATGCATAGTATAATCATGTAAAATGCTTCATCTTTAGTGGGATGCATAGTGTAACCATGTATAATGCTTCATGTTTAGTAAGATACATAGTGTAACAATGTACAATGCTTCATGTTTAGTGGGATGCATAGTGTAACAATGTATAATGTTTCATGTTTAGTGTGATGCATAGTGTAACCATGTACAATGCTTCATGTTTAGTGGGATGCATAGTGTAACAATGTACAATGTTTCATGTTTAGTGGGATGCATAGTGTAACCATGTACAATGCTTCATGTTTAGTGGGATGCATAGTGTAACAATGTACAATGTTTCATGTTTAGTGGGATGCATAGTGTAACCATGTACAATGCTTCATGTTTAGTGGGATGCATAGTGTAACAATGTACAATGTTTCATGTTTAGTGTGATGCATAGTGTAATCATGTTCAATGCTTCATATTCAGAATGATGCATAGTGTAACAATGTACAATGCTTCATGTTTAGTAAGATACATAGTGTAACCATGTACAATGCTTCATGTTTAGTGGGATGCATAGTGTAACCATGTATAATGCTTCATGTTTAGTTTGATGCATAGTGTAACCATGTACAATGCTTCATGTTTAGTGGGATACATAGTGTACCAATGTATAATTCTTCATGTTTAGTGGGATTCATAGTGTAACCATGTACAATGTTTCATGTTTAGTGGGATGCATAGTGTAACCATGTACAATGCTTCATGTTTAGTGGGATGCATAGTGTAACCATGTACAATGCTTCATGTTTAGTGTGATGCATAGTGTAACCATGTACAATGCTTCATGTTTAGTGTGATGCATAGTGTACCAATGTATAATGCTTCATGTTTAGTAAAATACATAGTGTAACAATGTACAATGCTTCATGTTTAGTGTGATGCATAGTGTAACAATGTACAATGTTTCATGTTTAGTGTGATGCATAGTGTAATCATGTTCAATGCTTCATATTCAGAATGATGCATAGTGTAACCATGTACAATGCTTCATGTTTAGTGTGATGCATAGTGTATCAATGTACCATGCTTCATGTTTAGTTGTATGCATAGTGTAATCATGTACAATGCTTCATGTTTAGTGGGATTCATAGTGTAACCATGTACAATGTTTCATGTTTAGTGGGATGCATAGTGTAACCATGTACAATGCTTCATGTTTAGTGGGATGCATAGTGTAACTATGTATAATGCTTCATGTTTAGTAAGATACATAGTGTAACCATGTACAATGCTTCATGTTTAGTGAGATGCATAGTGTAACCATGTACAATGCTTCATGTTTAGTGAGATGCATAGTGTAACCCTGTACAATGCTTCATGTTTAGTGAGATGAATAGTGTAACAATGTATAATGCTTCATGTTTAGTAAGATACATGGTGTAATCATGTAAAATGCTTCATGTTTAGTGGGATGAATATTGTAACCATGTATAATGCTTCATGTTTAGTAAGATACATAGTGTAACAATGTACAATGCTTCATGTTTAGTGGGATGCATAGTGTAACCATGTACAATGCTTCATGTTTAGTGTGATGCATAGTGTAACAATGTACCATGCTTCATGTTTAGTTGTATGCATAGTGTAATCATGTACAATGCTTCATGTTTAGTGGGATTCATAGTGTAACCATGTACAATGTTTCATGTTTAGTGGGATGCATAGTGTAACCATGTACAATGCTTCATGTTTAGTGGGATGCATAGTGTAACTATGTATAATGCTTCATGTTTAGTAAGATACATAGTGTAACCATGTACAATGCTTCATGTTTAGTGAGATGCATAGTGTAACCATGTACAATGCTTCATGTTTAGTGAGATGCATAGTGTAACCCTGTACAATGCTTCATGTTTAGTGAGATGAATAGTGTAACAATGTATAATGCTTCATGTTTAGTAAGATACATGGTGTAATCATGTAAAATGCTTCATGTTTAGTGGGATGAATATTGTAACCATGTATAATGCTTCATGTTTAGTAAGATACATAGTGTAACAATGTACAATGCTTCATGTTTAGTGGGATGCATAGTGTAACCATGTACAATGCTTCATGTTTAGTGTGATGCATAGTGTAACAATGTATAATGCTTCATGTTTAGTTTGATGCATAGTGTAACCATGTACAATGCTTCATGTTTAGTGGGATACATAGTGTAACCATGTATAATGCTTCATGTTTAGTAAGATACATAGTGTAACCATGTACACTGCTTCATGTTTAGTGGGATGCATAGTGTAACCATGTACAATGCTTCATGTTTAGTAAGATACATAGTGTTACCATGTACAATGCTTCATGTTTAGTAAAATACATAGTGTAACCATGTACAATGCTTCATGTTTAGTGGGATGCATAGTGTAACCATGTTCCATGCTTCATATTTAGAATGATGCATAGTGTAACAATGTACAATGCTTCATCTTTAGTTGTATGCATAGTGTAACCATGTACAATGCTTCATGTTATGTGGGATGCATAGTGTAACCATTTACAATGCTTCATGTTTAGTAAGATACATAGTGTAACAATGTACAATGCTTCATGTTTAGTGGGATGCATAGTGTACCCATGTACAATGCTTCATGTTTAGTGGTATGCATAGTGTAACCATGTACAATGCTTCATGTTTAGTGGGATACATAGTGTAACCATGTACAATGCTTCATGTTTAGTGGGATACATAGTGTAACCATGTATAATGCTTCATGTTTAGTAAGATACATAGTGTAACAATGTACAATGCTTCATGTTTAGTGGGATGCATAGTGTAACCATGTACAATGCTTCATGTTTAGTAAGATACATAGTGTAACCATTTACAATGCTTCATGTTTAGTAAGATACATAGTGTAACAATGTACAATGCTTCATGTTTAGTGGGATGCATAGTGTACCCATGTACAATGCTTCATGTTTAGTGGGATGCATAGTGTAACCATGTACAATGCTTCATGTTTAGTGGGATCCATAGTGTAATCATTAACAATGTTTCATGTTTAGGTGGATGCATAGTGTAACCATGTACAATGCTTCATGTTTAGGTGGATGCATAGTGTAACCATGTACACTGCTTCATGTTTAGTGGGATACATAGTGTAACCATGTACAATGCTTCATGTTTAGTGGGATACATAGTGTAACCATGTATAATGCTTCATGTTTAGTAAGATACATAGTGTAACCATGTATAATGCTTCATGTTTAGTGGGATACATAGTGTAACCATGTACAATGCTTCATGTTTAGTGGGATCCATAGTGTAATCATTAACAATGTTTCATGTTTAGGTGGATGCATAGTGTAACCATGTACAATGCTTCATGTTTAGGTGGATGCATAGTGTAACCATGTACACTGCTTCATGTTTAGTGGGATACATAGTGTAACCATGTACAATGCTTCATGTTTAGTGGGATACATAGTGTAACCATGTACACTGTTTCATGTTTAGTGGGATACATAGTGTAACCATGTACACTGCTTCATGTTTAGTGGGATACATAGTGTAACCATGTACAATGCTTCATGTTTAGTGGGATACATAGTGTAACCATGTATAATGCTTCATGTTTAGTAAGATACATAGTGTAACCATGTATAATGCTTCATGTTTAGTGGGATACATAGTGTAACCATGTACAATGCTTCATGTTTAGTGGGATCCATAGTGTAATCATTAACAATGTTTCATGTTTAGGTGGATTCATAGTGTAACCATGTACAATGCTTCATGTTTAGGTGGATGCATAGTGTAACCATGTACACTGCTTCATGTTTAGTGGGATGCATAGTGTAACCATGTACAATGCTTCATGTTTAGTGGGATACATAGTGTAACCATGTATAATGCTTCATGTTTAGTAAGATACATAGTGTAACCATGTATAATGCTTCATGTTTAGTGGGATACATAGTGTAACCATGTACAATGCTTCATGTTTAGTGGGATCCATAGTGTAATCATTAACAATGTTTCATGTTTAGGTGGATTCATAGTGTAACCATGTACAATGCTTCATGTTTAGGTGGATGCATAGTGTAACCATGTACAATGCTTTATGTTTAGTGGGATGCATAGCTGCATAGTATGCAAATGACGGGCCTATGTAGAAAAAAGGGTCGTTATCTTCTATAAACCAACATCAACATCTCTATTACTAAATATGCATCAACTTATATTCAAAGGAACACTGGAACATAACGAGAATTATTTGGTATGCTTGCTTTTATCGATAAACGAGTGTTGTATTTTTGAGTTTCATTCTAGCAGGTGGCTTCTGGTGAAACGGCAAGAATTGGATAATACATCCTATCACGAGCATGCAGTCTAGGTTCGAGTCCACAAAGCCAAACCACAACTCAATCTAACGCATGATACTGCATGTACATATAAACAAAATAGGTTATTCATGTAACTGCTACACAGATAATGGTAAAGGTATATACCCCTTTTGGGTTTCATAGCTTTCTATGCTCTACAACATATTTAGCTCAGGGAAGAGAGACTATGAACGAAATAACTGACCTCTTTGAAATAGTAATGTCTTTTTGGATACAGGGTTCCATGATATTATTATGACTCACTTGAAATTTTGAGCAAGTGATGTCTATACTAGATGGTGGGTCTCATGAACACTCAGTTTTTATGTCCAGCTGATAATCTCGATCGGTCTCGCGGTGTGATCCAAGTGATATCTATATATCTTCCAGCTGGATAAGCAGAAGGTGTTAGTTGGGTTTCTATGGTTCTTGAACCACTTGAGTCTTGGAAAAATTAATGTTCCTCCATAGACGCTCTGGGCAGTAAGTTTTTTTTATTTCTATACATAACTACCACAAAGGACACCAGTATATATATATATATATATATATATATATATATATATATATATATATATATATATATATATATATATATATATATATATTCCAGCTGGATTAGCAGAAGGTGTTAGTTTGGTTTCTATGGTTCTCAGAGACAGATGGGACTTTGATCCCTAAGCTGATGGACTGTTTATGTTCAATTGGAAGATATGTTCATCTTGATTTGCGGGCTTGTTGTTCAGCTAGAAGTGACTGTCATTTGGTAGAGCAACAAAATATTATAGAAATAAAAATCATAGAAATTAAAATTGCAAAAAATTATTGAAATTATAGAAATTATAGAGTTTATAAGAATAGAAATTATAGAAATGAAAATTATAGAAATTATAGAAATAAAAATCATGGAAATTAAAATTGCAAAAAATTATTGAAAATTATAGAAATTATAGAGTTTATAGGAATAGAAATTATAGAAATTAAAATTATAGAAATTAAAATTGCAAAAAATTATTGAAAATTATTAAAATTATAGAGTTTATAGGATAAGAAATTATAGAAATAAAAATCATAGAAAATAAAATTGCAAAAGATTATTGAAAATTATAGAAATTATAGAGTTTATAGGAATAGAAATTATATAAATAAAAATCATAGAAAATAAAATTGCAAAAAATTATTGAAAATTATAGAAATTATAGAGTTTATAGAAATGGAAATTATAGAAATAAAAATCATAGAAATTAAAATTGTAAAAAAATTATTGAAAATCATAGAAATTATAGAGTTTATAGAAATGGAAATTATAGAAATGAAAATTATAGAAACTATTGAAATAAAAATCATAGAAATTAAAATTGTAAAAAAATTATTGAAAATCATAGAAATTATAGAGTTTATAGAAATGGAAATTATAGAAATGAAAATTATAGAAACTATTGAAATAAAAATCATAGAAATTAAAATAGTAAAAAAATTATTGAAAATCATAGAAATTATAGAGTTTATAGAAATGGAAATTATAGAAATGAAAATTATAGAAACTATTGAAATAAAAATCATAGAAATTAAAATTGTAAAAAATTATTGAAAATCATAGAAATTATAGAGTTTATAGGAATAGAAATTATAGAAATGAAAATTATAGAAACTATAGAAATAAAAATCGTAGAAATTAAAATTGTAAAAAATTATCGAAAATTATAGAAATTATAGAGTTTATAGAAATGGAAATTATAGAAATGAAAATTATAGAAACTATTGAAATAAAAATCATGGCAATTAAAATTGCAAAAAATTATTGAAAATTATAGAAATTATAGAGTTTATAGGAATAGAAATTATAGAAATTAAAATTATAGAAATTAAAATTGTAAAAAATTATAGGAAATTATAGAAATTATAGAGTTTATAGTAATGGAAATTATAGAAATAAAAATCATCGAAAATAAAATTGCAAAAGATTATTGAAAATTATAGAAATTATAGAGTTTATAGGAATAGAAATTATAGAAATTAAAATTATAGAAATTAAAATTGCAAAAAATTATTGAAAATTATTAAAATTATAGAGTTTATAGGAATGGAAATTATAGAAATAAAAATCATAGAAAATAAAATTGCAAAAAATTATTGAAAATTATAGAAATTATAGAGTTTATAGGAATAGAAATTATAGAAATAAAAATCATAGAAAATAAAATTGCAAAAAATTATTGAAAATTATAGAAAATATAGAGTTTATAGAAATGGAAATTATAGAAATGAAAATTATAGAAACTATAGAAATAAAAATCATGGAAATTAAAATTGTAAAAAATTATCGAAAATTATAGAAATTATAGAGTTTATAGTTTCAGTGCTATTCTCACATGACTTAGTGTTACTTAAAACGACGCTTTCGCAACAAAAAAAAAGATTGAAAGCAATAATTGATAGTTAGTTGACTTGTCTGCCTGACAGATTAAATCATTTTTTTCGTGTAGGAAAACGATGTCCATGTCAAAGTTATAGTGTTAGAAATATAAGTATTATTCCTCTTGTTTCTTTTATAATTTATAATATATACAAGAAACCTCTTCAACCACAGATTGTACTGGCAAATAACATCCTACTTTAGAGTCCAACGTCCAAACTCCTCGGCCTAACATTCACAGGTAACAAAAAATACATAGAAGACATTGCCAAGGTTGCTCCAAAGAAAGTGGGCTCCCTCTACCGAACTAGAAAACTTCTCACACCTGACAGTATCCTATATCTCTACAAAGCCAACATCCGCCCATGCATGGAGTATTGTTGCCACATCTGGGCTGGTGCACCATCCACTAGTCTCTCTTCCTCTTAGACAAGGTCCAAAAAAGAGTCACTAATCTAATAGGTCCCTTACTATCCACCAAGCTCCAGCCCCTGTCCCATCACCGCAATGTTGCATCCTTGTGTTTGTTTTACAAGTTCTTCAATGCAATGTGCTCCGATGAACTTGCTGTTCTGGTGCCCCCTCGACGAAAATACACTTGACCAAACCGACAATCAACTAAATCCCATCCATTTACTGTGGAGGTCCCCAGATGCTGGAAAGCCTTTTACTCCAATAGCTTCTTTCCTCGAGCTGCCAGCCTTTGGAACTCCCTCCCTGTTCCCTGTTTCCCCGACTGTACCGACATGCAGAAATTTAAAACTAATGTGAACAAACATCTTGCTGAGCAGCTCCCAATTTATGATCCCCCCCTAAACTTTCACCCTAATTCTCAGAAAAAATAAATGAAAAAATTAACAATCATTTATGAAAAAATTAATAAAGAAAATTTTTTAAATCATGAAATAAATAATGAAAATAAAAATCATTCATGAAAAAAATAATGAAACAGAAAATGTAAATATTTATGCAAAAAGTTAATGCAAGAATAAACAAATTCATAAAAGACGATATTTTATATTTTTGTTTATTTTCAGAAAAATTTCAGAAATCACAATGTCATCACCATGATGTGCCAATTCTTGAAGATACATGCATTGTTAATGTGGGCGCAAAAGCAGTAGAAATTTCCACAAAAAATATACACAATAAATTCATGCATATCTTTGTGCTGGAAAAGAAGTTGGGCTACGGTTCTCTTCAAAATAATTGGACATATCGTTTCGCATTTTACTATCAAATATGGGAGAAAGGATCTCGGATTAATCTTGCAGGAAATGGGTGGATTCTCTTAAAAGGTATTTTTTAAATCTCTAAATTGCTTGTTTGAAAGATTTATCCTTATTTGCTTTGTTTTAGTTCGAACTATCGTTCTCACTATTTGTCCTTCGAAGCGTTCTGTTTGGCTTCTCCAAATAATTTCTTTTACATCCACGATTACTGGATTAACAGATTAGCCTAATTTTCTTTAACGAACACTAAGCGGCCTTAAAAGTCAATATGAAAATTTGTAATGAATTGTTGATGACACTATTCCTGCATAAACATTCATAATTTTTATTATCTTTATTTAGTTTTAATGCGTTTTATATTATAATTTTTAAAACACAAAGTCGATAAGAAAAGGATTCTCGGCAAAATTAGCTACTTATTTAATTTCTTTCTTCATTAATTATCGATTTTCAAGGGTTAAAAATATTGCTGTAATACTTAGCACGTTCATTCGTTACAAATGCTTACATTTTACATTCTGAATTAAACTAGTTAACTTACCCACCCATAGCCAACGATCAGTATTATTACTTAACAAAATCTATATTCCTCTCTAACGACAATCCAGCTTTAGTTGTCTATATTTTACCTATTCTCACAATTGATTGTTTGACCTCTGACCCTCTGAGGCAGTGCATTTTTGACAATTTTAAAAGGACTGCTGAACTAAAATTAACCGTTATAGAAAATTAGCTAACTTAACCATCTTGTGGCTGACGAACTGAATTATTACTTAACAAATCCATCATTTTCTGTGCTGACGTAGTTCTTCGCCCGACTTTAGTTGCTTATATTTATCCGATTCTCACAATCGATTTTTTGTTCATTAGCCTCTCGAGACAGTTAATCCTCGACAATTCTAAAAGGACTGTTGCACTAAAACTAACTATTACAGAAAACTAGCTAACTTAACCACCTCTTAGCACACGAACAGTATTATTACTTCACAAATTCCATCTTCCTCTCCAATGATGTTACTCTCCATCAGAGTTCAGTTTTATCCAAATTATTACTTAACAAAATCCATATTCCTCTATGATGACGTAATTCTCCATCCGGATTCAGTTGTCTATATTTTTCATATTCTCATAATCGATTCTTTGGCCTTCGACCCTTCGAAACAGTGCATCGTTTACAATCTTAAAAGTGCTGCTTAACTTAATCTGTTATAGAAACTAAGCAAGCATAAACTAGTTAACTTACCCACCTTAACCAGCGAACTGAATTATTACTTAATAACATTTATCTTCCTCTCGCATTACCTAATGCTCCATCCATCTTCAGTCGCCTATATTTATCACATTATCGCAATCGATTGTTAGGCCTCTGACCACTCGAGACAGTGCATCCTTTACAATTCTCAAAGTCCAGCTGAACTAAAACTAACCGTTATAGAAAACTAGCTAACTCACCCACCTCTTGCTAACAAACTGAATTATTGCATAACAAAATCCATCTTACTCTCTGATGACGTTATTCTCCATTTGGATTCAGTTGCCTATATTTATTCCATTCATACAAGTGCAGCGTTGATAATTTCTCAAAGTACAGATGAACTAAATCTAACTGTCGTAGAAAACTAGAATTATCTCTTAATAAAATAAATCTTCGTCTCTGATGACGTTTCTCCATCCGGCTTCAGTTTCCTGTATTTACCCAATTCTCACAATCGATTATTTGGTCTTTGATTCTCCGTGGCATTGCAACGTTGGCAATTCTCAAAGTAGTTCTGAAGCAAATCTCATTCTCTCAATTGATTGTTTGGCCTCTGACCCCCCCCCCTCCATGACGATGCGTCGTTGACAATGCTCAAGCGACCGCTGAACTAAATCTAAAACTAAAAACTAGCTAACTCAGCCACCTCCTAAACAAAAATATGAATTATTACTAAATAAAATTCATCTTCCTCTCAGATAAAGTAATTTGCCGTCCGACTTCCGTTTCATATATTTTCTCTTATTCTCCCAATCGATTGCTTGGCCTCTGTGGTGTATCGTTGAATATTCTCAAACAATAGATGGACTACAACTAACCATTATAAAAAATTAGCTTATTCAGCCACCTCTTAGCCAACAACCTTAATTATTACTTTATAAAATCCATCTCCATCTCTGATGACGTAATTCTCAATCCGGCTTCAGTGTCCTATATTTATTCAATTCTCACACTCAATTGTTTGGCATTTGACTCTCCGAGAAAGTGTGTCGTTGACAAAGGAATACTGAAGTAAATAAAACCGTTACAAAAAACTAGCTAACTTACCCACCTCTTAGCCAACGAACTGTATTATTGCATAACAAAGTCCATCTTTCTTCCTAATGACGTAATTCTCAATCCAGCTTCAGTTCCTTATATATTTCTTCATTATCCCAATTGATTGTTTGGCCTCTGACCCTTCCAGACAGTGCGTCGTTGGCAATTCTCAAAGTACTGCTGAACAAAAACTAACCGTTATAGAAAACTAGCTATCTTACCCACCTCTAAACCAACGTACTTAATTATTACATTAAAAAATTATCTTCCTCTCCGATGACATAATACTTCATTATCCCAATTGATTGTTTGGCCTCTGACCCTTCCAGACAGTGCGTCGTTGGCAATTCTCAAAGTACTGCTGAACAAAAACTAACCGTTATAGAAAACTAGCTATCTTACCCACCTCTAAACCAACGTACTTAATTATTACATTAAAAAATTATCTTCCTCTCCGATGACATAATACTTCATTATCCCAATTGATTGTTTGGCCTCTGACCCTTCCAGACAGTGCGTCGTTGGCAATTCTCAAAGTACTGCTGAACAAAAACTAACCGTTATAGAAAACTAGCTATCTTACCCACCTCTAAACCAACGTACTTAATTATTACATTAAAAAATTATCTTCCTCTCCGATGACATAATACTACATCCGGCTTCCATTCATCACATTCTCCCAATCGAGTGCTTAGCCTCTGACAACACGAGTCAGTGGATCGTTGACAATTCTCTAACTAAAAGTAACGAAGTGTATTATTACTTAAAAAACTGTATTATTAATTAATTAATTTATTATTATTATTAATTAATAAAATTCATCTTCTCTCCCTGATGACGTAATTCTACATCCGACTTCAATTGCTTGTATTTTTTTCTATTCTCCAAATTGATTGTCTAGCCTCTGACCCTTCGTTGAGAATTCTCAAAAGAACTACTGAACTAAAAAATAATGTTTCTTCATTAATTATCGATTTTCAAGGGTTAAAAATATTGCGATTGGATTAACAGATTAGCCTAATTCACTTTAACGAACACTAAGCGGCCTTAAGAGTCAATATGAAAATTTGTAATGAACTGTTGATGACACTATTCCCGCATAAACATTCATAATTTTTATTATCTTTATTTAGTTTTAATGCGTTTTATATTATAATTTTTAAAACATAAATTCGATAAGAAAAGGATTGTCGGTAAAATTAGCTACTTATTTGTTTCTTCATTAATTATCGATTTTCAAGGGTTCAAAATATTGCGGTAATACTTAGCACGTTCATTCGTTACAAATGCTTACATTTTACATTCTGAATTAAACTAGTTAACTTACCCACCTATAGCCAACGATCTGAATTATTACTTAACAAAATCCATATTCCTCTATGATGACGTAATTTTCCATCCGGATTCAGTTGTCTATATTTTTCATATTCTCATAATCGATTGTTTGGCCTTCGACCCTTCGAAACAGTGAATCGTTTACAATCTTAAAAGTGCTGCTTAACTTAATCTGTTATAGAAACTAAGCAAGCATAAACTAGTTAACTTACCCACCTTCTACATCCGATTTCAATTTCAATATAGACATATCCTAGTTAACAATACTAAAATAATGCACCACAATACCAATATCAGAGGATACAAAATTCTTAAAGCTCTCTACATAAAAACTAAACATCCCACAATCAATAATGTGAATTACGAAACTAGTCTCAGCATCTTAAAGTGTCTAGCACAGTAATTAACGTTACCAAATTCTTAGCCGTTAAGCAATCATACTTTTGAATCTTGCACGCACTTAGAACGTAATCACGTTCGCATATAACATCTCAATATTATAGACGCTCATTTTAAAGTCGTAAATTACTAGCCGTTAATAAAACTTTACACTAAAGACACCAAGATAAACACAGCCTGATGATGATTTGATGAATCAAATCGAAACTACTCACGAAAAAAAAGAAAAATAGAACAAGGAACTCACGGAACTCACATACACCAATTTAACCGAAATACTAAATGGACTATTCGAAAAATTGAAAAAATAAAAAAAGTCTTATCAACCAAAGACACTCCATGTTATGTAATAATGTTTGCTTAAATATGAGGTGTATCTGTGAACCGGGTTCGCGCCCTATAACCGTCTTAGATTGTTATTTCCCTACGCTGATGAAAGCCATAAGCTCGAAACGACGACGTACGTAGATAAAAAATATTAAAAAATAATTTAATATTAGTATAAGTACCTTCCAAGTAAAATAGAAAGTTGAGCACTGTTTGGAAGATTAAAAATAAACATTCACCTAAACAGCTTCAGTGCAATGCTCCGATTCTGTCGTTGAGTGCTATCAAATGTTTAGATGTTTATACTTGCCGCTTGGGATCCTAATCCTCTTCAAAATAGTCCACCGATCCATCCACTATTGGAAACACCTCTGCAAGTTTCATTTTAGAATAATGTTTAGTTAGTCATACTAAAATAATGCACCACGATACCAACATCAAAAGATTAAACATTCTTGAAGCCCTTTACATAAAAACTAAACATCCCACAATCAATAATGTTAATTACGAAATTAGTCACATTTTAAAGTGTCTAGCATAGTAATTAACGTTACCAAATTCTTAGCTGTTAAGCAATCATACTTTTGAATCTTGCACGCACTTAGAACGTAATCACGTTCGCATATAACATCTCAATATTATAGACGCTCATTTTAAAGTCGTAAATTACTAGCCGTTAATAAAACTTTACACTAAAGACACCAAGATAAACACAGCCTGATGATGATTTGACGAATTAAATCGAAACTACTCACGAAAAAAAAGAAAAATAGAACAAGAAACTCACGGAACTCACATACACCAATTTAACCGAAATACTAAATGGACTATTCGAAAAATTGAAAAAATAAAAAAAGTCTTATCAACCAAAAACACTCCATGTTATGTAATAATGTTTGCTTAAATATAAGGTGTATCTGTGAACCGGGTTCGCGCCCTATAACCGTCTTAGATTGTTATTTTCCTACGCTGATGAAAGCCATAAGCTCGAAACGACAACGTACGTAGATAAAAAATATTAAAAAATAATTTAATATTAGTATAAGTACCTTCCAAGTAAAATAGAAAGTTGAGCACTGTTTGGAAGATTAAAAATAAACATTCACCTAAACAGCTTCAGTGCAATGCTCCGATTCTGTCGTTGAGTGCTATCAAATGTTTAGATGTTTATACTTGTGTGGGGGATGCTAATGCATTCTATTCCTCTTAAATATTGAAGAAAAACGAGCAAGAAAACGTCAACATTCAACACAAATGAAGGGCAAATAAAATATCCAATACTCAAACATTTATATTAACAACAACAATTTATTTTGCATTTTTACACATAAAAATTATGTTCCATATTTGACGAAAGTCTTTTAGTGTCTTTTGGATAAATGTCTCTTTGACGGCCTGAAAGAAATAGTGTCTTTTTGTTATTTAAAGCAATGTCTCTTTAAATAAGTTTTGTAAGAAGAAAGACGCACGTGTGTGCGTGTATACGTGTGTGCGTGTGTGCGTGTGTAATTGAAAAGAGAGAAAGAAAGTGCCAAGCTTACTATGTGTGTCCAGCAGTCAGAAAAGGGGAGAAGGAATCTTTTGATGCGACAGGTAGTCGTCGCATCGTCTTGCGACTGGCCGATGGAGCGAAACAATTCTCCCTGCTGTGTCTGAAGAAATTCTGGAGGCAAGAGACCGGATCCGTCGCAAACGACGTTTATATATGTCCTAATCAGCAGGGGCAGTGACCGGAAACATATGATCCCTATTTTGGCGTTTTCTGCGGGGTGTTGAAAAACGCCTGTCGACTGCTGTTGAAAGGTGAATTCCATACTTGCCGCTTGGGATCCTAATCCTCTTCAAAATAGTCCACCGATCCATCCACTATTGGAAACACCTCTGCAAGTTTCATTTTAGAATAATGTTTAGTTAGTCATACTAAAATAATGCACCACGATACCAACATCAAAAGATTAAACATTCTTGAACCCTTTACATAAAAACTAAACATCCCACAATCAATAATGTTAATTACGAAATTAGTCACATTTTAAAGTGTCTAGCATAGTAATTAACGTTACCAAATTCTTAGCCGTTAAGCAATCATATTTTTGAATCTTGCACGCACTTAGAACGTAATCACGTTCGCATATAACATCTCAATATTATAGACGATTTTTTTTAAAGTTGTAAATTACTAGCCGTTTAAAAACCAAACTCAATAGTAAAGACATAGTTGCAAAGACACCAAGACTAACACCGCCTGATGATGATTTGACGAATCAAATCGAAAATACTCGCGAAAAATGGGAACAAAAATCGAACAAGAAACCCACGGAACTGACATACACTAATTTGACTCGAAATGCTAAATGGACTATTCGGAAAATTGAAAAAATAAAAAAAAAGTCTTATCAATCAAGCTAAAACACTCCGTGCTATTTAATAATAATGTTTTCCTAAATATATATATATATATAGCCCAACGATTGGCTGAGAGAACAACAAAGAATCTGATTGGTTAACTAGCTAGCCGTGTATATAAAAACACCCGGCAAAAATAACTCCATGCATTTTAGCCTGAAGATTGTCCCCGGAGATGAAACGCGGGAACCTCTGTGTAGCTTAATTGCCATAAATATATTGTCATAACTTACTACCTAGCTCTACTTACGTATCAAGCACTGTTGAAGTAAATACTGAAAATTAATACATAAAAAATTATATCTCCTTATAAAATTTTATGTGGATACATGAAATACTAATATATATATATATATATATATATATATATATATATATATATATATATATAGTCTCGGAAGTTTCTCAACCATTAAAACTAAAAAAAAACAAAAAAAAAAACCTTAAGTCCCAAGTAGTTCAGTGGAAAATCACTCATGTAAGTCAATTTAGTTTTTACAGTTATTATATTAGTTTGCTTCTAACATTATTTAAGGGATCATCAGTTGTTTACCATGAAAAACTGTTTCGGGAATTTAATAATATATATATATATATGTGTGTGTGTGTGTGTATATCTATTAATAATGGAGTTAATCTATCTGTCTGTCTGTCTGTCTGTCTGTCTGAAGCCGAAACTATAACTATTTACTAAGTCAGCTAGCTTCATTATATACTATGAAAAAAACCGGCATAAACACTATGGGCATTTCTCAATTTACATAATCAATTGCTTTTGAACTTCTAATAAATTAGTATTCGCAAACATACACTCAGGATCGTTTCATTCAGATTTCATCATGTATTTAAGTAATTTTGCTCGCTACTAATCTTACTTATAAATTATAATTAATGAATCAAATTGTTTAATTAAAATAATAATTGATTTAAAAATTAATCAGTTACGTAGTTATTTTATCTACGTCCAATTGATTAAACAGCGTGCAGAACGTAAATCCATTGAAACAATCTCCCTCCGTGAACTCAGTTTGGACGCAATACAAGCGCGTAATTTGTAAACAAACGCTAATATTACCGTTTTACTTTAACTTACGCTGTTAAGCTTTTATTCATAAACTGTTCTTATTATTCCATGTTTTATTTATTAAAATAAAAGATGTAATTTTTTTTTCTTTTCTGTCAACAACAAAAATAATATAACTGATTTTAGAAACAAATTGTTTAATTAAAAAATGTCATTAAAAACACACACGCACGCGCACACACACACATAAAAGAGTACGGATTTTTACAGTGTTTCATTTTATAAACACTTTTCTTCCGATTCGAAAAATACTGTTCGCTGTATTTAGTTGTTTTTTTTTTAATTGTTGATTTTAACAATGTTATTGAATCAAATTGTTTAATTAATCGATTTAAAAATTACTACTAAAAAAACCCACAGACACACACACACGAACACACACACACACACATTCTAACAAATTTAATTAGGTAAACTTTCTTTCCGAGACCATTTACATAAGTAACCATGTTCACTATATTTGATTTTTTGGTGCTTTTACACTTTAGGACCCGCGCTAACTTTGACTCCATCGTTAGGGTTAGGGTCAGAGTCAAAGTGGGTGTTAGGGTTAGTGTTTGGGTCGTCGTCAAAGTCAGCACAGATCCTACAGTACAAGAATACAGATTTTTTATTGTTTTATTTTATGTACACCTTTCTTCCGATCCCAAAAATACTGTTTGCTGTATTCAGTTCTTTAAATTGTGTATTTTAACAATTTTACTGAATCAAATTGTTTAATTAAAATAAATATTGATTTAAAAATTAGTAAAAACATTTTTATTTATGGGGAAGGTTAATACAAAAATCGGAGTAGGTCGAAATTTCTATTTTCATTATTTACATCTACAACTATTTTTGATCATAAATAAAGAATATCAACGTATAACCACCCAAGAAATATGACTGAGGCTAAATCAGTTTACACGTAAGCGTTAATTTCTAACGCGGCAGCCAAGCAAAAATATGCGACCGGAGGGAGCATATATTTGCTAGTATATATAATGTCAGTATGTTTTTTATATTTTATCGGATTATTTACTGAATTGTGTATAATTATGTCTTTTCAACAGAATTTTTACAAAGTTCCAATTGTTTTCTAGTTTCTAACAAGACGGAAGAAGATTTTAGCGAATTCTTCAGTGAGGGAAGTCCGAGGACAGATGACGGAGATTCGAAGACAGATAACGGAGATTCGAAGACAGATAACGGACCTCCGGACACAGATAATGGAGATCCAAAGACAGATAACAGACCTCCGAACACAGCTAACGGACATTGTAACACAGGTAAAGGGGTGAGAGGCTGTGCAAAAGTTTTGCCAAAAGTTAAACGAAATTCAATTTACAAGTCTCATGAATTTTTTTTTACTAATGTGTTACTGCTTATCAAGGTCCAAAAGCCACTCGAGGATAAGGATCAATGGGATTGTCGGTTTTCAATGAACAACACCTTGAGAGAATATGAAACGATAGGTGAAATGGTAACAAGAATTTGTTAGCATTGGACTTGATAACCGTTTTTCGGTACTTTTCCAGATTAGGACCCAAGCTAAAATCGTCTTGGCGTAGGTAGTTTCCGAATGTTTACGTAGACGGCCGGAAAATGCCGAAGCGCTTATCCAATCAGAATGCGATAAAATAAGTAGACGACAACATTTTAATTGATTGAATCGCGAAATTCATTATTGGAAATAAAAATTGATCAAAGCGATAATGAATTTTGACGAAACCCAACCCTAACGCTAACCCTAACACCGTTTTAACACTTGTTCAGTGAAAGAAAAAACTTTATCAGGCAGAAAAAACAAAACCTTTTATAACCCTAACTTAACACCGTTTTAACACTTGTTCAGTGAAAAAAAAACTTTATCAGGCAGAAAAACAAAACATTTTATAACCCTAACCTAACACCGTTTTAACACTTGTTCAGTGATATTTTTCTTAAAAAAAAAATTTTTACGTGTAAATAAAAAACATTTTTCCAGTTATACATCTGTAGGAGTGTAGACCTTAGCTTAGTAACATATTGCGTCTTAGAGAATATGCTAAGATCCACGCTTAGATTTAAATTGTTAAAGACTCCATTTTGTAGAGACGGCCACATGTGTGGGGACCGTTATACTTTAGAAGCACCAACATTCATGGGAGACCATTATACTTTATAAGGAACAACATTTCTAGGGACCGTTATACTTTAGAAGCACCAATATTTGAGAATTAAGTTGTGTTATATGTTTGTGAAATGCTTAAACATTGAAAAAACAGGGAAAACATGAAATGGTTGAATAAAAGATAAGACATGCATATAGTTGAAGGAAGAATAAAACATAGTTCAAAAGTAACACAAAATATTTATCTATGTACAAAATCTTACGTGGTGGTAAAATGTTAGTTTGAAATGTTCGTTGAAAGTCAGTTCCGAGAATAGTAGTAAGCACGTGTGTGCGACCATGTTTGTATGTGTGTGTTGCATGCGGTAGATAAGGTATGTGTGTGTGTGTGTGTGACCGTTGCGTGGGGCAATATGTGTATGTGACAGTGTACGTGCGAGCGTAGAGTTGATAAGTCGTTTAGGCATTTGTATGTCCGTGTGCCTGTCAGCAATGTGTGGTTACGTGCGTTGAAGAATGATAGGAGTATAGGCCTTTGTGTGTGTGTGTGTGTGTGTGTGTGTGTGTGTGTGCGTGTGTGTTTAGTAATCAGCTGATGCATCCCTCGCCCAAAGGCGAGGAGTGGCTGGACTTGTACTCTCTGTTCAGCGTCCGAGGAGAGGCAGAGACAAGAGAAAAAGGAGAAAGTTTGGCACTGTTTGATGCTTTATATATAGACCGCGCGGATGTAGTTTTACGCACTACCACGTAAGCAACATTTTTGGCTGTTTTACGCCTTTTTGTTAGACTGTCTCTAGGAGCTGACTATTATGGCCCCAGTTTCAGCTTTTGTTGTTTAAGTGAATTCAGGTTGGTTTCTGTTTTTCTGCCCACGCCGTTTGTTGATAAAATAGAGTATGTCAATCCTATTCATCCAGTTTAGTTTTGGATTTTTGAGATGCAGGCAACCGACTTTTCATTCGGCTTCTTCCGGCCGTCTACGTAAACATCCGGAAACTACCGATGTCAAGTCGGTTATAACTTGGGTCTTAATCTAGACAAGTACCCGTTTTTTATAGTGTAATGGGCAAAGCCAATCTCCAACCCTGACAAAGGATCGCTTGTGATGTACATAACAGCCTTGAAATAAGAATGAGATGCGGTCAGGTTGATTCGAACTGTCTACCTAAGGGGTAGAAATTATTCATCAATTGTAGTTCCATATAAGAATGATTCGCCTTTTCGATAAAAAGAACTCAGAACGTCTCTCGTGCGGAGCTTATTAGGTTGAGAGAGATTTAACAATAACACGCTTTTTTTGTTCGAGCCGGTGTCGTTGGGAGATGCGCAATTTTGGGTCGTTGAACAAGTAAAATATATTTAACTTGGGTACGATGAAGTGAAAATCCAGAAATAAGGATACGTACGAGCATATGGGTATCATTTAAAATAAAAAAATACTTTAAAAAGATACTGCGCTATTTGAAATCCGTTATTTACTTAATATATATATATATATATATATATATATATATATATATATATAATACTGGTTCGAATGGTTTCGGTAGGAATCCGAATAAGAGAGCTCGATGTCCAATTAAGCAGAGCAAGTATAAATTTGAAGATGAGATGAATTAGATGCACATTTAGGTTGTGTACATAATAGTTTATTCTATTTCGAAGTTATTTTGGTCTCTTCAGATGTATCTTCAACCACGATCCAGATGTCTGAATCGTGGTTGAAGATACATCTGAAGAGAACTAGATAAGGTCGAAATAGACTATTATGTATACAGCCTAAATGTGCATCTAATTTATCTCATCTTCAAATTTATATATATATATATATATATATATATATATATATATATATATATATATATATATATAAATTTGAAGATGAGATGAATTAGATGCACATTTCGGTTGTGTACATAATAGTCTATTTTGACCTTATTTTGGTCTCCTCAGGTGTACCTTCGACCACGATTCAGACCATCAACTCCAGAATAAATAAACTATCATCTAGTAAAAATATTTTTTATGCGAGTAAACATATTTATGACAATGCATTAAGTAATAGTGGTTACAAAAATTAGTATATGGTGGAGATAATAATAAAAAGAAACCTAATAGATAAACGTAAAATTATCTGGTTCAATCCACCATTTTGCCAAGTATCGAATATCAACATTGGCAGGGCATTCTTAAACTTGTTAGATAAACATTTTACCACAAATAGCCCCTTACACAAAATATTTAACCGAAAAACGGTGAAGATAAGATATTCATAAAAAAGCTGAATCGTGGTCGAAGGTACACCTGAGGAGACCAAAATAAGGTCGAAATATACTATTATGTACACAACCGAAATGTGCATCTAATTCATCTCATCTTCAAATTTATATATATATATATATATATATATATATATATATATATATATATATATATATATATATATAGAGAGAGAGAGAGAGAGAGAGAGAGAGAAAGAGAAAAGAGGGTAGTGCAGTATTAGTGCAGTTCCAACGAGAGAAAAGTATATATGTAAAGGAGTAAGGCTACCAACATTTGTAAAAAGTTTTTTTCAACCTTTATTCATTATTTTGTTATTTTATCATTTTATAATTTTATATAACGCATTCTTTCAAATCGAAAGACATTTCTTCAAATGGATTTACGTATCTGATGATAGCGGGCCACCGCTTGAAACGCGTTATATAAAATTATAAAATTATAAAATGATAAAATAACAAAATAATAAATAAATGTTGAAAAAACTTTTTTACAAATGTTTGTAGCCTTACTCCTTTATATATATATATATATATATATATATATATATATATATATTCCATGAAAAATGCCAGTATACTGAAATCATATGCCCTTAATAGGGTTAAGATGACAATTCATATACTCCTCACACACTTCATCCACTCATGCATAGAGATTTATAATGTAGTGATGTGATAATGAAATGGTTTAGTTGATATGTAGTTTTTGACAATAAAAGTGTAAACATTTGGGAATTTCCTTGCTTTTGTACATTTAGTGTATATGAATTTTTATCTTAACCCTATTAAGGGCATATGATTTCAGTATACTGGAATTTTTCATGGAATGTCACTACTTTTGTAAAGGCTATTCCTCAATACAATGCCTTCTCATAACTGATATAGTTGGTAGTTTGACTAATCAAGGTATATGGTAAACTGAAATTAAAATGCCATCAACTAGACACTAGAACCTCTATCTTTGCCAAAAATCAGCTGAATCCATCAAATGGTCGATAATAAGATATAGAATAAAGTGTATGAATACTGGTCATTTTAAAAGTTTTTTGGAATTTTCTGGAAAACTAAGGTATATGGTAAACTGAAATTAAAATGCCATCAACTAGACCCTAGAACCTCTATCTCTGCGAAAAATCAGCTGAATCCATCAAATAGTTGATAGAATACAGGGTGGCACGTACGTACATACGTACGTACATACGTACGTACACACAGATAACATGATTTCATGATTGAACTTTCTGGATCTCTGGGTTGCCTTGACTAATGATGCTGAAATTCTACACACTTATAGAACCTATCAAATAAAAAAATTGTGCAAAGTTTTAACTAATTTGGTTTATTGGTTTTTGAGTTATGATTGATCAAAGAAATGAGATTTCCAGCATAGGCCATTTGTGAAGTCTATTAAGGGATAGAGCGCTCTCGTGCCTCCCTTGATATATATTTATATACACGGGTTGTTGATATCCGGACAACCGACCCCTGAAATCCGATTATAGACTAACTGACTTCAAATACCTTTCAAAGGAGTTTTTAATTTTTATTTTTATTTTATTTTTATTTTATTTTATTTTATTTTATTTTTATTTTATTTTATTTTTATTTTATTTATTTTTATTTTATTTTATTTTTATTTTATTTTATTTTTATTTTATTTTATTTTATTTTATTTTATTTTTATTTTATTTTATTTTATTTTATTTTATTTTTATTTTATTTTATTTTTATTTTATTTTATTTTATTTTATTTTATTTTATTTTTATTTTATTTTTATTTTATTTTATTTTTATTTTATTTTATTTTATTTTTATTTTTATTTTATTTTATTTTATTTTATTTTATTTTATTTTTATTTTATTTTATTTTATTTTATTTTATTTTTATTTTATTTTATTTTTATTTTATTTTATTTTTATTTTATTTTTATTTTATTTTATTTTTATTTTCATTTTTATTTTTATTTCATTTTAATTTTATCATAGACTCACATATGTCACTTGAATCCACTAACTAGTCGGAATATAGAAAAAGAAAAAACTTTTTACCACAAAAAACAAATAACGTTTTCTCCAATCACACGGGAGCCACCACCTTGGTTTTTCTGAAACAGTCTCAACAAAAGCTGATGAAAGTTTAGAAGGTTGGACCCCTTCCGAACTCGAAACCGACGGTACTGATGTTGTACTGATTTTCTGTATTAAAAAAATAAATATTTACGCTCTTAATTTTGAATTTGAATCTCTCAATTAATCGAGCACTCTGCTGGAGTTTTCCCCACTATCTTACAAAGAAATTATATATATATATATATATATATATATATATATATATATATATATATATATATATATATTATAATATAAAATGAAGTAAAAAAATAAGGTGTCAATCACATTTTATTAAAATCCAAAGTTCAAGCAAAGTATCCTTAAGTCCTTAGCTCATGAGTTTTCAAAGATAATTTTTCTCTTCAGAGGACCATTACCGCAGTTATACTACTACAGGTAATAAAATTACGCTTTGAAAATATATAAAATTATATACAAATATATAAAAATACATAACATCAAATATATCAACCCAAAAACATACTTTTTGTTGAATCCATACAGTCCATCCAGGTCATACAAATTGAGAAACATAATCAGGAAAGATTTTATATCATAATATTAATGATCTATCCAGTATATTGAGCTTCAGTTTTTATCCGGATGTTTCACTAATTATAAGATATTAATTGACGCTTATATCTTTTGTTGGATTGCTTCATATATATATATATATATATATATATATATATATATATAGAGAGAGAGAGAGAGAGAGAGAGATATATATATAATAAGGAGAATATTTAAAAAAAATATTTTGAAAACCTGGACAACGCAATTTATTTATGTTTTTTTAAATAAATTATTTATTTACTTTAAAAACTTGAGTACTTGATATATATATATATATATATATATATATATATATATATATATATATATATATATATATATATATTTAAGAGGTGTTGTCCTTGGTTAGAAAGCATTGTTTACATGGAAATATAAATTATTAAAAATAATAAGCAATTAGAACGCCATACAATGCATTTTAGTTTCATTAACTTTTTTTTTTCAATTTAATTTTCGAAAATATACTTCATCATCAGAATTACTGAATTTCAAATAAAGATATATAAAAACACCTTTCATTTTTTTTTCCTTTTAGTTCTCATCTTGTTTTATTGGTGTTATCAGTTCGATGTTAATGAACGAATGAGTCTTTTTTTTTTGGACGGCACATGGCGGTGCAAATTGTAATAATAAGAAGTGTTGTCCTTGGTTAGAAAGCATTGTTTATATGGAAATATTAATTATTAAAAATAATAATAAGCAATTAGAACGCCATACAATGCATTTTATATATATATAATTATTTAACAATAAATATTTAATTAATAATTAATATCTACATACCTTTCTGTTTTATCCTTGCGGAAGCATCAGTGTAGAAAAAACTGTTTAAACCAGTCGCACGATCCGAACCCCGGAACAACAGTCACCCTTACCTCAATTCTGAGCGCTCTAACCAATGAGGTTACTTCCAACCATTACGAACGAGATGAGATATAAATCCTATTTATGTGTCAAGCAGGCGGACAACTATAGTCAGCCGTCATAACAGTGTTCAACAGAAAGGAACTTGCATTTATAGTTTACTAGCAGGGCTACCCGGCGTTGCTCGGGGTCATAAAAATATAAAATAGAAGAAAAATCGCGTGTGTAACATCTTTATATTCAAACTTCTATTTCTCTCCCTCTCTCTATAGCCGTCTCTTTATCTTTCTACTTTTCTCTTCCCTGGTCGCCCCATTTCACCGCTACATTCTCATTTTGCCTTTTGCGAAAGCTGTTTCTTCCCCTCCATTCCTCTTACGTTGCCCAGGGCAAAAGTATGACATATTTCTATAAAAAGTACCACCTCTGTCTGCGCCTTCTATATAGGTACTAGTCTCCACCTCGGTGTGCATACTATATAGATACTTATCTTCGCCCCAGTGTGCATACTATATACGTACCTATCGCCGCCCCGGTGCAGATACTATATAAGTATCTATCGCCGCCCCGGTGTGAATGCTACATACGTACCTATCGCCGCCCCGGTGCAGATACTATATAAGTACCTTTGGCGGCCTGGTGCAGATACTATATAAGTACCTATCACCGCCCAGGTGCAGATACTATATAAATACCTTTGGCGGCGTGGTGCAGATACTATATAAGTACCTATCGCCGCCCCGGTTCGAATGCTAAATACGTACCTATTATTGCGGAATCATCACTGTAGATATTACTGTTTAAACAGGGCACACGATCTGAACCCCGTAACAAGAGTCACCTTTAACTCAATTCGGACCGCTACACGTGTTGATGGTGAATTAACGGGGTATCTCTGTAGCTGTACACATATTTGATGCATATAAGTATGATTGGAAATCTGTCGATGCAGGAGATGGTGGACGATGAAAGAATTAATATACGCATCATAAAACTTTGCTTATTTACTCGTCCACTCGGGGTTCGGAATTAATTACAACTCGAAATTAATTTATCAATTTTATTTGCTATTCAACTAATAAATCTCATTTTATTTCTTTCATTTGTAAAATTATATTGTACGAATTAAAAAAAAAGTTTTATTTCCTTTTATCATCAAGAATTTGTAAAGTCGTATATTAATCATATTTTTTAAAGAAATTTGTAGTATATTTTATCATTTAAGAAAATTCGTAAAGTATATTTATCATATTTTTTAAAGAAATTTGTAAAGTATATTTATCATATTTTTTAAAGAAATTTGTAAAGTATATTTATCATATTTTTTAAAGAAATTTGTAAAGTATATTTATCATATTTTTTAAAGAAATTTGTAAAGTATATTTATCATATTTTTTAAAGAAATTTGTAAAGTATATTTATCATATTTTTTAAAGAAATTTGTAAAGTATATTTATCATATTTTTTAAAGAAATTTGTAAAGTATATTTATCATATTTTTTAAAGAAATTTGTAAAGTATATTTATCATATTTTTTAAAGAAATTTGTAAAGTATATTTATCATATTTTTTAAAGAAATTTGTAAAGTATATTTATCATATTTTTTAAAGAAATTTGTAAAGTATATTTATCATATTTTTTAAAGAAATTTGTAAAGTATATTTATCATATTTTTTAAAGAAATTTGTAAAGTATATTTATCATATTTTTTAAAGAAATTTTAAAAGTATATTTATCATATTTTTTAAAGAAATTTGTAAAGTATATTTATCATATTTTTTAAAGAAATTTTAAAAGTATATTTATCATATTTTTTAAAGAAATTTGTAAAGTATATTTATCATATTTTTTAAAGAAATTTGTAAAGTATATTTATCATATTTTTTAAAGAAATTTTAAAAGTATATTTATCATATTTTTTAAAGAAATTTGTAAAGTATATTTATCATATTTTTTAAAGAAATTTGTAAAGTATATTTATCATATTTTTTAAAGAAATTTGTAAAGTATATTTATCATATTTTTTAAAGAAATTTATAAAGTATATTTAGATTTAGATTTGTAATTAATTCCGGTTTGTAATAAATTCTGTCACCCGTCCACTCACTCCAGACCGCAGCAGCATGTTCTTCTCCCATGGACATATGCTAAACCAAGTGTATTTTATATGCGACCAGCATATCAAAGACATAATCATCTGTTAATATATATATATATATTTTACATTAAAGGTCACCGCTTATCAAGGCCAAAAGACCACTGGAGGATAAGGGTTAAAGAGTTTGACTCGAGGATAGGGGTTAAGGGTTTGACTCAAGAATAAGGGTTAAAGAGTTTGACTCTAGGATAGGGGTTAAAGAGTTTGACTCTAGGATAGGGGTTAAGGGTTTGACTCAAGAATAAGGGTTAAAGAGTTTGACTCTAGGATAGGGGTTAAAGAGTTTGACTCTAGGATAGGGGTTAAAGAGTTTGACTCTAGGATAGGGGTTAAAGAGTTTGACTCTAGGATAGGGGTAAATAGTTTGACTCGAGGATAGGAGTTAAAGAGTTTGACTCGAGGATAAGGGTTAAAGAGTTTGACTCTAGGATAGGGGTTAAAGAGTTTGACTCGAGGATAGGGGTTAAGGGTTTGACTCAAGAATAAGGGTTAAAGAGTTTGACTCTAGGATAGGGGTTAAAGAGTTTGACTCTAGGATAGGGGTTAAGGGTTTGACTCAAGAATAAGGGTTAAAGAGTTTGACTCTAGGATAGGGGTTAAAGAGTTTGACTCTAGGATAGGGGTTAAAGAGTTTGACTCTAGGATAGGGGTTAAAGAGTTTGACTCTAGGATAGGGGTAAATAGTTTGACTCGAGGATAGGAGTTAAAGAGTTTGACTCGAGGATAAGGGTTAAAGAGTTTGACTCTAGGATAGGGGTTAAAGAGTTTGACTCTAGGATAGGGGTTAAAGAGTTTGACTCGAGGATAGGGGTTAAGGGTTTGACTCGAGGATAGGGGTTAAGGGTTTGACTCGAGAATAAGGGTTAAAGAGTTTGACTCTAGGATAGGGGTTAAAGAGTTTGACTCTAGGATAGGGGTTAAAGAGTTTGACTCTAGGATAGGGGTTAAGGGTTTGACTCGAGAATAAGGGTTAAAGAGTTTGACTCTAGGATAGGGGTTAAAGAGTTTGACTCGAGGATAGGGGTTAAGGGTTTGACTCGAGAATAAGGGTTAAAGTGTTTGACTCTAGGATAGGGGTTAAAGAGTTTGACTCGAGGATAGGGGTTAAGGGTTTGACTCGAGGATAGGGGTTAAGGGTTTGACTCGAGAATAAGGGTTAAAGAGTTTGACTCTAGGATAGGGGTTAAAGAGTTTGACTCGAGGATAGGGGTTAAGGGTTTGACTCGAGGATAGGGGTTAAGGGTTTGACTCAAGAATAAGGGTTAAATAGTTTGACTCGAGGATAGGGGTTAAAGAGTTTGACTCGAGGATAGGGGTTAAGGGTTTGACTCGAGAATAAGGGTTAAAGTGTTTGACTCTAGGATAGGGGTTAAAGAGTTTGACTCGAGGATAGGGGTTAAGGGTTTGACTCGAGGATAGGGGTTAAGGGTTTGACTCGAGAATAAGGGTTAAAGAGTTTGACTCTAGGATAGGGGTTAAAGAGTTTGACTCGAGGATAGGGGTTAAGGGTTTGACTCGAGGATAGGGGTTAAGGGTTTGACTCGAGAATAAGGGTTAAAGAGTTTGACTCTAGGATAGGGGTTAAAGAGTTTGACTCGAGGATAGGGGTTAAGGGTTTGACTCGAGAATAAGGGTTAAAGTGTTTGACTCTAGGATAGGGGTTAAAGAGTTTGACTCGAGGATAGGGGTTAAGGGTTTGACTCGAGGATAGGGGTTAAGGGTTTGACTCGAGAATAAGGGTTAAAGTGTTTGACTCTAGGATAGGGGTTAAAGAGTTTGACTCGAGGATAGGGGTTAAAGAGTTTGACTCTAGGATAGGGGTTAAAGAGTTTGACTCGAGGATAGGGGTTAAAGAGTTTGACTCTAGGATAGGGGTTAAAGAGTTTGACTCTAGGATAGGGGTTAAAGAGTTTGACTCTAGGATAGGGGTAAATAGTTTGACTCGAGGATAGGAGTTAAAGAGTTTGACTCGAGGATAAGGGTTAAAGAGTTTGACTCTAGGATAGGGGTTAAAGAGTTTGACTCTAGGATAGGGGTTAAAGAGTTTGACTCGAGGATAGGGGTTAAGGGTTTGACTCGAGGATAGGGGTTAAGGGTTTGACTCGAGAATAAGGGTTAAAGAGTTTGACTCTAGGATAGGGGTTAAAGAGTTTGACTCTAGGATAGGGGTTAAAGAGTTTGACTCTAGGATAGGGGTAAATAGTTTGACTCGAGGATAGGGGTTAAAGAGTTTGACTCGAGGATAGGGGTTAAGGGTTTGACTCGAGAATAAGGGTTAAAGTGTTTGACTCTAGGATAGGGGTTAAAGAGTTTGACTCGAGGATAGGGGTTAAGGGTTTGACTCGAGGATAGGGGTTAAGGGTTTGACTCGAGAATAAGGGTTAAAGAGTTTGACTCTAGGATAGGGGTTAAAGAGTTTGACTCGAGGATAAGGGTTAAAGAGTTTGACTCGAGGATAGGGGTTAAGGGTTTGACTCGAGAATAAGGGTTAAAGAGTTTGACTCGAGGATAAGGGTTAAAGAGTTTGACTCGAGGATAAGGGTTAAAGAGTTTGACTCGAGGATAAGGGTTAAAGAGTTTGACTCGAGGATAGGGGTTAAGGGTTTGACTCAAGAATAAGGGTTAAAGAGTTTGACTCGAGGATAAGGGTTAAAGAGTTTGACTCGAGGATAAGGGTTAAAGAGTTTGACTCGAGGATAAGGGTTAAAGAGTTTGACTCGAGGATAAGGGTTAAAGAGTTTGACTCGAGGATAGGGGTTAAAGAGTTTCACTGGTGGATGGTGAGACAACACCGCGTTCACCGGCAGGATGGTTGTAGCAAGGAAGAAATTGATTATTTATGGGGACGGTTCAACAAGAACTTGTTTACATTGGACTTGAAGACGACCATATTGTAGTCGGCAGGGAAGCAGGCTCGTGACACTGTGTTCCACAGACGGGCAGTTCTAGGAAATAAGCTCTGTCCATGGCAGTTTCATTTCGTCTTGGGCACGCAGAGGGAGAAAGGGTAATTATTGACAATGGTAGTAGCTAGGCGGGTTCTTATTGCGAATGTTTTGCAAGAGAAGACCATAGATTTGAGCTCAGTCTGTAGCAGTCACCAATAGGCACTACTTTTGAATGCGTAATCACTGTCCCTGTGAGTTGGCTTGTCCAATCAAATCACAGGGCACAGTAATATCGTTAGTTCCCTAAGGGACTACTTATGTCCCCTTAGGGTTCGAGGAAAAAGATCAGACGACCTCCTGGCACCAGCTTGGACACATCGCAGGGAGCTCCAGCGAGGAACGAGGAAACGTTCTCTCTCCTGCCGCCGTCGCCAACTCGACGACTACTACCATTTTCACCTGAAGAAATACACGGGCAGCCCTAAGAACTCTTATATTCTTCCTCTTCCTCAGACGGATACCGTCCCACTCTCATCTACCTATACCAAACGGTATAGGTAACCTTGAGTTAATAAAACCCCTTTTTGTTATAGTTACAGAAATACTTTTCGTTGTTCCGTTTCTTTACGAGAAGATAAAAGGATAACCCCTTCCACCATCTCATCTTCTCCTTACAAGTCGAACACCTATCATGAAAATAACGGTAGAGCAGAGAAAGACTAGCAACATCTCTTCTGTGGGAGAGTGACTGTAGGGAAGAGAAGAGGGCATCTCCCACTAGATTTCGAAGTCAGTTTTAGTCTCTGTCAAGGCAGAAAAAGTAGTGGGGTTTAAAAATTGCCTGGGCAGCCCCGTCGGCATTCCCCGGTAGGGGCGCCTCAGGCAGTAAGCAATAAACTTACTCCAAAGAGGGGAGGCGAAGCCTGGGAGGGTGGACCTCCTAGAACTGCACAGGACAAACCCATAGACAGGCGTAAATCAAGCCCCGAAGGCCAAGACAATACCAGTCTATGGGATGCAGTATCCATCGGAACAGATACTACACTTTGATCTTAGCCAAAAGGCCAGTGGTAGTAGCTAGGCAGGTTCTTATTTTGAATGTTTAATCCAATAATAATAATTAATTCATTGCTTACTGCCTGAGGCGCCCCTACCGGGGAATGCCGACGGGGCTGCCCAGGCAATTTTTGATGGTCAGAGTGCTCACCTGTCGGGCGCTGGCTTTTCAACCCCCACTTTCCGACCCGACCTTGGGTCACATCTTACTTGTGGGAGTAGGATAAAACTGGCCTTGTGCCTAACTCATGGAGAGGAGTAAATAATAATTAATAATACAATTCATTTTATTTTGTCAGAAAATTTTTTTAAAAAGTAATTTATTACAATTTGTCAAATTTTAAATTATGTTTTCTTTCAAAAAAAGACGTTCTATGAAGTTTAAGTTTGAAATGGTATTTTTATTGCTAAAAGCGCAAATTGAATAGGTGCATCTGAAGAATGAAGTCGTTCTTGATATTTTAATATTTATAATAAAAAGCAAGGGTATCTTTTACAATAATCTGCAGAGTCGCTAACGGGGTCGAAAAAACGAACAAGAACGGGGTAAAAAATAAATATACAAGTGAAGCTGACCTACGTTGAGAATAGATATTTTCCTACTTACCTATGGAATTTGTTTGTATTTTTACGTAGTATAAATGGGTTTTTATTAGATGTAAAAAAAATTTCTCTTTTTTTTTTTCACCGGTTTTTACTAAAAACAAAATGGCGTCTCGGCCTTACCTCCTTACCATACCCCCCCCCCCAATTGCCATTTTTTTTTGTTCAATGTTCGTGTGACAAAACTATTGATTTCTAATAAATAGCAGTTGGAACGGTTTAAAAATACAAACAAATGTCACAGATAAGGTGGAAAATAACTTTTATCGGCTACAGTTACTTTTATTTGTTGTATGTTTGTTTTTTTAGCGTTTTCACTCTGCGGATTATTGTAAAAGATACCTAAAAGCAACTTATTTCAATTATGGACAATGCATATAGGACATATCTTCTAAAAAAAGGCATTTTTTAGACTAAACTCCCATAAAAAACTGAATCTCCGTTATTGCAAATTATTTTTCTAAAATTGAAATGTTTATGTTACTATAAAGGGAGGTAACTTTAAATTAAAATTATCTCCCTTGCATTCAAGAATAAAATGGACTTATTTTAAAAGTTATCATTATTATTTTAATAACTAAGTAATTACAGAAGAATTGGACAATTTCATGAATGCTAATGGACAAAAGTAGAAAAATTCTTGAGGTTATTTACAGAGGCTTAGTACATGCAACCATTAGTCACATCTCAGGCGAGAGTTAGCATATTTAAAAAAATATTGCATAGATATTTAGGTACTTTGTTAGATTGGGAACCGTATTCAAAGGCGTTATTTAACACCTACCCACAATAGGAGTATGTGACACAAGGTCGGAAAGTGGGATTTGAAAAGCCAGCGCCCGAGAAGGTGATCACTATGGCGATTAAAAATTGCCTGGGCAGCCCCGTCGGCATTCCCCGGTAAAGGCGCCTCAGACAGTAAGCAATAAACTTACTCCTCCCCAAAGAGGGGAGGCAAAGCCTGGGAGGGTGGACCTCCTAGAACTGCACAGGACAGACCTATAGACCGGCGTAAATCAAGCTCCGAAGGCCAAGACAATACCAGTCTATGGGGTGCAGTATCCATCGGAACAGATACTACACTTTGAAATATTTATTTGCAGAAAATACATATTTATATTTAAAACAAATTAGGCACAAGGCCATCAAAAGTGTGGGGTGGGGGGTGTCGTTGGTCATCCTTTGTCTAAGGTAATAAAATTGTCTATCCTACTCTTAACTAGAATCATCTCAGTCACCACAATACCACATTTGCTCTAGGGGCCGTCCTACTTAGGCTATTATAAAATAAGTTGGCAACCTTTAAATTTTTCCTTAGGTTTTTTTTTTTAAATTTTTTTATTATTATTATATATATATAAATAAATAAATATGGTTATATTTACAGAAATTCATTGGAGTATAATGGGGGAGGGGAGAAAAAGCAAAAACCCTTTCTAAATATTAGACTGCCCACTGTTTTCCGGTTTGTTCTGAACCAAAAAACAAGCAGGTTCGTCTCTAAATGGGAGTGGGATCTAAGTGGGAGAAAAAAGAAAATGGGAGATGGAGTTTGGAGAGTGGGTGGTGTCCTTCTTGACCAAAAGGCCGAGAATCGGCGTCGGTGTTTTCCAGCTTTTTATGTAAAACGCTGGAAAGCCCCGAAGCGGTTAGTCAATGAAACTACGAGAAAGTCATTTTGGGATTTTACTATTTATGTCCGTCAGCACGACTAGACAGGACAGCTGCTGTTACTTTTGTTGTTGTTGTTGTTGTTGTTGCTGTTGTTAAGTAAGTCAGACTTCTGCATAGAGATCACAAAGATCGTGCCTCAGGATTGTCTGGTCTGCATAAAGTCCTCCTCGTTGACGTTGCTATTCGTTAACCTACAAGATTGCAGGTTTCCCCCCAGACACTGAAAACGGCAAGGCTCAGTGGTTGCATGCAAAGTCGGGGAAGGTTTGGCCTAGAGCACGCAAAGAATGGCACATAAGTAACATTGCCATTTTCACTCCATTGATTAACAGTTCCACACCTGACACCTTTTTGTTTGCCACACGCAGAGGCAGAGACGACCAGAGGACGACGGATCCTGATGTCGACTCCTCCTGGATTTTCATCAAAGCTCTGTAAGCAGGGTAGCTCGGACAATAAAAAAAATTTTTTTTTTTAACTTGAATTTATCCCAAACACGGCTACTGTGAATTAGGGGCCAGATTTATAGGGGCATCCTAAGTGGGGAGTTGTGCAGCGAACTCACTTATATTCACACATTCCTGACATAGCCAGCTGGTCAATACTCCTACCCTCCAAAAATTTCACATCTGACCACAACAAAATCTCCCCTCTCCCCTATCTCACTCTTTCGATTACTTCTTTCATACTCTTACCCACCCACCCCGCCTATTTTCAAGTTATCTTCATTTCTTCAAATTTTTTTCTAAAACTATGATACTACCTACATACCAAAGACACAGAGTTCCCCCTTCCCTCCTCTTTCCCCAGCCCCTCAAAATCCATGCCACACCTCACCACGACAAAAACCTCAGCACCCCCTCCCCTCTCTCCCACCCTAAGACAAATTCACTAACACTCTCACCCCTCCCCTTTTTCACTGTTGCCTTAATGTACCCACTCAAAGCTTTCCATATTCATTTCACTCTTTGCTACTGGCTGACTTCTCGTCCAGCGCTTTTAGTAGCCACGGCTACTACTTTTCCTTATCAACCCATCATGTCAACCCAATATTTCGATGTACTTGCATGACATTTTTCTTAAAATTATCATCCTGAGGAAGTCTTACAATAAAGACGAAACGTTGATGAATATATAAAAAATATCTCTTGGTTTTTCCTTTTTCATTTCCCATTACGTCGGATTACTCTCATCCTTTCTTTCTCATTTAAATTTCTGCATGTTGGTACAGTCGGGGAAACAGGGAGCAGGGGGTGGGGGATTTCCAAAGGCAAGTGATTCCAGGAAAAAACCTATTAGAGTAGAAATCCTTCTGCAATATGGGGAGCTTTACAGTGAAGGGGTGTGATTTTGCTGTTTATCGGGTTTGTCGGAGGTATTTCCGATGAGGGGACACAAGTGCAGCAAGTTCGTTGGAGCACATTCCATTGAAGTACTTGTAAAACAAGCATTGAGATGGAACATTGCAGCGATGGGACAGGGGCTGGAGCTTGGAAGACAGTGTGAACCTATAAGGTTAGAGACTCTTTTTTGGACTCTGTCTAAGAGGGAGAGACTAGTGGTTGGTGCACCAGCCCATATGTGACAACAATACTCCATGCATGGGCGAATGGTAGCTTTGTAGAAATATAGAATACAGGCAGGTCTGAGAAATTTTCTGGACCGGTAGAAGGAGACCACCTTCTTTGCAGCAGACTTAACAGTATATTCTATGTATTTATTCTAATATATGTTATCTGTGAATGTTAGGCTGAGGAGTTTGAATGTTGAACACTCATGTAGGGTGCTATCACCCATGGCATTTGATGGTTGATAAGGTTTCTTATGATTGTTAAAAGAAAAGGGGTTTGTCTTGGTAGCATTAAATGTAACCATCCATTTTTGAAAAAGAGCTTTGTCTTGGTAGCATTAAATGTAACCATCCATTTTTGAAAAAGAGCTTTGTCTTGGTAGCATTAAATGTAACCATCCATTTTTGAAAAGGAGCTTTGTCTTGGTAGCATTAAATGTGATCATCCATTTTTGAAAAGGAGCTTTGTCTTGGTAGCATTAAATGTTATCATCCATTTTTGAAAAGGAGCTTTGTCTTGGTAGCATTAAATGTGATCATCCATTTTTGAAAAGGAGCTTTGTCTTGGTAGCATTAAATGTGATCATCCATTTTTGAAAAGGAGCTTTGTCTTGGTAGCATTAAATGTGATCATCCATTTTTGAAAAGGAGCTTTGTCTTGGTACCATTAAATGTAATCCACTTTTGTACCCCATTCCACTAAAGAATGGCGGTCATTTTCTAAGGATTCAGCCATGTTGACCCTCTCCTACCACAGTGAGGAAGGGTTGGACTTTGCTTATGATGATTTTCTATTCGAGCAACCGTGGCCCGTTGTTTTGAACTATCGCTGATTCCCCTCATCATTCGGAAAATCTGTCCCCGTCAGCCCAAAGTATTTGATATATTTCTTGCGGTATTATAAACAACTAGCAAATATATGCTCCCTCCATGTTTTCGCTAGTTGTTTTATTTAATTGCTCAGTAAAATGTGTTTTTTTTCTTTTACACAAAAAAAGAAAGGAAATCACCCCATCCTTTACTTTAATACATAAAACACGGAATAATAAAAACATAGTTTTTAAACTAAATTTACCCTTTACGGCGTAAAATGTAAAACAAAAAATCCTAAACTCACTTAAGGTCGTAAAAAGATAATAATATTTGAAGTTTTTTCAAATCGAAACAAAAAGTTGTACCTAAAATAAAATCAACAATTAAAAAAAATAAAATACAGTGAAAACGATTCTAAATTCGGTTATTTAATTGCTCAGTAAACTCAAGCCAACAATCCAGTCATTTCACGTTATTATTGACTTCTATTATTGCTCTGTTTTTACATTGAACTCTCCGACTCAAGATTTCTTACAGAAATTCCTCTCACTATATATATATATATATATATATATATATATATATATATATATATATATATATATATATAGTCTCAGAAGTTTCTCAACCATTAAAAAAAAAAAAAAAATAAAAAATAAAAAATAAGTCGTTCAGTGGAAAATCACTCATGTAAGTCAATTTAGTTTTTACAGTTATTATATTAGTTTGTTTCTAAAATTATTTAAGGGATCATCAGTTGTTTACCATGAAAAACTGTTTCGGGAATATATATATATATATATATATATATATATATATATAGTATAAATGTGTTTATTTATACAAACATTATTGGTTGCATATGTGCATACATGTTTCGGTTGTACTATCCATAGAGAGTCAACCTCTTCAGACCAAAAAAAGGAGGAAGTGAAATCGGGTTTGGAAAACTTTCTTATTAAGTATATTTCACAGCTCATCAGTGCGGCTAGACTATATATATGGTACACGTGTTATATTAGTTTCTGTAGATGATAATCCTTGAACCTCCAGTGTTTATAAAAAGTGCTCAATAACAAGTAGAGCTGTTCTTTAGTATTTATTAAAAAAAACAACAACAAAAAAAAAACGACCAAGTTAAGTGGGATTTGAAAAACTTTCTTATTAAGTATATTTTTTGGGGGGATGGGACGTGTTTATAATTTAACCGGTCAAGCTTAGTATAGAATTACATTCTTTACTCGTTAATCATTTCAATTCGTTTCTATTTTTTTTAATTCATTGTTTTCATTCCTTTCATCATCTATTTTATAACTCCTGTTCCTTATCCTTTCTTTTTATTACCTACTTAGCGCTTAGTCAGGAATCCTTTACTTTTCAATTTAACACATAGAGTCTTGATCTACATACATATATGTTAACTCATGAAAATCTCATCATATATACACACAAATATATACCTAGATAACCATACATACATGTCCTGATCTCTACATAAAATACATAAACGCACACATCTGAAGATACACAAGTACACACATACACATACACAGTTATCATAGGAGCCACTGGACTCATGAAGAAGAACTTGAAAAAGTATTTAGCAAGTATACCTGGTGAACCAAGTGCAAGAGAAATCCAGACAACTGCACTCAAGGGAACAGCCAGAATCCTGAAAAGAGCTCTCGGTTGGAGTCTGTAAATAGCGGGTGATCGTATGGCATTTGGAAGAATGCCCCGTCCCCAGCAAATGAATGAAAAGAAAAAGAAAAAAAAAAGGGAGAAATACATATATATAAATATAAATATATAAAAGCAATATATATATATATACCTACAGATATATATACATATGGGCACATACAGATTTACATATACACATCCATTCTCATATATAACCAAGGGAAGGACTTGAATTCCTACTAGACACCACCCTCGGGTGTCTTCGGTCTCTCTGTACAAGGGTTTGTCAGAGACTCTGACATGAGGATACTTTTTACTTGAAGTAAACTCTGACCAAATATTTTTTTTTAAATGGTGTGCTGTCTCCTCAAACCATCCAGCACGTCTCCTGAATTGCGGACGGGGGCACCCCTCTCTACTCATAGAGGGCAGCTTCGAATAAACAATTAGAAGCCGTTGACAATGAGGAAATGAATAATAAAAAATATGAATAAAAACAAAAATAAATACTGGCAGGCCGGCACCCAGGATAAAAAGGGCCCATCAACCCGTTCATACACCAGGCGGGAAGATGTAAGCAATGGTGTAAACTTTCCTGCCTCTGGAAATGATGCCCCAGCCAATACAGAGACCAACCAGGGTCAGCCACCAGGCCTTGAGACAAAAGGTCCTGGCCCCCTATCTCCATCAAATACAGCAACAACAAAAAAAGAAACATAAGAGGCTTAAAAGCTCAACCATGGACTGTTGCACAAAAGAAGGTGCTATTGTTTTGCTACCACTACTGAAAGTTTGAAAATTGGAGCAAAACATCCAATGAGATTTTAGCTGATAAGATCCAAGAATCTACCCTCCCCGAAAACAAAAAATATGTTTTATTAAGTTAAGTTTTTTTAAGAAAAAAATCATACAGTCATTAACTTTGATTTCAAAATTAATGACTGCATGATTTTTTCTGCATTTTTTTTCATCTTGAGGAAGTCTACAATAAAGACGAAACGTTGATGAATACATAAATAATATAGTTTTTCGTTTTCCTTTTTCATTTTCCATATATATATATATATATATATATATATATATATATATATATATATATATATATATATATATATTATAATATAAAATGAAATAATAAAATAAGGTGCCAATCAAATTTTATTAAAATTCAAAGTTCAGGCAAAGTATTGGCACCTTATTTTATTATTTCATTTTATATTATAATATTAATGCTCTATCCAGTATATTGAACTTCAGTTTTTATCCGGATGTTTCACTAATTATAAGATATTTGTTGACGCTTATATGTTTTGTTGGATTACTTATATATATATATATATATATATATATATATATATATATATATATATATATATATATATATATATATATATATATAGTCTAAAGAAGCTTTGAGTCATTAAAAAAAAAAAAAATGTAAAATGCAGTTTAAATTCCCAGACAAACTAACTAAATCCAAGATATTGCAGACTTAACATTCGTTGGAAAATTAACAAATGAAAAAATATAAGTAAAATAAAAAAAATAAAAAATTAAAAAAATAAAAATAAAAAAATAAAAAGGGGGGCGTTAATTATCTAAGAGTGAAACAAAAACAGGAGACCTTAAGCGTCTAATATTAACACGGGGATCATCAGCTGTTTACCATGTAACTGTTTCGGAGATTTAAAAACAGGACAGTTATAATATTCATGGCTCTCCAATGGTACTGATTATACGACCATTTCCCCAATAATCAAGTGTCGAAATAATTCAGCTTAAAATATCACTAATATATACATAAAAAAATAATAATGATAAAATAATAATAATAATAATATATTACCCTTAAGACTACCGTATGATATAGTAATTTGCATATCAAATAACATTAATTATAACAATAATAAAAAAAATTAAAATAATAATACTATCTAAACACTATATCCAAGAATATATATATATAATCAGATTTACATAGCCTATGACACTTCCTTGGTCATAGTTTGCCTACATACTAAGTTTGTTAAAATGCAACCAGTTATTTATGTATATATTATATAAATGGCCGGACAGACAGATATTTAATTTTATTTTTATAGATTTATTTCTTTTTCCTTTTCATTTCAGTGTTGATCATTGTGGGAAACGTCCTTGCCATTTTGATGATCATCTTCCTATTGGTAGTTTACATTTTCTACGGGTAAGGAATTCTAGCAAAATTAAGCATGTTGTTAAATCATGTAAATTTTTTCATGCCTCTTAGAAATTTGATGTCCCTGAAGCAAGGGATGTAATCAAGGGAGGCGCGAGAGCGCTCTATCTCTTAATAGACTTCAAAAACGACCTATGCGAGAAATCTCATTTCTTTGATCAGTCATAACTCAAAAACCAATAAACCAAATTAGTTAAAACTTTGCACAAAATTTTTAGTTGATAGTTTCTATAAATGTGTAGAATTTCAGCATCATTAGTAAAGGCAACCCAGAGATCCAGAAAGGTCAGGAGTGATTTTGTGTTATCCGTGTGTACGTACGTACGTGTGTGCCACCCTGTATCTCATCAACTATTTGATGGATTCAGCTGATTTTTGGCAGAGATAGAGGTTCTAGGGTCTAGTTGATGGCATTTTAATTTCAGTTTACCATATACCTTAGTTTTCCAGAAAATTCCAAAAAACCTTAAAAATGACCATTGTATTGAGGCATAGCCTTTACAAAAGTAGTGACGTTCCATGATAAATGCCAGTATACTGAAATCATGTGCCCTTAATAGGGTTAAGATGAAAATTCATATACACTAAATGTACAAAAGCAAGGAAATTCCCAAATTTTTACACTTTTATTGTCATTAAGGGTATGCGAGCACAACAGGGCTATGTATTTTACTGGTAGGAATTTTTCTTCAGCGCACCTCACACACTTCATCCACTCATGCATAGAGATTTATACTGTATACCCTTAATGACAATAAAAGTGTAAACATTTGGGAATTTCCTTGCTTTTGTACATTTAGAGTATATGAATTTTCATCTTAACCCTATTAAGGGCATATCATGGAATTCTATTTACACTTTCGATTCTTGTGAGAGAAGAGTTATTCCCCTTGAATGTATTAACAAAGACAACGATTTATTTTTTATCAAAATCCAGATTTTATTTTCTGTTTGATTCTTTCTCAGATGAACAAACAATTCCCGAACCATCGTCTCCTCTGTTATTTAAGAATTGCCTACATAAATTTACTTCAGTTCTGTTGTCGTTTCGGTCTTTGTCCCAATAACCAATCATATTTATTCCAAAACAATATACATTCTCTTGTCCATTTTTCAACCTATTGACGGCAGGTATAAGGAATGTTCGTCTTTCCAATCTCTCACTAAAATAATTCTTTCTTTTTTTTTTATTTTGAATTTAGATATTATTCTTGTTCCATATTTGCTTCGAGCCGAGACACTTTCACCCGGGTTTATAACGTGTCTTGCCCCCGCCCTAGTTACCCCTCCCACTTTTATGTATCTCGCGTTCAGCAAAGCAATTATTGTTTAAATTATTGTTGCTTTAGAGAGTGTCTTGTTCAAGATTTGGTTAACTTTAAATGTTTCCAAATTCCATTCAAATTTCAAACGGGTCACGAAATAATTCATTCATTTTGTCAACTACAAAAATTGATTAAAATGGCTGGTTTGAAATACATTCCGGTGGATTGAATTTTGTAATTAAATTATTTTTTTAAATAGGATTTTTTTTAAATGTATGTCTGAGTACTTCACTCTATTGCATTTAAACTGGTGATACCAGATCAGGCTGCCCTGTGGCTCCCTGAGACGAAATTCACCTACATTGACGTTTTTTTTTTTTTTTTTTGTAAAACTTAATTATGTTCTACAAAACCAAAAACAAAAACAACAGCCCCTCTCCCTTTCTCCCTCCCATTTTTTATTTTATTTTTCCTACCCTACTCCCGGTCCTGGATATGACCTTAAACTACATCCGATGGTGAGGTCCGGCTTACGGATATATAAGAAAATTTAAGGAAATTTAAAGTTACCCAAATATACTTATCCATGTATAAATACAACATTTAATTTCTTAGTTCGATTTTATAAAAAAGGGAGGAAAGGCTAAAAAAGTCTCCCCCCCCCCAATAAAAAAGAAAAAAAAAAAAAAACTCCGGCATTAAATGACCACATAGGTTGATATGCCGCAAAACCAACCAATCCAATCCAATCCTATTGCATTTACTATTACTATGTCGGACACTCTTCTCCGCAGGACCCATCGTCTCCTCTGTTATATAATAATTACCTACATAAGTTTACACCAGTTATCGTTTTAGTCTTAGTTCTAATAACCAATCATATTTATTTAAAAACAATATACATTCTCTTGTTAATTTTTCAACCTATTGACGTCAGGGACAATGGAATGTTTTGCTTTCCAATCTCTCACCAAAATAATTCTTTCTTTTTTCTTTTTATTCTTTTTCAAGATGTGGCTTCGATCCAAAATGCCTTCATCCGGGTTTCTAATCTCTGTCACTCTTTAGTTGCTAAAGGCCCCTCTCTCTTCATGCTGAGAAAAACAAATATTGTTTCATTGTCGATTTAAAAAGTGTCTTGTTCAAGATATGTTTCCTAATTTCTTTCGAATTCCAAAAGGGTCGCTAAGTTGCCATGTCACTAACAAGGGTGCTGACAATCCAAGGACCCGAACTTTGAAGTAACCCCCAAGGAGGCTGTTCTGTATTACCATTTAGTGAATGGAGTCTGGACCATGCAGTAGTTTTTGATGGGACCTCTCGATGCCATATTAGTGGAAACTGCTACACCTTTTCTTTCTTTTACTCACTCTCTCTGTGTTCTGCTCTAAACTCATTTGCTCACCTCTTTCACAAATCTTCCATTCCCAACATGAAAAGTCTCCAAACAAATCAAAAGCTTAAAACCAGAACCCCAACTTCCAACATAGATCCCTTCTATCACGTCCTCTTTTCCAACATCAGGGGTCTATGTTCCAACCTTCCGAAGGTTGAAATATATTTACAGGAGACCAAACCTGACCTGTTGTTCCTATACTAAACTGGTATGGGCTCGTCAGTTTCTACTGATGGATTCATGATACCAGGATACTCAGATCTGATCTCTAAACCCGACCCTCATGATCGCCATGGTCATGGAATCTGTGCCTACATCAAGGATGGTTTTCCTTGTGGTAGGGACACTTCCTACGAAGACCATAATTCACCCTATATGTGTATTCTGTGTTCCTCTTACGCACAGCACCGCTTTCATCTTTTTCTCTCTATCGTCCCCTCTCCGACGGGGTTACTGTCATTGAGCAAATTTCTGACAGAATTGATAAGATCTTGTCTGTTCACCCTTTTGCTAGCATCCATGTCTGTGGTGACTTTAATGTCCACAATGTTGAACGGCTAGTTCATTCAAACAACACTGACGATGAAGGGCGGTTTTGTCACGATTTTTTACTTGCTTATTGTTGTGGGGTACAAATCACCCCTATTGGAGAACTGATGGTATCAACCAGGTATAATAAATACCACTGGTTGCAGAGACTCAGAGAGACTTTCATACCATGTTTTACCGCATGTTATGAACCTGTTCATCTCCTACCACATTAGTGGTGTTCTGTATTGCTTTATGATAAATACATTGTTATATTTTAACCCTGTCACTATTTGTGGTTTATTTCTTTGTGACCCCTAGCACGGGTCTACAACACTTATGATCTAACACAGATTGTTGACAAACCCACCCGCGCTCCCGATGTTGACGGACATTTTGCAAGTCTTCTTTATCTTTTCTTAACAACTTGTCATGAACTATGCTCATCCTCTGTCCTATATCCACTGGAATCTTCCGATCACTCAGTCAAGATCAGAACAAAGTACAACAAGTCCCCTGAAGTCCCTCTCCATTGCAGAGTGTATGGATACCTGATGAGCGTATCCTTCGTATCAGAAATTCCCCTACATTCCATGTTTAAAAAGAATGTGGGGAATCTTTTACAATGATCAGCAGAGTCACGAACGAGGTCCAAAAAAAGAATGAGAAAGGGTTTAAAAACAAATTTGCAACAAGTAAAGTTTACTTATGTCTAGAATAGACATTTTTCTACTTACCTATGTAATTTGTTTGTATTTTTGCATAGTATAATTGGCTTTTTATTTGATGTTAAAAAAAAAATTCTTGTTTTTTTTTAACATCGAATTTGGCAAAAAAGAAAATGGCCGCCCGGCCTCTATATTATTACGTAAATCGGCCATCTTGTTTTGTGCGATGTTCGTGTGGCGAATACTTAAATTTCTAATAAATAGCAATTGAAACGGGTTAAAAATCTTTTTAATAGTTGGGAAAGACACAGGTAAATTTGAAAATAACTTTTATCGCCTACAGTTACTTTTATTTGTTGAATATTTGTTTTTTGAGCGTTTTTACTCTGCTGATTATTGTAAAAGATTCCCAGAATGTGTCCCGTATCACATCTGATTTAACTCATTGGCTAATTGCTGGTATTGAGAACTTCATACCCTCCAAGAAATTCCAACATAAACCAAACTTCCAGCCGTGGTACACCTCTGAACGTGCCGCTGCCATCGCTCACAGAAATGACTATTTCAATAGCTTTCAACAAAATAAATGCTCTGAAACCAACGCCGTCACTGCAAAAGGGTTATAAAAAATGCAAAAGAAAAGTACGCCAAATTATTTTTTAATGGGATTTTTTAATTCTTCGTTTGAGGAATACTTTGCACCACTCAAGGATAAGGGTTAAAGAGAGTGTCAGTTTGACAATGAACAACACTATGAGAGAATTGGAAACGGTGAGTGGAATTGGTAGAATTTAATTATTTAATAAGACGGCTCAACAAGTATTTGTTAACATTGGACTTGAAGACGACCATGCTGTAGTCAGTTGGAAAGAAACTTTGTTCATGGAAGTTCCGTTTATTTTTAGGTAGAGACAGAGACAGAGACAGAGAGAGAGAGTTCTTTGTAGCCAGACGAATTCTTGAACCCTGGTCCCCTTCTCTGTATTGAAGTGATTATTAAATTGTTCGCAACCAGAGTAAATCCCTGGATGGGGTGGGGGGTATTTCAGGGTTTCAAGGAGGTGGAATTGGTCCCACAGATTAGCAGACACAAACTGGATCCAGGGCTACAAAAAACACAGTGTGCATCGCCCATCGCTACCAAAAGGTCATGCTGGATTTTCTCTCCGCTAGCGTTTGTATTAAATGCTATTATGTTAGTATTAGTTATTATTGTTATATTATGTTAGTATTAGTTATTATTGTTATATTATTGTTAGTATTAGTTATTATTGTTATATTATTGTTAGTATTAGTTACTATTGTTATATTATTGTTAGTATTAGTTATTATTGTTATATTATTGTTAGAATTAGTTATTATTGTTATATTATTGTTAGAATTAGTTATTATTCTTATATTATTGTTAGAATTAGTTATTATTGTTATATTATTGTTAGTATTAGTTATTATTGTTATATTATTGTTAGTATTAGTTATTATTGTTATATTATTGTTAGTATTAGTTATTATTGTTATATTATTGTTAGTATTAGTTATTATTGTTATATTATTGTTAGTATCAGTTATTATTGTTATATTATTGTTAGAATTAGTTATTATTGTTATATTATTGTTAGTATAAGTTATTATTGTTATATTATTGTTAGTATCAGTTATTATTGTTATATTATTGTTAGAATTAGTAATTATTGTTATATTATGTTAGTATTAGTTATTATTGTTATATTATTGTTAGTATTAGTTATTATTGTTATATTATTGTTAGTATTAGTTATTATTGTTATATTATTGTTAGTATTAGTTACTATTGTTATATTATTGTTAGTATTAGTTATTATTGTTATATTATTGTTAGTATTAGTTATTATTGTTATATTATTGTTAGTATCAGTTATTATTGTTATATTATTGTTAGAATTAGTTATTATTGTTATATTATTGTTAGTATAAGTTATTATTGTTATATTATTGTTAGTATCAGTTATTATTGTTATATTATTGTTAGAATTAGTTATTATTGTTATATTATGTTAGTATTAGTTATTATTGTTATATTATTGTTAGTATTAGTTATTATTGTTATATTATTGTTAGTATTAGTTATTATTGTTATATTATTGTTAGTATTAGTTACTATTGTTATATTATTGTTAGTATTAGTTATTATTGTTATATTATTGTTAGTATCAGTTATTATTGTTATATTATTGTTAGTATTAGTTATTATTGTTATATTATTGTTAGTATTAGTTATTATTGTTATATTATGTTAGTATTAGTTATTATTGTTATATTATTGTTAGTATTAGTTATTATTGTTATATTATGTTAGTATTAGTTATTATTGTTATATTATTGTTAGTATTAGTTATTATTGTTATATTATTGTTAGTATTAGTTATTATTGTTATATTATGTTAGTATTAGTTATTATTGTTATATTATGTTAGTATTAGTTATTATTGTTATATTATTGTTAGTATTAGTTATTATTGTTATATTATGTTAGTATTAGTTATTATTGTTATATTATTGCTAGTATTAGTTACTATTGTTATATTATTGTTAGTATTAGTTATTATTGTTATATTATGTCAGTATTAGCTATTATTGTTATATTATGTTAGTATTAGTTATTATAGTTATATTATTGTTAGTATTAGTTATTATTGTTATATTATTGTTAGTATCAGTTACTATTGTTATATTATTGTTAGTATTAGTTATTATTGTTATATTATTGTTAGTATCAGTTATTATTGTTATATTATTGTTAGAATTAGTTATTATTGTTATATTATTGTTAGTATTAGTTACTATTGTTATATTATTGTTAGTATTAGTTATTATTGTTATATTATTGTTAGTATCAGTTATTATTGTTATATTATTGTTAGAATTAGTTATTATTGTTATATTATGTTAGTATTAGTTATTATTGTTATATTATTGTTAGTATTAGTTACTATTGTTATATTATTGTTAGTATTAGTTATTATTGTTATATTATTGTTAGTATCAGTTATTATTGTTATATTATTGTTAGAATTAGTTATTATTGTTATATTATTGTTAGTATTAGTTATTATTGTTATATTATTGTTAGTATCAGTTATAATTGTTATATTATTGTTAGAATTAGTTATTATTGTTATATTATGTTAGTATTAGTTATTATTGTTATATTATTGTTAGTATTAGTTATTATTGTTATATTATGTTAGAATTAGTTATTATTGTTATATTATGTTAGTATTAGTTATTATTGTTATATTATTGTTAGAATTAGTTATTATTGTTATATTATTGTTAGTATTAGTTATTATTGTTATATTATTGTTAGAATTAGTTATTATTGTTATATTATGTTAGTATTAGTTATTATTGTTATATTATTGTTAGAATTAGTTATTATTGTTATATTATTGTTAGTATTAGTTATTATTGTTATATTATTGTTAGTATTAGTTATTATTGTTATATTATTGTTAGTATTAGTTACTATTGTTATATTATTGTTAGTATTAGTTATTATTGTTATATTATTGTTAGAATTAGTTATTATTGTTATATTATTGTTAGTATCAGTTATTATTGTTATATTATTGTTAGTATTAGTTACTATTGTTATATTATTGTTAGTATTAGTTATTATTGTTATATTATTGTTAGTATCAGTTATTATTGTTATATTATTGTTAGAATTAGTTATTATTGTTATATTATGTTAGTATTAGTTATTATTGTTATATTATTGTTAGAATTAGTTATTATTGTTATATTATGTTAGAATTAGTTATTATTGTTATATTATTGTTAGTATTAGTTATTATTGTTATATTATGTTAGTATTAGTTATTATTGTTATATTATTGTTAGTATTAGTTATTATTGTTATATTATTGTTAGTATTAGTTATTATTGTTATATTATTGTTAGTATTAGTTATTATTGTTATATTATTGTTAGTATTAGTTACTATTGTTATATTATTGTTAGTATTAGTTATTATTGTTATATTATTGTTAGTATCAGTTATTATTGTTATATTATTGTTAGAATTAGTTATTATTGTTATATTATTGTTAGTATTAGTTATTATTGTTATATTATTGTTTGTATCAGTTATTATTGTTATATTATTGTTAGTATTAGTTATTATTGTTATATTATGTTAGTATTAGTTATTATTGTTATATTATTGTTAGTATTAGTTATTATTGTTATATTATGTTAGTATTAGTTATTATTGTTATATTATTGTTAGTATTAGTTATTATTGTTATATTATTGTTAGTATTAGTTATTATTGTTATATTATTGTTAGTATTAGTTACTATTGTTATATTATTGTTAGTATTAGTTATTATTGTTATATTATGTTAGTATTAGTTATTATTGTTATATTATTGTTAGTATCAGTTATTATTGTTATAATATTGTTAGAATTAGTTATTATTGTTATATTATTGTTAGTATTAGTTATTATTGTTATATTATTGTTAGTATTAGTTATTATTGTTATATTATGTTAGAATTAGTTATTATTGTTATATTATGTTAGTATTAGTTATTATTGTTATATTATTGTTAGTATCAGTTATTATTGTTATATTATTGTTAGTATTAGTTATTATTGTTATATTATTGTTAGTATTAGTTATTATTGTTATATTATGTTAGTATTAGTTATTATTGTTATATTATTGTTAGTATTAGTTATTATTGTTATATTATTGTTAGTATTAGTTATTATTGTTATATTATGTTAGAATTAGTTATTATTGTTATATTATGTTAGTATTAGTTATTATTGTTATATTATGTTAGTATTAGTTATTATTTTTATATTAGTGTTAGTATTAGTTATTATTGTTATATTATGTTAGTATTAGTTATTATTGTTATATTATTGTTAGTATTAGTTATTATTGTTATATTATTGCTAGTATTAGTTACTATTGTTATATTATTGTTAGTATTAGTTATTATTGTTATATTATGTCAGTATTAGCTATTATTGTTATATTATGTTAGTATTAGTTATTATAGTTATATTATTGTTAGTATTAGTTATTATTGTTATATTATTGTTAGTATCAGTTACTATTGTTATATTATTGTTAGTATTAGTTATTATTGTTATATTATTGTTAGTATTAGTTACTATTGTTATATTATTGTTAGTATTAGTTATTATTGTTATATTATTGTTAGTATCAGTTATTATTGTTATATTATGTTAGTATTAGTTATTATTGTTATATTATTGTTAGTATTAGTTACTATTGTTATATTATTGTTAGTATTAGTTATTATTGTTATATTATTGTTAGTATCAGTTATTATTGTTATATTATTGTTAGAATTAGTTATTATTGTTATATTATTGTTAGTATTAGTTATTATTGTTATATTATTGTTAGTATCAGTTATTATTGTTATATTATTGTTAGAATTAGTTATTATTGTTATATTATGTTAGTATTAGTTATTATTGTTATATTATTGTTAGTATTAGTTATTATTGTTATATTATTGTTAGAATTAGTTATTATTGTTATATTATGTTAGTATTAGTTATTATTGTTATATTATTTTTAGAATTAGTTATTATTGTTATATTATTGTTAGTATTAGTTATTATTGTTATATTATTGTTAGAATTAGTTATTATTGTTATATTATGTTAGTATTAGTTATTATTGTTATATTATTGTTAGAATTAGTTATTATTGTTATATTATTGTTAGTATTAGTTATTATTGTTATATTATTGTTAGTATTAGTTATTATTGTTATATTATTGTTAGTATTAGTTACTATTGTTATATTATTGTTAGTATTAGTTATTATTGTTATATTATTGTTAGAATTAGTTATTATTGTTATATTATTGTTAGTATCAGTTATTATTGTTATATTATTGTTAGTATTAGTTACTATTGTTATATTATGTTAGTATTAGTTATTATTGTTATATTATTGTTAGAATTAGTTATTATTGTTATATTATGTTAGAATTAGTTATTATTGTTATATTATTGTTAGTATTAGTTATTATTGTTATATTATGTTAGTATTAGTTATTATTGTTATATTATTGTTAGTATTAGTTATTATTGTTATATTATTGTTAGTATTAGTTATTATTGTTATATTATTGTTAGTATTAGTTATTATTGTTATATTATTGTTAGTATTAGTTACTATTGTTATATTATTGTTAGTATTAGTTATTATTGTTATATTACTGTTAGTATCAGTTATTATTGTTATATTATTGTTAGAATTAGTTATTATTGTTATATTATTGTTAGTATTAGTTATTATTGTTATATTATTGTTAGTATCAGTTATTATTGTTATATTATTGTTAGTATTAGTTATTATTGTTATATTATGTTAGTATTAGTTATTATTGTTATATTATTGTTAGTATTAGTTATTATTGTTATATTATGTTAGTATTAGTTATTATTGTTATATTATTGTTAGTATTAGTTATTATTGTTATATTATTGTTAGTATTAGTTATTATTGTTATATTATTGTTAGTATTAGTTACTATTGTTATATTATTGTTAGTATTAGTTATTATTGTTATATTATGTTAGTATTAGTTATTATTGTTATATTATTGTTAGTATTAGTTATTATTGTTATATTATTGTTAGAATTAGTTATTATTGTTATATTATTGTTAGTATTAGTTATTATTGTTATATTATTGTTAGTATTAGTTATTATTGTTATATTATGTTAGAATTAGTTATTATTGTTATATTATGTTAGTATTAGTTATTATTGTTATATTATTGTTAGTATTAGTTATTATTGTTATATTATTGTTAGTATTAGTTATTATTGTTATATTATTGTTAGTATTAGTTATTATTGTTATATTATGTTAGTATTAGTTATTATTGTTATATTATTGTTAGTATTAGTTATTATTGTTATATTATTGTTAGTATTAGTTATTATTGTTATATTATGTTAGAATTAGTTATTATTGTTATATTATGTTAGTATTAGTTATTATTGTTATATTATGTTAGTATTAGTTATTATTTTTATATTAGTGTTAGTATTAGTTATTATTGTTATATTATGTTAGTATTAGTTATTATTGTTATATTATTGTTAGTATTAGTTATTATTGTTATATTATTGCTAGTATTAGTTACTATTGTTATATTATTGTTAGTATTAGTTATTATTGTTATATTATGTCAGTATTAGCTATTATTGTTATATTATGTTAGTATTAGTTATTATAGTTATATTATTGTTAGTATTAGTTATTATTGTTATATTATTGTTAGTATCAGTTACTATTGTTATATTATTGTTAGTATTAGTTATTATTGTTATATTATTGTTAGTATTAGTTACTATTGTTATATTATTGTTAGTATTAGTTATTATTGTTATATTATTGTTAGTATCAGTTATTATTGTTATATTATTGTTAGAATTAGTTATTATCGTTATATTATTGTTAGTATTAGTTATTATTGTTATATTATTGTTAGTATCAGTTATTATTGTTATATTATTGTTAGAATTAGTTATTATTGTTATATTATGTTAGTATTAGTTATTATTGTTATATTATTGTTAGTATTATTTATTATTGTTATATTATTGTTAGAATTAGTTATTATTGTTATATTATGTTAGTATTAGTTATTATTGTTATATTATTGTTAGAATTAGTTATTATTGTTATATTATTGTTAGTATTAGTTATTATTGTTATATTATTGTTAGAATTAGTTATTATTGTTATATTATGTTAGTATTAGTTATTATTGTTATATTATTGTTAGAATTAGTTATTATTGTTATATTATTGTTAGTATTAGTTATTATTGTTATATTATTGTTAGTATTAGTTATTATTGTTATATTATTGTTAGTATTAGTTACTATTGTTATATTATTGTTAGTATTAGTTATTATTGTTATATTATTGTTAGAATTAGTTATTATTGTTATATTATTGTTAGTATCAGTTATTATTGTTATATTATTGTTAGTATTAGTTACTATTGTTATATTATTGTTAGTATTAGTTATTATTGTTATATTATTGTTAGTATCAGTTATTATTGTTATATTATTGTTAGAATTAGTTATTATTGTTATATTATGTTAGTATTAGTTATTATTGTTATATTATTGTTAGAATTAGTTATTATTGTTATATTATGTTAGAATTAGTTATTATTGTTATATTATTGTTAGTATTAGTTATTATTGTTATATTATGTTAGTATTAGTTATTATTGTTATATTATTGTTAGTATTAGTTATTATTGTTATATTATTGTTAGTATTAGTTATTATTGTTATATTATTGTTAGTATTAGTTATTATTGTTATATTATTGTTAGTATTAGTTACTATTGTTATATTATGTTAGTATTAGTTATTATTGTTATATTATGTTAGTATTAGTTATTATTGTTATATTATGTTAGTATTAGTTATTATTGTTATATTATTGTTAGTATCAGTTATTATTGTTATATTATTGTTAGAATTAGTTATTATTGTTATATTATGTTAGTATTAGTTATTATTGTTATATTATTGTTAGTATTATTTATTATTGTTATATTATTGTTAGAATTAGTTATTATTGTTATATTATGTTAGTATTAGTTATTATTGTTATATTATTGTTAGAATTAGTTATTATTGTTATATTATTGTTAGTATTAGTTATTATTGTTATATTATTGTTAGAATTAGTTATTATTGTTATATTATGTTAGTATTAGTTATTATTGTTATATTATTGTTAGAATTAGTTATTATTGTTATATTATTGTTAGTATTAGTTATTATTGTTATATTATTGTTAGTATTAGTTATTATTGTTATATTATTGTTAGTATTAGTTACTATTGTTATATTATTGTTAGTATTAGTTATTATTGTTATATTATTGTTAGAATTAGTTATTATTGTTATATTATTGTTAGTATCAGTTATTATTGTTATATTATTGTTAGTATTAGTTACTATTGTTATATTATTGTTAGTATTAGTTATTATTGTTATATTATTGTTAGTATCAGTTATTATTGTTATATTATTGTTAGAATTAGTTATTATTGTTATATTATGTTAGTATTAGTTATTATTGTTATATTATTGTTAGAATTAGTTATTATTGTTATATTATGTTAGAATTAGTTATTATTGTTATATTATTGTTAGTATTAGTTATTATTGTTATATTATGTTAGTATTAGTTATTATTGTTATATTATTGTTAGTATTAGTTATTATTGTTATATTATTGTTAGTATTAGTTATTATTGTTATATTATTGTTAGTATTAGTTATTATTGTTATATTATTGTTAGTATTAGTTACTATTGTTATATTATTGTTAGTATTAGTTATTATTGTTATATTATTGTTAGTATCAGTTATTATTGTTATATTATTGTTAGAATTAGTTATTATTGTTATATTATTGTTAGTATTAGTTATTATTGTTATATTATTGTTAGTATCAGTTATTATTGTTATATTATTGTTAGTATTAGTTATTATTGTTATATTATGTTAGTATTAGTTATTATTGTTATATTATTGTTAGTATTAGTTATTATTGTTATATTATGTTAGTATTAGTTATTATTGTTATATTATTGTTAGTATTAGTTATTATTGTTATATTATTGTTAGTATTAGTTATTATTGTTATATTATTGTTAGTATTAGTTACTATTGTTATATTATTGTTAGTATTAGTTATTATTGTTATATTATGTTAGTATTAGTTATTATTGTTATATTATTGTTAGTATCAGTTATTATTGTTATATTATTGTTAGAATTAGTTATTATTGTTATATTATTGTTAGTATTAGTTATTATTGTTATATTATTGTTAGTATTAGTTATTATTGTTATATTATGTTAGAATTAGTTATTATTGTTATATTATGTTAGTATTAGTTATTATTGTTATATTATTGTTAGTATTAGTTATTATTGTTATATTATTGTTAGTATTAGTTATTATTGTTATATTATTGTTAGTATTAGTTATTATTGTTATATTATGTTAGTATTAGTTATTATTGTTATATTATTGTTAGTATTAGTTATTATTGTTATATTATTGTTAGTATTAGTTATTATTGTTATATTATGTTAGAATTAGTTATTATTGTTATATTATGTTAGTATTAGTTATTATTGTTATATTATGTTAGTATTAGTTATTATTTTTATATTAGTGTTAGTATTAGTTATTATTGTTATATTATGTTAGTATTAGTTATTATTGTTATATTATTGTTAGTATTAGTTATTATTGTTATATTATTGCTAGTATTAGTTACTATTGTTATATTATTGTTAGTATTAGTTATTATTGTTATATTATGTCAGTATTAGCTATTATTGTTATATTATGTTAGTATTAGTTATTATAGTTATATTATTGTTAGTATTAGTTATTATTGTTATATTATTGTTAGTATCAGTTACTATTGTTATATTATTGTTAGTATTAGTTATTATTGTTATATTATTGTTAGTATTGGTTACTATTGTTATATTATTGTTAGTATTAGTTATTATTGTTATATTATTGTTAGTATCAGTTATTATTGTTATATTATTGTTAGAATTAGTTATTATTGTTATATTATTGTTAGTATTAGTTATTATTGTTATATTATTGTTAGTATCAGTTATTATTGTTATATTATTGTTAGAATTAGTTATTATTGTTATATTATGTTAGTATTAGTTATTATTGTTATATTATTGTTAGTATTATTTATTATTGTTATATTATTGTTAGAATTAGTTATTATTGTTATATTATGTTAGTATTAGTTATTATTGTTATATTATTGTTAGAATTAGTTATTATTGTTATATTATTGTTAGTATTAGTTATTATTGTTATATTATTGTTAGAATTAGTTATTATTGTTATATTATGTTAGTATTAGTTATTATTGTTATATTATTGTTAGAATTAGTTATTATTGTTATATTATTGTTAGTATTAGTTATTATTGTTATATTATTGTTAGTATTAGTTATTATTGTTATATTATTGTTAGTATTAGTTACTATTGTTATATTATGTTAGTATTAGTTATTATTGTTATATTATTGTTAGAATTAGTTATTATTGTTATATTATTGTTAGTATCAGTTATTATTGTTATATTATTGTTAGTATTAGTTACTATTGTTATATTATTGTTAGTATTAGTTATTATTGTTATATTATTGTTAGTATCAGTTATTATTGTTATATTATTGTTAGAATTAGTTATTATTGTTATATTATGTTAGTATTAGTTATTATTGTTATATTATTGTTAGAATTAGTTATTATTGTTATATTATGTTAGAATTAGTTATTATTGTTATATTATTGTTAGTATTAGTTATTATTGTTATATTATGTTAGCATTAGTTATTATTGTTATATTATTGTTAGTATTAGTTATTATTGTTATATTATTGTTAGTATTAGTTATTATTGTTATATTATTGTTAGTATTAGTTATTATTGTTATATTATTGTTAGTATTAGTTACTATTGTTATATTATTGTTAGTATTAGTTATTATTGTTATATTATTGTTAGTATCAGTTATTATTGTTATATTATTGTTAGAATTAGTTATTATTGTTATATTATTGTTAGTATTAGTTATTATTGTTATATTATTGTTTGTATCAGTTATTATTGTTATATTATTGTTAGAATTAGTTATTATTGTTATATTATGTTAGTATTAGTTATTATTGTTATATTATTGTTAGTATTAGTTATTATTGTTATATTATTGTTAGTATTAGTTATTATTGTTATATTATTGTTAGTATTAGTTATTATTGTTATATTATGTTAGTATTAGTTATTATTGTTATATTATGTTAGTATTAGTTATTATTGTTATATTATGTTAGTATTAGTTATTATTGTTATATTATTGTTAGAATTAGTTATTATTGTTATATTATTGTTAGAATTAGTTATTATTGTTATATTATGTTAGTATTAGTTATTATTGTTATATTATTGTTAGAATTAGTTATTATTGTTATATTATGTTAGTATTAGTTATTATTGTTATATTATTGTTAGAATTAGTTATTATTGTTATATTATTGTTAGTATTAGTTATTATTGTTATATTATGTTAGAATTAGTTATTATTGTTATATTATTGTTAGTATTAGTTATTATTGTTATATTATGTTAGTATTATTTATTATTGTTATATTATGTTAGTATTAGTTATTATTGTTATATTATGTTAGTATTAGTTATTATTGTTATATTATTGTTAGTATTGGTTATTATTGTTATATTATGTTAGTATTAGTTATTATTGTTATATTATGTTAGTATTAGTTATTATTGTTATATTATGTTAGTATTAGTTATTATTTTTATATTAGTGTTAGTATTAGTTATTATTGTTATATTATGTTAGTATTAGTTATTATTGTTATATTATTGTTAGTATTAGTTATTATTGTTATATTATTGTTAGTATTAGTTACTATTGTTATATTATTGTTAGTATTAGTTATTATTGTTATATTATTGTTAGTATCAGTTATTATTGTTATATTATTGTTAGAATTAGTTATTATTGTTATATTATGTTAGTATTAGATATTATTGTTATATTATTGTTAGAATTAGTTATTATTGTTATATTATTGTTAGTATTAGTTATTATTGTTATATTATGTTAGAATTAGTTATTATTGTTATATTATTGTTAGTATTAGTTATTATTGTTATATTATGTTAGTATTAGTTATTATGGTTATATTATGTTAGTATTAGTTATTATTGTTATATTATGTTAGTATTAGTTATTATTGTTATATTATTGTTAGTATTGGTTATTATTGTTATATTATGTTAGTATTAGTTATTATTGTTATATTATTGTTAGTATTAGTTATTATTGTTATATTATGTTAGTATTAGTTATTATTGTTATATTATGTTAGTATTAGTTATTATTGTTATATTATGTTAGTATTAGTTATTATTGTTATATTATGTTAGTATTAGTTATTATTGTTATATTATTGTTAGTATTAGTTATTATTGTTATATTATGTTAGTATTAGTTATTATTGTTATATTATTGTTAGTATTAGTTATTATTGTTATATTATTGTTAGTATTAGTTATTATTGTTATATTATGTTAGTATTAGTTATTATTGTTATATTATTGTTAGTATTAGTTATTATTGTTATATTATGTTAGTATTAGTTATTATTGTTATATTATTGTTAGTATTAGTTATTATTGGTATATTATGTTAGTATTAGTTATTATTGTTATATTATGTTAGTATTAGTTATTATTGTTATATTATTGTTAGTATTAGTTATTATTGTTATATTATGTTAGTATTAGTTATTATTGTTATATTATTGTTAGTATTAGTTATTATTGTTATATTATTGTTAGTATTAGTTATTTATGTTATATTATGTTAGTATTAGTTATTATTGTTATATTATGTTAGTATTAGTTATTATTGTTATATTATTGTTAGTATTAGTTATTATTGTTATATTATTGTTAGTATTAGTTATTATTGTTATATTATGTTAGAATTAGTTATTATTGTTATATTATGTTAGTATTAGTTATTATTGTTATATTATGTTAGTATTAGTTATTATTGTTATATTATTGTTAGTATTAGTTATAATAGTTATATTATTGTTAGTATTAGTTATTATTGTTATATTATTGTTAGTATTAGTTATTATTGTTATATTATTGTTAGTATTAGTTATTATTGTTATATTATTGTTAGTATTAGTTATTATTGTTATATTATTGTTAGTATTAGTTATTATTGTTATATTATGTTAGTATTAGTTATTATTTTTATATTATTGTTAGTATTAGTTATTATTGTTATATTATTGTTAGTATTAGTTATTATTGTTATATTATGTTAGTATTAGTTATTATTGTTATATTATGTTAGTATTAGTTATTATTGTTATATTATGTTAGTATTAGTTATTATTTTTATATTAGTGTTAGTATTAGTTATTATTGTTATATTATTGTTAGTATTAGTTATTATTGTTATATTATGTTAGTATTAGTTATTATTGTTATATTATGTTAGTATTAGTTATTATTTTTATATTAGTGTTAGTATTAGTTATTATTGTTATATTATTGTTAGTATTAGTTATTATTGTTATATTATGTTAGTATTAGTTATTATTGTTATATTATGTTAGTATTAGTTATTATTGTTATATTATGTTAGTATTAGTTATTATTGTTATATTATGTTAGTATTAGTTATTATTGTTATATTATTGTTAGTATTAGTTATTATTGTTATATTATGTTAGTATTAGTTATTATTGTTATATTATGTTAGTATTAGTTATTATTGTTATATTATGTTAGTATTAGTTATTATTTTTATATTAGTGTTAGTATTAGTTATTATTGTTATATTATGTTAGTATTAGTTATTATTGTTATATTATTGTTAGTATTAGTTATTATTGTTATATTATTGTTAGTATTAGTTATTATTGTTATATTATGTTAGTATTAGTTATCATTGTTATATTATGTTAGTATTAGTTATTATTGTTATATTATGTTAGTAATAGTTATTATTTTTATATTATTGTTAGTATTAGTTATTATTGTTATATTATTGTTAGTATTAGTTATTATTGTTATATTATTGTTAGTATTAGTTATTGTTGTTATATTATTGTTAGTATTAGTTATTATTGTTATATTATGTTAGTATTAGTTATTATGGTTATATTATGTTAGTATTAGTTATTATTGTTATATTATGTTAGTATTAGTTATTATTGTTATATTATTGTTAGTATTGGTTATTATTGTTATATTATGTTAGTATTAGTTATTATTGTTATATTATTGTTAGTATTAGTTATTATTGTTATATTATGTTAGTATTAGTTATTATTGTTATATTATGTTAGTATTAGTTATTATTGTTATATTATGTTAGTATTAGTTATTATTGTTATATTATGTTAGTATTAGTTATTATTGTTATATTATTGTTAGTATTAGTTATTATTGTTATATTATGTTAGTATTAGTTATTATTGTTATATTATTGTTAGTATTAGTTATTATTGTTATATTATTGTTAGTATTAGTTATTATTGTTATATTATGTTAGTATTAGTTATTATTGTTATATTATTGTTAGTATTAGTTATTATTGTTATATTATGTTAGTATTAGTTATTATTGTTATATTATTGTTAGTATTAGTTATTATTGGTATATTATGTTAGTATTAGTTATTATTGTTATATTATGTTAGTATTAGTTATTATTGTTATATTATTGTTAGTATTAGTTATTATTGTTATATTATGTTAGTATTAGTTATTATTGTTATATTATTGTTAGTATTAGTTATTATTGTTATATTATTGTTAGTATTAGTTATTTATGTTATATTATGTTAGTATTAGTTATTATTGTTATATTATGTTAGTATTAGTTATTATTGTTATATTATTGTTAGTATTAGTTATTATTGTTATATTATTGTTAGTATTAGTTATTATTGTTATATTATTGTTAGTATTAGTTATTATTGTTATATTATGTTAGAATTAGTTATTATTGTTATATTATGTTAGTATTAGTTATTATTGTTATATTATGTTAGTATTAGTTATTATTGTTATATTATTGTTAGTATTAGTTATAATAGTTATATTATTGTTAGTATTAGTTATTATTGTTATATTATTGTTAGTATTAGTTATTATTGTTATATTATTGTTAGTATTAGTTATTATTGTTATATTATTGTTAGTATTAGTTATTATTGTTATATTATTGTTAGTATTAGTTATTATTGTTATATTATGTTAGTATTAGTTATTATTGTTATATTATTGTTAGTATTAGTTATTATTGTTATATTATTGTTAGTATTAGTTATTATTGTTATATTATGTTAGTATTAGTTATTATTGTTATATTATGTTAGTATTAGTTATTATTGTTATATTATGTTAGTATTAGTTATTATTTTTATATTAGTGTTAGTATTAGTTATTATTGTTATATTATTGTTAGTATTAGTTATTATTGTTATATTATGTTAGTATTAGTTATTATTGTTATATTATGTTAGTATTAGTTATTATTTTTATATTAGTGTTAGTATTAGTTATTATTGTTATATTATTGTTAGTATTAGTTATTATTGTTATATTATGTTAGTATTAGTTATTATTGTTATATTATGTTAGTATTAGTTATTATTGTTATATTATGTTAGTATTAGTTATTATTGTTATATTATGTTAGTATTAGTTATTATTGTTATATTATTGTTAGTATTAGTTATTATTGTTATATTATGTTAGTATTAGTTATTATTGTTATATTATGTTAGTATTAGTTATTATTGTTATATTATGTTAGTATTAGTTATTATTTTTATATTAGTGTTAGTATTAGTTATTATTGTTATATTATGTTAGTATTAGTTATTATTGTTATATTATTGTTAGTATTAGTTATTATTGTTATATTATTGTTAGTATTAGTTATTATTGTTATATTATGTTAGTATTAGTTATCATTGTTATATTATGTTAGTATTAGTTATTATTGTTATATTATGTTAGTAATAGTTATTATTTTTATATTATTGTTAGTATTAGTTATTATTGTTATATTATTGTTATGTATTAGTTATTATTGTTATATTATTGTTAGTATTAGTTATTGTTGTTATATTATTGTTAGTATTATTTATTATTGTTATATTATGTTAGAATTAGTTATTATTGTTATATTATGTTAGTATTAGTTATTATTGTTATATTATGTTAGTATTAGTTATTATTTTTATATTAGTGTTAGTATTAGTTATTATTGTTATATTATGTTAGTATTAGTTATTATTGTTATATTATGTTAGTATTAGTTATTATTGTTATATTATTGTTAGTATTAGTTATTATTGTTATATTATGTTAGTATTAGTTATTATTGTTATATTATTGTTAGTATCAGTTATTATTGTTATATTATTGTTAGTATCAGTTATTATTGTTATATTATGTTAGAATTAGTTATTATTGTTATATTATGTTAGAATTAGTTATTATTGTTATATTATGTTAGTATTAGTTATTATTGTTATATTATTGTTAGTATTAGTTATTATTGTTATATTATTGTTAGTATCAGTTATTATTGTTATATTATGTTAGTATTAGTTATTATTGTTATATTATTGTTAGTATTAGTTATTATTGTTATATTATTGTTAGTATTAGTTATTATTGTTATATTATTGTTAGTATTAGTTACTATTGTTATATTATGTCAGTATCAATTATTATTGTTATATTATGTTAGTATTAGTTATTATTGTTATATTATTGTTAGTATTAGTTATTATTATTATATTATTGTTAGTATTAGTTATTATTGTTATATTATTGTTAGTATTAGTTATTATTGTTATATTATGTTAGTATTAGTTATTATTGTTATATTATTGTTAGTATTAGTTATTATTGTTATATTATTGTTAGTATTAGTTATTATTGTTATATTATTGTTAGTATTAGTTACTATTGTTATATTATGTTAGTATCAATTATTATTGTTATATTATGTTAGTATTAGTTATTATTGTTATATTATTGTTAGTATTAGTTATTATTGTTATATTATTGTTAGTATCAGTTATTATTGTTATATTATTGTTAGTATTAGTTATTATTGTTATATTATTGTTAGTATTAGTTATTATTGTTAGTATGAATACACATTTTGAGTCAGACAATTTTTTTTGAAAGGGGGGAGATATCATTCTGATACATGATGAAAAGGTTCACAGGCTAAAAAAGGTTGAGAACCACTGATATAGAAGAAGGCACACAAGTCAAAGATAAAAGGGTAAAATAAATATAGGAAATATCTGCTGCAAAACTAATTGTATTTTGTGGCTTGATTAAAGACCAACTATGAAATGCATCAATTTAACGTCGGAATAAACGGCACCTTGAATACATCAGTTTCAAAATAGGTTGAGAACCACTGTCTTAAATAATCTGATTCGGACCAGTCTCAACGATTGTTACCAATTCCTACGCTGTTGTTTCACTTTCCTTCCTGAAAAACTGAATAATCCTTATTCTCGAGTTGCATCTGGGCCTTGATAAGAGGTGACTCGTTAGTAAAAAAAATGGTGAGTCTAGTGGTTCTTAAATACCAAATTGACGACATGCCACACCAAAAATAAATGGTGAGTCTAGTGGTTCTCAAATACCAAATTGACGACATGCCACACCAAAAATAAATTGTGAGTCTAGTGGTTCTCAAATACCAAATTGACGACATGCCACACCAAAAAAAGAATGGTGAGTCTAGTGGTTCTTAAATAGCAAATTGACATCTCTATTTATCTATCTCTTCTTGACGTGTCTATTTACTTGCCTCCTTACGAGGGCAGAGTTAGACACAAGGTCGGTTTTTGCTGTGAGGAAAATCTACCTCACCAAAAAAGTGCACTCTGGACATGGACAAAAATAGAATGAGTTCTCATTTTCCGACCGAGGACAGAACAGATAAAGTTTAGTATCAAAACAGATACTACACTTAGATTCTAGCCAACGTCTTCTTCGGTCAAACACAGCATTCAAAAAGAGGACAGACAAAGGATTTTTGCACCCAGCCCGTCAACATTAAGTGTTTGTTAGTTGGTCACACAGAATTGTCTTGCCCAATAAAATGAGACTATTTTGGAATTCAAGGGGGGTAATTAATCGTCATAAACAACAAAGGGAGATAATTATTTAGGAGAAAAAAAGAGGGCAGAGCCCATTTTTTATGGTATGTTTATTTTCATGGCTTTTCTCTATCTGTGTGTGTGCAATTGTTTGTGTACGTGTGTGTGCGTGTGCATGCGCACATATATGTGTAACGCATGTTGAATCTCAACTGGTCATCGTATGTTTTTTATTTGTGCTTATTTCTTCGTTTTAATGATACTGATGAATGCTCTCTCATAAATCCAATGGTGACCTTATATAATAACAATATTTTTCAGATGTGTCCATGCGCGACGGACCTGCTAGAAGCAGCAGTGGCAGCAGATGTTGTTTTTACGTATCGACTCTTGATTGAACAAAAGCTCAAAGCAGCAATTTCTTTCAACCAATCAGATCGCAGGAGATATTCACTTCCCATTCCCGCACGTAGTATAAAAACCCAAACATCTTTTTCTACCTCTTTCCTATTTTCACGAACTACTGTACACCCAGTGACATCACATATACGCCACTCACCGAACACACAGGTTCCGAGAGACACACACTCTCTCACTAACACAATATGCACGCTAATACACACACACATATCTTCATGTCTATCCCATTTACACACACGTAAGCGCACATGGCGTCAGCCGAAATGAACACTTGTACTCAATTGCTTGATACATAGAAAAACAACTTCTTTCACCTAGAACGTTCCTTGGAATCTTTGATCTCTTATTCATTACAAACACTTTATTTTGCATTGTATTAAGTTGTTAATAAAAATGAATAATTTTGTATGGATAGACTTTGTTATTCTTTCCTCTAAATGTGGCAGAGTGTACTGTCTGCGAAAAGGGCCCTAGTATTAGTAGAAGACTGAAATTGTAATTTCACGAAAGGAAACAATTTTTTATTTTAACAATAGTAAATCTGAGATATTATGAGATGCGTCTTGGGGTTGGCAAGGTCACGTCGGCTGTTTTGACAGGCGAGTGTGTTGATCGTTAAGAGTTTACAGCTAACCGACATCTGCAAAATGTAAAGCTAAAACGTATTCTTGCAACAGAAGAGGAAGATGCGTCCAACTGAGAAAGAGAAAGAGAGAGAGAGAGAGAGAGGGGGTGAATGATGAATGAGAACAGCCAATCACAAAATAACATATATAAAAAACGTTATTTTGACCGGGCAATGCCAATGATCCTTTCTTTAATATAAAAACGAAAGAAAATAATAGTTTACAGAGTAGAACAGAGAAGACCAGAGAAGGACAAAAATTGTCAGAAAACCGGACATTGGTTGTAGACTTTCCTCCCTTTGAGAAAATTGCCTAATATTAATTCCATTAGCACGACGAAAAATGCTAGAAAGTGCCAGTCCAAGTCCGATGTGTTAACACTGCATATTCAACAAACATTATTGTGCTTGTAACACTGTCTTCTTTTGTTTTCGATAATTTATTCTTATTTTATATTAAGAATATTCTTCTGATCTTTTTCTTCTTTCCTTGCAGTGTGTCATGCATTCCAATTTCCAGACAAACAGACAGAGGGAGAGAGAGAAAGAAGGATAGAGAAAGTGGAGAGAGGGAGAGAAAGAGAGGGGAGGAGAGAGAGATACAGACAGAGAGAGGGGGGAGAGAAACAGACAGAGAGAAAGAGAGAGAGAAAGAGAGGGGAGGAGAGATAGATACAGACAGAGAGAGAGAGGGGAGAGAGACAGACAGAGGGAGAGAGAGAGAGAGAGAAAAAGATATAAGGGGAGAGAGAGGGAGAGAAAGAATGATAAATAGGGTGGAGAGAGGGAGAGAAAAAGAGGGGAGGAGACAAAGATACAGACAGAGAGAGGGGGGGAGAGAGACAGACAGAGACAGACAGACAGAGGGGGAGATAGAGAGAGAAAGAGAGGGGAGGATAGATAGATACAGACAGAGAGAGAGAGAGAGAGACAGACAGAAGGAGGGAGAGAGAGAAAAAGATATAGGGGGAGAGAAAGGGAGAGAAAGAAGGATAAAGAGGGTGCAGAGAGGGAGAGAAAAAGAGGGGAGGAGAGAGAGATACAGACAGAGAGAGAGGGGGAGAGAGAGAGAGAGAGAAAGATATAGAGAGATAGAGCAGACAGATCGTCCATCTCGCTACACTGTACGCCGCCCCCTCCCCCCTACCCACTGGGGCTCGTTGTGACCAGCAACATATCGTCCTCGCGCCACTCCAACCCATTCGCTATCAAACACTAAGGCTTTTTCTTAGATACTTTAATAACACAAAATACATATTTATACATATATATATATATAGTCATCCACATACAGCCTGTTTCGCTGTTTCACAGCTCATCAGTGCGGCTAGACCAGTTAGTGTCTCAAGCCGGGATCGAAACGCAACCGTCGAGCTGACAGTCGGCGATGTTAACCCCTACGCCATCATGCGACACTGACTGAATGTAAGTGATATCTCAATGAAACGAAATGTAAACATTGCAAATGACCGGAGCTCGAAATTAGTTTTACCTAATGAGCATTGCCTAATATATATATATATATATATATATTAATTATGACAATATATGTATTATCATATACTATCAGTGTCTTTTAATTAGCAGTCTATTTAAAAGAGTCAGCTCGATGATTGTCAATCAGTAACAACAGAGCATATATAAGTCATGTTCACATCTTTTCTCGGCCTCGGGGAATGCCGACGGGGCTGCTCAGGCAATTTTTAATGGCCAGAGCGCTCACCTTCTCGGGCGCTGGCTTTTCAAATCCCACTTTCCGACCTTGTGTCACATACTCCTATTGTGGGTAGGTGTTAAATAACGGCCTTTTGGCTAAGATCAAAGTGTAGTATCTGTTCCGATGGATACTGCACTTCATAGATCGGTATTGTCTTGGCCTTCGGGGCTTGATTTCTGCTGGTCTATGGGTCTGATCTGTCCTGTGCAGTTCTAGGAGGTCCACCCTCCCAGGCTTTGCCTCCCCTCTTTGGGGAGGAGTAAGTTTATAGCTTACTGCCTGAGGCGCCCCTACCGGGGAATGCCGACGGGGCTGCTCAGGCAATTTTTAATGGCCAGAGCGCTCACCTTCTCGGGCACTGGCTTTTCAAATCCCACTTTCCGACCTTGTGTCACATACTCCTATTGTGGGTAGGTGTTAAATAACGGCCTTTTGGCTAAGATCAAAGTGTAGTATCTGTTCCGATGGATACTACACCCTATAGACCGGTGTTGTCTTGGACTTCGGGGCTTGATTCCGCCGGTCTATGGGTTTGTCCTGTGCAGTTCTAGGAGGTCCACCCTCCCAGGCTTTACCTCTCCTCTTTGGGGAGGATTAAGTTTATAGCTTACTGCTTGAGGCGCCCCTACCAGGGAATGCCGACGGGGCTGCCCAGGCAATTTTTAATGGCTAGAGTGCTCACCTTCTCGGGCGCTGGCTTTTCAACCCCCATTTTCCGACTTGACCTTGGGTCACATCTTACTTGTGGGAGTAGGATAAAACTGGCCTTGTGCCTAACTCCTGGAGAGGAGTAAATAATACTTTTTATTCTTTGTGGATTTTTCTGATGATTTTGTAGTGTTGCAGAGACGATATTGACAACAAACTCAGTGCTGAACCCTGATGTATTCCTGCTTCAACACTAAAGCTGTCACTAAATGCGAAGTCAATTCTCACACGACTTTGAGCATTTCTGTAGATCGTTTGCCTTCGTTTACACAAAGCCAACTAGACAACTTCTCTTGGCACTCTGTTAAAAGTTTTCTCGGGAGCCACAAAAGCAAAATACAGGTTCTTATTAGTATTAAGGTACTTCTCTTGCATTTGTCTCTTTTTTTTAAATAAATAAATGCCTTACCCTCTACAGAGTCAGTAAAAATGACAAAATCGGCCAAATTGTTTATTAGTTTTATTGGTTGAACCATAATTTGTAGAAAATTCCACACGTTCTGGACATTTCAGTATCTTATAAACACTCAACATTTAATGTTTGTTTTGTTTTACGGCATATCAACCTTTTCCAGGTCATGTGATGCCGAATCAAGTAGTATTTTTTTAAATACTTTGCAAAGTAAACAAAATTCTTTAAAAAAAACAACAAAAAAATAGTATTTTGAAAACATTCGTTAAACGTTTTTCCTTTTTTAACGGCATATCATCCTTTCTCAGTTCATTTAATGCCAAATCAAGCTAGATTTATATGTTTCTAGGTAATTATATCTTTTTATATAGATCAACAGCTTTTAAGAAGTTCAGTATTGTCTCTACTTTATTTTTCTTAAACAGTTCCTTCATTGTACCTGCTCTGTAGAAAGTTTCTCTTTTAGGGGCCAGATCAATGCATTCGATAAGAATATGCTTGATGGTGTAGGTAGTCTGGCATGCAAAGCATATTGGTTGCTCTTTGTCTTCAAGTAAGTAGGAATGTGTAATCCTTGTGTGACCTAAGCGAAGTCTGGATAACACTACTTCTTCCCATCGGCTTTTTCGTGAGCTTTTTTTCCATTCTCCTATTGTAGCTTTGATCGCTAGGAGTTTGTTGTGTGTATTGTTACTCCAACGTTGTCTTTGTTGTTGGATATATTTATTGATTTTCATTTTAAAATCTGTAAATGGAATCTTAAAATTGGTCTCCGCGTCCATGCCTAATGCAGACCTGGCTTCCCTATCAGCCTGGTCGTTTCCTCTGATTCCGATATGACTTGGGATCCAACACAGCAATATTTCATTGTCTTTTGACAAATATTCCATCCTGCATAGCAACTTGGTTACCAATGGATTGTCAAATTTCCTATTTTTAAGGGATATCAGTACAGACAAAGAGTCTGAAAAGACAATGAATCTATTTTTCTTGGATTTCAGAATGAAATCAAGTGCCACATCGACAGCATATGCTTCTGCATTAAATATGGAAGTGTCATTTGGGAGACGCTTCTTATTTATATTATTGTTGTATACTGCAGCACATCCTGTTGCTTCTTCATGCTTCAATCCATCTGTGAAGATGTACCTATATCTTGGATAATTGTCTTGGATTTTCTCCAATTCCTCGTGGAATGAAAATAATTGACTAGAAATTCAAAAATAAATTATTTTAATATAAATATTTTAATGACAGATATATATTTTTTTTCAGGATTCCATTTTTATATGGAAAGAATTTTGGGGAGAGGGCCTCATAAAATTAAAGAAGGCAAGGGAGGAAACTCAATATAATATCTGGAAAATTTCATGTATTTTCCGCCTCATTTTTTTAAAAAGTTCAATAACTTATAAATATTCAATATTTAACGGAAATAATTGACTAAAAGATTTTTAAAGAAATTATTTTAATATCATTTTTTTTAATGACAGTTTATTTTTTTCATGATTCCATTTTTGGTAATCATAAATATCGACGACATAATTATTTTAGAGGAAATACAGTTTGGAAATTACTCAAAACCAATTTATTTAGTTTACCTTATCGGATTGACATCCAAATAACTAAGGGGAGACAAGTACGACCTTTCTTTCAATTTGACTCAGCCCTTTTTTCGGCAAATCACGTTGACAGAGGTCTCCGACCAATCACAGATCATACGTGACCACGCGTGATTTGAGCGATATAAAAGAAGATACACCTTTCTTTTCCGCCTCTTTTAGCCGCTTTCCCAGCAAGTAACAGGTCGGTTCAACAAAGTCTTTCTTTCCTTACGACCAGCGATTAAGAAATCCCATCAGAATCACTCAAAGGGGCATTGGGCAGGAAAGCACTGCCGACTGCTGTCTAACAGTAACTACAAGCCGTTTCCCCGTTGCTCCTCACCGTACACAGGACAAATTGTAAGCCTAACCTTTTTTCTTTCTCTGTTCATTCAAACGCCAAATTCGTACCCGGCAAAAACAGGGGTACAGAGACGGCTCATTTTCCTTAAATTACGCGCACACTAAAACATGTGTGCTTTACAAGAAAAAACTTTAAAAGACAATTTTATACAAACAGTAAAATAAACATTTTCCTGTGCACAAAACTCAAGTTTTTCATTGTGGAATTTATACAATTTAATTGAACCACGTTGAATAAATTGTTATGTTTATATGTATTTTTGAGTGCTGGCTTTCTTACTTTTTGTGTTGGTTATTGGCGTATTTTTACTCGTTCTTTTATGTTTAACGTTAAGAAGTCGTCAGAACCCCCACAACCTATTCATTTGTGACATATTTGCGTTTAAAATATTTGCGTTTAAAAATAAATATCGATTCTGAGCAAAGGAGCCATTTTGTTAAACCACTTGTTTACTGTGGCTAGACAAAATGGTTACTTTGCTCAAACCGATATTCACGGCAACTTAAAATGCTTTAATCTGATATTAATTTTT
>OY744551.1:37584151-37616651 GCA_963556195.1 Sepiola atlantica | reverse complement strand
CGGCACATCGCCACCGATCGCAAATCAGTCAGATCAGATCTGCTGATGTTTGTCTACCTGCCACAAGGTAAAATGTGACACAAGGTCGGAAAGTGGGATTTGATAAGTCAGCACCCTAGAGGAAGAGCACTTATGACCGTCAAAAAATGCCTGGGCAGCCAAGTCGGCATTCCCCGGTAGGGGCGCCTTAGGCTATTAGCAATAAACTAACCCCTTCTCAAAGGGTGAGAAGGTAAAGCCTGGGAGGGTGGACCTCCTAGAACTGCACAGAACAGACCCATAGACCGGTGTAAATCAAGCCCCGAAGGCCAAGACGATACCGGTCTATAGGGTGTAGTATCCATCGGAACAGATACTACACTTTGATCCCAACCAAAAGATCAAATCAGCCGCCCAAATGAGAAAAGGCAGAACCTAGATATAGGCTTTTGCACTACCTCTCTTCCCTCAACTAAGAATGGACTCGCCCAACCTTGTTCCGTTGGGTATCATATCCCCCTTCCCAAACGCCTCACCCACTCAATAGGCACGACCGCCTATATTTTTTTTACACCTTTCCCGACGGTATTAGTGTTACAATACGAGGGCCGTGTTTGACTGCTCCAGGTCCCGTCACTTCAAAAAAGCAGTCGAGGAATAAGGGCCTAAATTGCGAAGTGGTTCCTCCTGATTATGGTGTAGTGCTGGATCCGGTAATGGAGCTTTTATTATGTTTTATTTATTTGTATTTATATTATTACTATTATAATAGATCGGGTAGCTTTAGCCACTGTATCGCTTCGTCTAAGGGGACTGACCTGTTCACTGATCGAATCGCCGTCCAGGTGTCAAGGCCTCTAATTTATTTTCATTCTCAAACAACCTTTTAAAGCGAATAACTAATTATTTATCCTATTTATATTATCATGACGTTGTTATTCTGGCTAGAACGATCTTTTCTTTTACCTTTTTGACTTTATAATTAGGGTCTATTTTAAGGTGAAGAATTTGGCAAGGAGCTGTTACATTTTTTATATTTCAACAGTGATTCGTAGAGGGCCAAAACAAACAAATCTTTTTGATTTTAGCACAAAAAGATCATTAGAAAAATTGAAAAAATAAAAAAAAATGGTATAGTCAAGCAGTGGAATTCTGTTATTTTTAACAATGTTTGCTTGTAATATATATATATATATATATATATATATATATATATATATATATATATATATATATATATATATTGTTTTTGTTATGTCAATGTTTTGACACCAATGTTTCAATATTTCAATGTTTTGACACCGGTTTTCTCCCGTTTTTTCGACCCACTCGGTCTTTTATTGTTGTCTTCTGAAAATGAAAGTTTTTCTTTCGAAAATTTAAGATTACCCTTTGCCGAACTGTTATTTACCAGACAGTATTTACTATTTAGTATTTAATCAGTTTTTCGTGAAATTATTAATAAATCGTTTTGAGTTTCACTTTCTCTCTTCGTATATTTCTTTTCACTTTTTCCATCTTACGGCAACTACATCGCATTTCTACAGCCTCGGACGACTAATCTGCACTTATATATATATATATATATATATATATATATATATATATATATATATATGTATATATGTATATATATATATGTATATAGTGAAATAGAACAGGTAATATTTATTTATTTATTATAAATACCACATTACCGATTTTTATCCTCTGACGAGAAGAGTTTTATCTTTGAAAAACCATGGTTTAAGGATTAGTGTAACTCCTTGCATCTGAACATTCGATGTAATAAAATTTGTATTAATTTGATGTAATTTTATGTAATGTTATGCAATTTTTTATCTCCATCTTTCCTTCTTTAAATTGATTGCTCTACTCAACGTATTGAGCTTTACTTTATTACGATAAATCACTTTAACGATACTTCACTTATCGTTAATTCTATTATTATATATATATATATATATATATATATATAATTATTAATGACAATATATGTATTAGCGTATACTATCAGTGCCCTTTTACTTTGCAGTCTCCTTAAAAGATTCAGCTCAATGATTGTCAATTAGTGACAACAGAGCAAATATAAGTCAGTTCATATTATATTCCATTTATTTTGTTATTTTTATTTTTTCACATTTCCAAAAAACATAACATTTTTGTGAGATATATTTTTTACAATCCGTTTCATTTGTCTTGCGCCAAACAACATTTTTATGTTAATACCGTAATATTGTTATATATATATATATATATATATATATATATATATATATATGATAGGATTAATTTTAGAGGTAGCATTATTAAAATCAATAAACAGACGAGTGGGAAAAAAAAAAAAAGGAAAATTGTTAAAATTACCTTAAGGCCTTGTCGTCTGACCCTCTGAGAGGAAACGTCAGAATGGTAAATTAAAAACTAAAAGTCGAATGAGAAATGAAGGGGGGGAGAAAAAAAAAAAAAAAAAAAAAAAAAACTTATTTCAGTTGGAGGAAACGAATGAGAAGGGGGAAAAAAAAAAAAAAAAAAATTAAATCTCTCAACGTTATGGTGGCTTTGAATCATTAAAAATCTCCAACTGATGTTTCAAAATCTTTTGTCTACACAGGCTAGGTCGATAGTTGTTAATGACTAGCGCCTCAAGAATATTGAGATGGTAGTTCGACCTGGCACTGTGTAAAACAGAAAACCACCCATCGGAATACCTGTCAGAACAACTATTTGTACTAACGAGGTGATTACCGATGGCTGATTCCTGTGCCTGGAAGTTCCCGGATGATCTCGAAACCTTGTGTAGGCGAATATCACGTGGTATGTGTTGGGATATTCTAAATTCTAATCTTTGGGATGTCTTGCCAACGTAGTCAGCTCCACACTGACACATGAATTTATAAACTACAGAATTCTTTTGAATGGCTGGCAAAACATCCTTACGAAAAGAAGAGAAAAAGGTTCGAGTCGTGTAAACTACCCTCAACATGGTTGCCGGAAAACAACGTTGAGTAGAAGAAGAAATCCTTTTAACAATGTCAAGGCCGTCAGAACCCAACCAAGGGAGTTTCAAATAAATAGGGCAACGTGACGGGCCAATAAATTTACCACCATTAAATAAAGCAACTTTACGTGCAATGGTGCCTTTTATAGTATTGATGGGATATCCATTGGCAAGAAAAATATTAGTAATCTCACCAAGTTCTGCATCGAGTCGTGTTGGTGAACAAATCATAAGAGCTCGATGAGTGAGAGTACCAATAAGATTTATTTTTCTTGCTCTTGGGGCGAAGGAAAACCAATTTAGATAAAGGCCTGTAAATGTTGGTTTTCTATACACACAGGTTTCAAATGATAAACCAGATTTAGACACCAAAACATCGAGGAATGGTAAGGAACCACAATCCTCGACTTCCATAGTGAATTGCAACGATGGATGCAAGTCACAAAGAAGAAGGAGAAACTGTTCAGCATCACTCCGAGAGGGAAAACAAGCAAAAGTGTCATCAACGTAACGTGTGTAGAAAGCCGGCTTGGTCACTTTGGAAAATAATTGGTTTTCCAAAAATCCAACGAAAATGTTGGCTAACGATGGACCAAGAGGGCTGCACATGGATATACCATCAATTTGCCGATACATTATATTATTGAAACTGAAGGAAACTGATTTAGTAGCAAGTTCCATCAGTTCAACAAAAATTCGTTCAGGAAACTATATATATATATATATATATATATATATATATACACACACAACCTCAAAAATCAAGCGCAGCTCTGAGCCTGCCGACAAAACAAATTTATACTTGTATGATTTTTTCTTCAGACAAATCATCCTGAGGAAGTCTTACAATAAAGACGAAACGTTGATGAATACATAAATAATATTTTTTGGTTTTCCTTTTCCATATATATATATATATATATATATATATATATATATATTACACGAAATTAGTTTAAAAAAATAGGATTTCTTCTTTCTTGTTTCAGGTATTGGATTTTACTTGGCATGTGTCACTTCCTGAAAAAAAAGGGGAGCTGAAAAAAAAGTACTATATTACATTTGGACAATGGTCAGGCTGGACGAACGACGGAACGACTTGTTCTCTGCAATAGTCGAATCTCTTAAGTCCAAACATTAACCCTAAGTCAAAGTTTGGTACAGTTGGTAACACTCATTAACCCAAACATTAACCCTAAGTCCGGATTTGGTACAATTGATGACCTTTATTAAGCCAAATACTAACCTTAAGTCCAAACATTAACCCTAAGTCCAAACTTGGTACAGTTGGTGGTGACCTTCATTAACCCAAAGTCCGGATTTAGTACAATTGATGACCATCATTAACCCAAACATTAACCTTAAGTACAAACATTAACCCTAAGTCCGGATTTGGTACAATTGATGACCTTTATTAAGCCAAATCCTACCTTAAGTCCAAACATTAACCCTAAGTCCGGACTTGGTACAGTTGGTGGTGACCTTCATTAACCCAAAGTCCAGATTTAGTACAATTGATGACCTTCATTAACCCAAACATATACCTTAAGTACAAACATTAACGCCAAGTCCAGATTTGGTACAATTGATGACCTTCATTAATCCAAACATTAACCTTAAGTACAAACATTAACGCCAAGTCCAGATTTGGTACAATTGATGACCTTCATTAACCCAAACACTAACCTTAAGTCCGGATTTAGTGCAATTGATGACCTTCATCAACCCAAACACTAACTTTAAGTCGAAACATAACCCTAAGTCTGGATTTGGTACCGTTGGTGACCTTCATTAACCCAAACATTAACCTTAAGTATGGATTTGGTACAATTATTTTTTAGTGCCATTCATTAAGTCAACCACAAACGTTATGTCCAGGTAGGCATATTCCACCCTGCACTTTGGGTTAGTGGTTGGGTTAATTATATAGAATCTGGACTTAAGGTTAGTGTTTGGGTTAATGAAGGTCATTAAGGAGGGGATGGGGGGGGGGGCTGTAATATAAAAGTAGAAATTGTTTGTTCAGAATTTGTTTAACCCCTAAGTTTTGACTCTTCTAAGCGGCCACTTGATTTCCCGCAAATGTACTTCAGATAGTAAAAAAAAATTGCATAACTTTCTGATCCCAGGATTTAAAATAGATTTTTTGTTGATTTATTTTATTTTTCATCAAATATGGTACATACTTAGGTAAACGACGATGTTTTCACCCACAAAAGGGTCCTTATTTACTTTCCTCCCCATAAGGGGAGAGAATAAGACACAAGATCAGTTTTTTTTTATGTGGGGAAAATCCAGCTCTCCAAAAATGGGCAATCTGGATCAAGACAAAAATTAAAATTGCCTTAGTCTAGAAGGATTACCGAGGACAAAAAAGATGAAGTGTAGTATTAGAACAGATACTAAACTTTGATCCTAGCCAAAAGGCCAAGAACAAATTTTGTTTAAACTTAATTTGTACAAATTTATGCAAACAATTTTTTATCTATGAGCTAAGGAAAAAGCGGATGTTTTTTTTTCTTTGGAGGGAGTGGGTTAATTTTTTGAATATATTTTTGCTCCTCCATTCACAACCTGATGTCTGAAATTTCAATTTTCTTTCGACTGAATGAAAAGTTCTTCCGCTTGGCTATCAACGACCGATAAGGCAATGCCTAGTTGAGCCGCATAATATGTCGACATGACAATTGTATGAGAAAATGGCACGGGTGTCCGGAACTTATCGATGGCAATAACAAAGTCTGAGATGAGGAATAAAATGGAGCCAGCACAGCCGCAGAGTTTAGTCCACGTCCAGAGCTCATCAAAGAATTGCACCCTTGCAATTGCACGCCAAGCCATGGTGAGTATGAGGATGATGTAGAGGGCAACGATGTAGAGCAAGATCCCTTCTAGATGCGATGCTATGTAATAATAGCCGACGCTGCCGATGATCGACAATACGGTGAGGGCGTACGGGTTGAAGGGCTTCCATCCAAACGCCCGGGCATACATCATCTGCGAGATGGCAAACATGGCTGTGCCGTGCATGAAGTAAGTCTGTTTCCAAACGAGGAAGGCATCGCCGAGGCAACTGAAGATGAGTCCGACCAAAATCCTGCGGGAGTATCTGTAATAAATGCTGAAACTCATCCCTTGAAGAAGGACGAAAAGCATCAGGGAAATGATGGGGAGACACTTGAAGAGACAGCAAAAGATGGTAGGAGGGTTCTCATCGGGGTAGAGTACAAAATACAGCGCCACTGCCTTGAAGAACGGAACCAACTTCGGTCCGATGCTTTTTAACTGAAAGAAAAAGATAAAAATATATTAATTTAATAAAAACAGGAAAATTATATATCCAACGGATAAAAATTAATTCTTCAAATTTGCACCACTTTTATGTCCCCTTATGAAGATTAAAATAAAGACATAATGATACTAAACATTATGTTTAGAATCCTTATTTCTAATTGTGATCAAAATCCATTGCACGATTTTTGGTACTTGTTCGTCTTTTACCATAGTCCGTTTTTCACAACTTTTTACTGACCATTTTATTTTTATTTTTTTTCTCACCTATTATGCTGCTAGAGAATTCCGGGATTTTGGGAAATTTTTTTCAAATATTTTACATTTTAGGAGGGGGGATCAGTTTCCAATCTAAATTCAACGTAGACTGATCCCCCTCTTTTTGACCATCTCAAATTTTTAACATTCTTCCTCTGCTTACAATTACCTATCATGTCGATAGAGATTCCGGGGGTTTTGAAAAAAACATTTTAAAAATTTAGATTTTAAGAAGGGGGGTCAGTTTTCAATGTAAATTCAACGTAGACTGATCAGCCTCTTTTTGACCATCTCAAATTTTTAACATTCTTCCTCTGCTTACAATTACCTATCATGTCGATAGAGATTCCGGGGGTTTTGAAAAAAACATTTTAAAAATTTAGATTTTAAGAAGGGGGGTCAGTTTTCAATGTAAATTCAACGTAGACTGATCAGCCTCTTTTTGACCATCTCAAATTTTTAACATTCTTCCTCTGCTTACAATTACCTATCATGTCGATAGAGATTCCGGGGGTTTTGAAAAAAACATTTTTAAAATTTAGATTTTAAGAAGGGGGGTCAGTTTTCAATGTAAATTCAACGTAGACTGATCCCCCTCTTTTTGACCATCTCAAATTTTTAACATTCTTCCTCTGCTTACAATTACCTATCATGTCGATAGAGATTCCGGGGGTTTTGAAAAAAACATTTTAAAAATTTAGATTTTAAGAAGGGGGGTCAGTTTTCAATGTAAATTCAACGTAGACTGATCAGCCTCTTTTTGACCATCTCAAATTTTTAACATTCTTCCTCTGCTTACAATTACCTATCATGTCGATAGAGATTCCGGGGGTTTTGAAAAAAACATTTTAAAAATTTAGATTTTAAGAAGGGGGGTCAGTTTTCAATGTAAATTCAACGTAGACTGATCCCCCTCTTTTTGACCATCTCAATTTTTTAACATTCTTCCTCTGCTTACAATTACCTATCATGTCGATAGAGATTCCGGGGGTTTTGAAAAAAACATTTTAAAAATTTAGATTTTAAGAAGGGGGGTCAGTTTTCAATGTAAATTCAACGTAGACTGATCCCCCTCTTTTTGATCATCTCAATTTTTAACATTCTTCCTCTGCTTACAATTACCTATCATGTCGCGAGAGAATATTTGAGATTTTGATTCTAGAAAATGTCTAACATATAATGCTTAAGCTTAAGTAGAAATTGAAATTCAAGGAAATCTTGCTCTTTCTCACAGAAGAGAGGTTGCTAGTCTCTCTCTACTCTATCGTTAATTTCATGGTAGTTGCTCAACTGAGCTTTAATCTATGCTCTCCCCTATAAAAAATTCACAACAAAAACTCGTCTCGCTACAACCACTGTAAATAATTTTCCTTGCTTCCTCTGTGTACCTAAATCTAAACGGACCTTCCATGAGCAAAGTTTCGTTCCATGAACTACCCGTTTCTGGAACACCATACCACGGGACTGCTTCCCAGCTGACTACAACACGGTCGTTTTCAAGTTAAATGTTAACAAATTCTTGTTGAGCCGTCCTCTTTGATAGTCAGGTTCTGTCCAGTTTCAACCATCGTTACCAATCCTCATGGTGTTGTCTCACCGTCCATCTGACACTCATTAACCCTTGTCCTCGAGTGGCCTTGTGGCCTTGATAAGTGGTGACTTGTTAATACATTAAAAAAATGTTGTTTTTTTAATCTTGCTCAATTCGTGTCTAATTACTATGGGTCAAATTTAATGCAAATCTGAGATATTTGAATTTTCAAATGGGAGGTTGAGCACACATTATGCCCGATATAAAAAAAAACCTTTCAAATACTTCAAAGAAACTGATATTTGAATTATATATGGAATTTTTATTAATTGATGTCTTATACCTTTGTTAAAACTGAATTAAACTAAACATATCTCACATTATGAGCCTTTAAGCCTAGCAGCTGTGTTCCAAAATTCATAATGATCAGTTAATTATTTTAGTAGTGAATCCTCTACATACAAATATATAAACATATAAAGATCATATTAGATCTTAGGAACCGTACAACATTGACCTCACATATTTGGTCTCTTAAAAATTTAAATACCCCCTATACCCTTAGCTGGCAGATAATTATGAAGGTTACGTCCTATAAGCCTATGGACAGATTTTACAATTTGTGCAGACACGAGGCTTTGGCAATCATAAAATACAAAGGCCCATTACTTAACATGAGAGAGGGAGTGCTGTCTACATGTAACCATACAATTTGGTATAAGTATAACCATTTTAGGGTTCCTTAGCCGGGTCTAAGTATCCTGGTTCATCTCCTACACCTCCGGCCTTGATAAACAGTACGTTCATATTAATCTCTTATGATGACTTTCTTGGGATGTTGAATCTTAAGTCCTCTTATTCCCCATCCCCGCTTCAAAACCTATTTTTTTCCACATCTTTCCTTACCCATGCATTACCCTTCACTAGCCTAAGATGGTCCGATTGTTTTATTCCCTTTAAAATCGTATAGTTTCTTATCTATCCTGTTGCTTAGGTAGGTCTCTACCATGATTGAACTATCCCTCACCTCGGATAGTCAAAAATTGGCATTATATAGAGAAGATTGCATAGCGCCAAGTGAGACTTCCAAGATCATGCTCACATATATGATTTCTGAACACTTGCTCCTTTAATTCTGGTAATGACTTTTCCATCCGAAGATCAATGTGGATCTTGGATGAGTGTGACTAGTCACATTCCTGGATTAACAACTTTGTAACACCCTTCCACGTTTTGTGAGTGAATAAATAAACATTGTTTATATATTAACTTGGTGTTTGAGTCGTCTTTTACCTGCTCGTTATTCTTCCTTGTTTTCTATGTGATGTCTTGAATTGGAGAATCCCCTTTCCCCTGTATTCTGTTGTAATATTAGGACCGAAGGACCTACAAGCCTCTTCCGGTCGCTTTCACTATTCTTATATTTATCATTATCACACGCTTGTCGCCATGGTCCCGATGAAGGCTGTGTGTGACAATATATATATATATATATATATATATATATATATATATATATATATATGAATTGAGATATTTTCCGACAAAGACAAGGTTTTGTATATCAAGAAAAGTTTTTTTTTTATAGACAAATTACTTTTCAGATTTACAGAAAAAAACTGACTAACTTTAGATATTTTTATGGAAAAACGTCCATTTTTCCCTTCGATACATGTGGTGAATATATATATATATATATATATATATATATATATATATATATATAGATATATATATATATTGTGTGTATTTAGGCAGCATATTTTCATTTAGGCAAACATTATTGAATAACATGGAGTGGTTTTGTTTGATGCGACTTTTTTTTATTTTTTCAATTTTCCGAATTGTTCATCTAATGTTTCGGTCAAAACTAATACCGCCTGAAGATGATTTGACGATTCAAATCGAAAGTACTTGCAAAAAAGAAAAAAGAATGGAACAAGAAACCCATGGATCATATTTACATCAATTTGACCGAAACATTAGATGGACAATTCGGAAAATTGAAAAAATAAAAAAAAGTCGCATCAAACAAAACCACTCCGTGTTATTTAATAATGTTTGCCTAAATATATATATATATATATATATATATATATATATATATATATATATATATATATATATATATCCAACTTAAACAAATATTTTCCCTTCATATCTCATTCGATTTTCTAAGTTTTTAATTTATCATTCTGACGTTTCCTCTTAGAGGGTCAGACAATAAGGCAATAATGGCAATTTTTTTTCCACCCGCCCGTTTCATTGATTTAAAAAAAGATGTTTCCTCTGAAATTTATCCTACGATTTTGTTGTACGCGAAATTTATTTATTTATATATATGTAAATATTTTTAATTAAAAAATAAAGTGTTTTATACCTACAGACGACGTTGTTTCGGGCTTACAACCTCATCAGTGAAGGAGGTTGTGGTTTTAGGTAGTCGTATGAGCTCAAATGCAGTTTGTAGATTCAGCCTAGAATTACGAGCCTAACACCCAGACAGACATGGCCGCAAGAACTCATCACAAACAGTAACTGAAATTAAGATATACTTACCCAGGAAGTGGGGATAAGCGTCATGATGTCAATAGTGTTATATATATATATATATATATATATATATATATATATATATATATATGTATATAATTATTTTTTATTTAAACAGTCATGTACATAATCTTCGACACTGGCAAATCTGGTCCTTCCCTCAGATCATGTTTGGAAAGCTTTCCAAATATGATCTGAGGGAAGGACCAGATTTTCTTTTCTGCCTGATTAGATCTCAGTTTCTGACAGCTGTTGATCGATAACATCGACATGCCAGTATCGCAGATTATGTACATGACTGTATAGATAAAAAATAATTATATATAGAAGCTCTATTTGATATTGAGCACTCTTTATAAGATCAGTTGAAATTCTTCCAAGTTATGTATATATATATATATATATATATATATATATATATACACATTATTCCAGACAGCTGATTCGCCGTATCACCGATCCTCAGCACACCCAGTAATGATGAGAATCGAAACCCAACCGCTAATACAGCAGTAGGCAATCTTTCTAATACATCATCTCATTCACCAGGAAAGTAAGAGAAATTAAAATGTTTTGCATTTGTTTAAATTACTATTTACTGAGAGAACTCTATTCTAATTATGAAGAGTAATGCTTTGTGCTAAGTGTATACCATTACCTCTCTTAGTACACAGCTCAAACCACGAATGGGAAGCAAATGTAGTCATTTATAGACGGCTGTTTTACCGTATCACGGCAACTAAGCATAGAAAGAGAGAGGGAGAGAGAATGAGAGAGAGAGAGAGAGAGAGACAGATATTTAGAGAGAGAGAGAGAGAGAAGCAGAGAGACAGAGACAGAAAAGGAGAATCATAAAAATGTGAAGAGACTTGCGGCAGAATTTAGGCTTAGATCAAGGTGCAGTATTTGTTCTGTTTTTGGTCGGTGAAGAAGAAGTCCTTCTAGACTGAGGCATTTTTTTTTTTTTTTAATTTTTGTCCCAATCCAGAGTGCCTCTATTTGGGGAACTGGATTTTCCCCACATTTAAAAACTGCTTTTGTGTCTAGCCCTGCACCCCCCCCCCCCCCCCCCCCCCCGTGTAAATAGGGACTTGTGGCGTGGTATTTTGGTGTTTGGGACAAAAGTGTTATTCTCTTCGGAGGAGGGGGGGGGGGGGGTAAATGGTTGTCATCTGTGCAATGACGCCCCACTGTCACAAATCACCATGTGTAAATTGACACCAAAAAGTGAACCGGTATTTTATTGTGACTATCATATGCAGACCCACTTGTGGAGGGGAGGAGTGCAAATCTCAATTGGGACACCAGCTTCTTCCGCCACCCCTCCTACTCCAACCAACCAAACCGCCATCCCTCCTACCCCAACCAACCACACACACACACACACACACACACACACACACACACACACACACACACTAATGATGATGGCATTAAAGCTGACCTTCTGAGACGACTTCAGTGTTCAGACACATCGTCATGATTCAACTTTTTTTATTTATTTTCTTTTAATTGAAATCGCTCCAGACAAGGCATGAAGCCACTTGATGTAAGGAGAACAAATATAATTATTGCAAAGACAGGAGATACCTATTGACTTTAGTCTTGAAAAGACCAAAATTATAGGTAGTAGGAAAACAGTCAGCAGTGAGAGAGTTCCACAAGCCTGCAATTCTAGGTGCGAAGCTACTGGAATAGGAAGCTGTATTACAATGAGGTATTAAAAAGGCGAATTGATGGAGACCACCAGACCAAAAGACTAAGCATTTCTTTAAGACTCACATCACATATCTATCATATCATTCTCATATAATTTCTCTCCTTGCAACACGTGTCTTCAAGGATCACTGGTCAAGTTTCACTTTCATACAATATCACACTGCGTACACATGTCTGATAGACTCTTCCCTTGCTCTGCTGGTTAGTAATGGCAAAAGTTACTTAGAACTTACTCCATCCACTCCTAACTCTTGCAATGTCACTAGCACTTTCTCCGATGTTGTCTTAACTGAAGAATATAATAAGAGTTGTCTCCCTTACAACTAAAATTTTATTTAGTTTTCTGTATAAGTTTAAACAATGTTGGAAACTAAAATGATTTCACTGCAACGCCGGGTAGGTACAGCTAGTAAACGCTGGCGTATGTAGGTGATGTGGAGTAAGCTAGTACCCCTTCCTGAGGTTGGAGAATGAGATGCTCCAAGGGAATAAAAGAGAGGCAACTCCTGTCACGAGGCAGAGCAAGATGTTATCCAAGCCACCGTTTGAACTGTGTACGACTCTCGATATATTCTATTATATGTTACCCGACCTTTTCCCAAAATAGGTCTAGTCAACAATGGGAAAAATAATTTAATATTATTTACTGAAGTTTAATATTGTTATAAGCCCCTTTAATAAGATTGAAATTTAGCCCTATTCGAGGAAGTTAAAAATAGACTGACACGTAGCTATAAGGCATATTTCGACAACGTTCGTAGAATCTCTAGTCAGTCTTTCTATATGTGTCTCCCTTCGCATAAATAGAACTTAAATTCCTTTCTTGAATGTGGTAATGTCCCGTGGCCGACTGGTTATAGAGCTTGCTTATGGAGTCTAGGTTGATTCTCAATGTTCGAACCTTGCGATCGTCTGAGATTATCATTCCTACACTGATGACAGTAAAAGCTTGAAACGCTGGTGTATGTAGGTAAAGATTATTTATATTATTTACTAAAATTATATATATATATATATATATATATATATATATATATATATATATATATATATATATAAATACATACGTAGGTAAAAATTATTTAATATCATTTACTTAAAATTAATCTTACTTAAAAAAAGCGCCAATCTGCGCATAACATCACCAAGACTACACTTATCCTAACGTCTTTAAGAACGTGACGTCTCTTTCTGCTCATATCGTGATTCGAACCCTCGGAGTTAATACCATCAAAATGAGGAGGAAGAAAAGAAGAAAAAAAAACTATAAGACAGTCTCGCCTGACAAAGTTGTTCTACAACGAAAGCTTGCAAAATAAATAAATAAATAAATACATGAATTTTTCATTTAAATTGCACGATTGTTGATTTTCAAAATATTTCATTTTAATATATTCTAATACATGCTTCAATGATGTTGTCATATATATATATATATATATATATATATTATAATATAAAATGAAATAATAAAATAAGGTGTCAATCAAATTTTATTAAACTTCAAAGTATCTTATTTTATTATTTCATTTTATATTATAATATTAATGCTCTATCCAGTATATTGAGCTTCAGTTTTTATCCGGATGTTTCACTAATTATAAGATATTAGTTGACGCTTATATCTTTTGTTGGATTACTTTATATATATATATATATATATATATATATATATATATATATATATATATATATATATATATATATACTGATTCAAAACATAACGAGTGAACCATTACTGGAAGCTCAAAGAAGGCTGACGCTCACCAATCATTGAGTGGAAAATAGTATGATAGACCAGTACATGTAGGTTAAGTTCATAGCGGAAGGCCAAGGAAAACATGGGAGGAAGTGATAAAGATGGATTTGAGAGAAAGAAGGATAAATAAAGACCTGGTCAGAGATTAGTTACTTTGGAAGTCAATTTCTAAAAGCCATCCAACACATGCCAGAATGTCAAACATGTGGATTAAGAAATTTTAGAAATATGAGGGATCTCCCTTAATTTGGATTTTGACTATATAGGTTGAGTCTGAGAGAAAGTGGAACTCTTCGGTCTCTATGTCAAAAAGAGATTTTTTAGTAGATATGGACGAACATGACAAGCTTTGACAATTGGGCTAACTCCAAATACTAATATGTTTGGACTAAACCCGCCATTATTTTGTAAAGTGTTATTGGCAATTACTGCCCATGCAAGTGCAATTTTTAGTTCACATTTCACGTTGAACCGAATAAGATGATGAAAAAAAAATGTATGGAAATTCTTGGGTTAGTAGATGTAGAACAGTTGAGGTAGCAGGTTCCGCCCACAAGGGAAGGCCAAGGAAAACATGGAAGGAAGTGATAAGAATGGACTTGAGGGATAAATAAAGACTTGGTCAGAGATAGGTATGTTTGGAAGTCAATTTCTAAAAGCCGTCCAACACATGCCAGAATGTAGAACAAATGTTAAACGAATATGATGAATGATAGCCTGATGATTTCCCTCGGGAATTAACGATTAAACACAAACGTTTCTATATAGCTTACTTGTTATAATTATATTTGTATACGACTACTAAGCTCTACTTATGTATTGAGCACTGTTGGGTGTTGAAGTATGTGTGAAATAGTAATTAAATATATGATTCTCTTGGGGACGGGAGTGATTCTATAAAAAAAATACCTCTGACTAGGGACGGGAGTTATTCTATAAAAAATACCTCAGATTGGAGACTAAGGCAGGTCTCTCTCTCTCTCTCTCTCTCTCTCTCTCTCTCTCTCTCTCTCTCTCTCTCTCTCTCTCTCTCTCTCTCTCTCTCTCTCTCTCTCTCTTTCTCATCATGGGACCAGGTTTTTTTTTTTTACTTTTTGTTTTGACCCGTTTTTTAACCCTGAAAGTTTGGTAAGCAGCTCTCTCTCATTTTCAGCCAGCACGTGACCATTAGTCAGTCGGACGGCACACACACACACACACACACACACACACACACACACAGAAAAAATGGCAATAGAGAACAACAACAACAACAACAACAGCAACTTCGTCACTTTAAGAAGAATAACTTGAACTACGTAGTAGAATTTGGTACGCGAACATGGTGAAATTCCCTATCATTTTCATCGTCAAAGCATTTCCAATATTTTCCCCTTTCATTACTTTTTAAATTTTAACCAAAAAAAAATGGGTACCTTTCTGATATGTGATCTATCCACTAACCCTAACCGGAACAAATCAGTAGATAACATATTGGAACAGCACCCCTCTCTCCCTCTCTCCCTCTCAGACTCTGTCTGTCTCTCTCTCTCTCTCTCAGTCTCTCTCTCCCTCTCAGTCTCTCTCTGCTCTTCCAATGTGTGATCTACTGAATAGTTTCTAAGAGGCTAGAAAGTGGACCTCGGGTTTACTTTCGACAGTCTCGTATCTCTCGCTTCCCTCATTTTGTCCTTTAGCGATGTTTCTGACAAAGGGGGAAGAATTGCTATTTTCTGGGTCGGAATCTATCCATCTAACACTAATCTTTGCTTACGTTTTGACCTTGAAGTAGTATATTTTTTTTAGCCCCTTACATCAAGTGGCTTCATGCCTTGTCTGGGGTGATTTCCATAAAAAAAGCCATCCAATATGTAATCTACCTAGTTGTTAAACATGAATATTAACCTAAGGGTTAAAGTTAGTTAGAGTTAGAGTTAATGGGTAGATCCCATAATCCATCATTGCGGATCCCACCGTAGCTTGGGATTTACGCATAAGAAAAAGAAGATAAATAATTAATAATTAACCCTAAGGGGTAGAGTTAGTTATTTTGAGTTAGGGTTAGGATTAATGGGTACCTCACATATTGGAATGTAAACAACTCGAAACCATTCAATAGATCACACCATTCGGTAGATCACATATTGGATTAGAAACCATTCAATGGATCACACCATTCGGTAGATCACATATTGGATTAGAAACCATTCAATGGATCACACCATTCGGTAGATCACATATTGGATTAGAAACCATTTAATATATCACACCATTCAGTAGATGACATATTGGATTAGAAACCATTCAATGGATCAAACCATTCAGTAGATCATATATTGGATTAGAAACCATTCAGTAGATCACATATTGGATTAGAAACCATTCAATGGATCACATCATTTGGTAGATCACATATTGGATTAGAAACCATTCAATGGATCAAACCATTCAGTAGATCACATATTGGATTAGAAACCATTCAATGGATCACACCATTCAGTAGATCACATATTGGATTAGAAACCATTCAATGGATCAAACCATTCAGTAGATCACATATTGGATTAGAAACCATTCAATGGATCACACCATTTGGTAGATCACATATTGGATTAGAAACCATTCAGTAGATCACATATTGGATTAGAAACCATTCAATGGATCACACCATTCAGTAGATCACATATTGGATTAGAAACCATTCAGTAGATCACATATTGGATTAGAAACCATTCAATGGATCACATCATTTGGTAGATCACATATTGGATTAGAAACCATTCAGTAGATCACATATTGGATTAGAAACCATTCAATGGATCACACCATTCGGTAGATCACATATTGGATTAGAAACCATTCAGTAGATCACATATTGGATTAGAAACCATTCAATGGATCACACCATTCAGTAGATCACATATTGGATTAGAAACCATTCAGTAGATGACATATTGGATTAGAAACCATTCAATGGATCACACCATTCAGTAGATCACATATTGGATTAGAAACCATTCAATGGATCACATATTGGATTAGAAACCATTCAATGGATCACACCATTCAGTAGATCACATATTGGATTAGAAACCATTCAATGGATCACACCATTTGGTAGATCACATATTGGATTAGAAACCATTCAGTAGATCACATATTGGATTAGAAACCATTCAATGGATCACACCATTCAGTAGATCACATATTGGATTAGAAACCATTCAGTAGATCACATATTGGATTAGAAACCATTCAATGGATCACATCATTCAGTAGATCACATATTGGATTAGAAACCATTCAGTAGATGACATATTGGATTAGAAACCATTCAATGGATCACACCATTCAGTAGATCACATATTGGATTAGAAACCATTCAATGGATCACATATTGGATTAGAAACCATTCAATGGATCACACCATTCAGTAGATCACATATTGGATTAGAAACCATTCAATGGATCACACCATTTGGTAGATCACATATTGGATTAGAAACCATTCAGTAAATCACATATTGGATTAGAAACCATTCAATGGATCACACCATTCAGTAGATCACATATTGGATTAGAAACCATTCAGTAGATCACATATTGGATTAGAAACCATTCAATGGATCACATCATTCAGTAGATCACATATTGGATTAGAAACCATTCAGTAGATCACATATTGGATTAGAAACCATTCAATGGATCACACCATTCAGTAGATCACATATTGGATTAGAAACCATTCAATGGATCACATATTGGATTAGAAACCATTCAATGGATCACACCATTCAGTAGATCACATATTGGATTAGAAACCATTCAATGGATCACACCATTTGGTAGATCACATATTGGATTAGAAACCATTCAGTAGATGACATATTGGATTAGAAACCATTCAATGGATCCCACCATTCAGTAGATCACATATTGGATTAGAAACCATTCAGTAGATCACATATTGGATTAGAAACCATTCAATGGATCACATCATTCAGTAGATCACATATTGGATTAGAAACCATTCAGTAGATCACATATTGGATTAGAAACCATTCAATGGATCACACCATTCAGTAGATCACATATTGGATTAGAAACCATTCAGTAGATCACATATTGGATTAGAAACCATTCAATGGATCACATCATTCAGTAGATCACATATTGGATTAGAAACCATTCAATGGATCACATCATTCAGTAGATCACATATTGGATTAGAAACCATTCAATGGATCACATATTGGATTAGAAACCATTCAATGGATCAAACCATTCAGTAGATCACATATTGGATTAGAAACCATTCAGTAGACCACATATTGGATTAGAAACCATTTAATGGATCACATCAATTGGTAGATCACATATTGGATTAGAAACCATTCAGTAGATCACATATTGGATTAGAAACCATTCAATGGATCACACCATTCGGTAGATCACATATTGGATTAGAAACCATTCAATGGATCACACCATTTGGTAGATCACATATTGGATTAGAAACCATTCAGTAGATCACATATTGGATTAGAAACCATTCAATGGATCACACCATTCAGTAGATCACATATTGGATTAGAAACCATTCAGTAGATCACATATTGGATTAGAAACCATTCAATGGATCACACCATTCAGTAGATCACATATTGGATTAGAAACCATTCAATGGATCACACCATTCAGTAGATCACATATTGGATTAGAAACCATTCAGTAGATCACATATTGGATTAGAAACCATTCAATGGATCATATCATTCAGTAGATCACATATTGGATTAGAAACCATTCAATGGATCACACCATTTGGTAGATCACATATTGGATTAGAAACCATTCAATGGATCACACCATTTGGTAGATCACATATTGGATTAGAAACCATTCAATGGATCACACCATTTGGTAGATCACATATTGGATTAGAAACCATTCAATGGATCACACCATTTGGTAGATCACATATTGGATTAGAAACCATTCAATGGATCACACCATTTGGTAGATCACATATTGGATTAGAAACCATTCAATGGATCACACCATTTGGTAGATCACATATTGGATTAGAAACCATTCAATGGATCACACCATTCGGTAGATCACATATTGGATTAGAAACCATTCAATGGATCACACCATTCGGTAGATCACATATTGGATTAGAAACCATTCAATGGATCAAATCATTCAGTAGATCACATATTGGATTAGAAACCATTCAATTGATCACACCATTTGGTAGATCACATATTGGATTAGAAACCATTCAATGGATCACACCATTTGGTAGATCACATATTGGATTAGAAACCATTCAATGGATCACACCATTTGGTAGATCACATATTGGATTAGAAACCATTCAATGGATCACACCATTCGGTAGATCACATATTGGATTAGAAACCATTCAATGGATCACACCATTCGGTAGATCACATATTGGATTAGAAACCATTCAATGGATCAAATCATTCAGTAGATCACATATTGGATTAGAAACCATTCAATGGATCACACCATTCGGTAGATCACATATTGGATTAGAAACCATTCAATGGATCACACCATTCGGTAGATCACATATTGGATTAGAAACCATTCAATGGATCAAATCATTCAGTAGATCACATATTGGATTAGAAACCATTCAATTGATCACACCATTTGGTAGATCACATATTGGATTAGAAACCATTCAATGGATCACACCATTTGGTAGATCACATATTGGATTAGAAACCATTCAATGGATCACACCATTCGGTAGATCACATATTGGATTAGAAACCATTCAATGGATCACACCATTTAGTAGATCGCATATTGTAAGAGTACTGAAAAATGGTCATCATTTATTAAGGCCAGATGCCACTCGAGAATAAGGATTAACAAGATGGAATAATTGTCAGGATCATGTCTGAATATTTGTGGAGACGGTTTTTGATAGGAATCTGTTGACATTGAATTTTAAGACGACCCAGTTGTAATCTGTGGGAAAGCAATCCCGTGGCAATGTGTTCCACAGACAGGAAGCCCCTGCGAAGAAGATCTGTTCATGAAAATTCTGCCTGGCACTAGACACACTGATGAAAGTATTAAACTATTTCTTTGTTGTTGTAGAAGACAAGTTCTTGCTGTGAATGTCTTACAAAGAGGAACAAGAGATTGGAGCTCAGTCGAGCACCTTCTATAGTAATACCGATATAGCAGAGAGAGAGAGGGGGGATCTTTGTTGTAATAAGACGAGTTCTTGCTGTGAATGTCTTACAAGGAGGAACCAGAGATTGGAGCTCAGTCGAGCACCTTGCATGGAAATAATGATAGAGCGGAGAGAGACTAGCAATGTCTGTTCTGTGAGAAAGGGGCTGTAGAGAAGAGATCATACCCCACTAGATTTTGTAGTCGATTTTGAATTCTGTCGAAGCAACGAAGAGCGCTCTGAGTGGCATCTCCCTAAATGTGGGATCAGTACTCTATCTGGGGATGCATCTGACTCTTATAGGGATAGAAGATCGCATCAGGAGCAAGATACTTTCGGGAGTATTTATTTACTCCTCTCCAGGAGTTAGGCACAAGGCCAGTTTTATCTTACTCCCACAAGGTAAGATGTGACCCAAGGTCAGGTCGGGAAAGTGGGGTTTAAAAAGCCAGTGCCCGAGAGGTGAGCACTCTGGCCATTAAAAAGGTCAGGTCGAGAAAGTGGGATTTAAAAATTGCCTGGGCAGCCCCGTTGGCATTCCCCAGTAGGGGCGTCTCAGGCAGTAAGCAATAAACTTACTCCTCCCCAAAGAGGGGAGGCGAAGCCTGGGAGGGTGGACATTCGAGAACTGCACAGGACAGACCCATAGACCGGCGTAAATCAAGCCCCGAAGGACAAGACAATACCAGTCTATGGGGTGCAGTATCCATCGGAACAGATACTACACTTTCATCTTAGCCAAAATGCCAAGAACGCAATATTGAAAGAAGTTGAGTATACTACCATGGCCACAGAGAGTTACTACAGGCCGGTTGGCTAGAAAATGACGTCACTGCATTCCGTGTCAAAACAAGGACCGTAGTAATAACAATAAGAAAGCATTTCGACTTCTCTATTCACTAAATAATCCATCAAAATTCAGGAAATCAACCAATTTTAATGAAATTTTCAGGATTTATTAATTAATGATCAAGGAATATAATAAATCCATTACTTTATTATAAAGCTTGGTGCAAATGTATTATTTCTTGTAAACAAAAAAACACCTTTACTAAAGTTATTCAAAATATCAAAACATGTTGACCATACGATATTGTAAATATTTAAAACAAAGCATTAGAAAACTTTAAAAATTGCATGTAAAAAAAGAAAAGAAAGGAACACGATTCGATTTATCCTGAAACTGATCTTTATTAAATATAAATTTAAAGAAAATAATAATTCACGATCAAATACTGCAAAAAAATGAATTATGAATTACCATTATTTAAACTTCTAACCCAATCAACCGTAAGTAATTCAGACTTTGAAATTTGTTTAAAAATTATACAAAAAAAAAGTTCAATGTTAACTGTTTGTTTAATAATGGAATCACCAACTCCTATCTTGCTATTAAGAGATAGGTACGTGCAAAATCAAAGGCCGATCCCCAAAATGTAAAAACATTTTGACCCTCCCTTCACTTAAAAATTCACCAAAATTCAGGAAATCAATATTTATTAATAAACAAGCACAGGAGATATAGTGAAACATTTTTTTAAATTTTAGTGAAAATGTATTATTTTTTTAAAACAAAATACACCTTTACTAAACGTATATTTTTTATATATATTAAAAAAATCCATGATTTTTTTTAATGAAAATAAGATCTGTATGTTTAAAATATTTTTTTTTTAAAACTATTTCGTATATATTACGGAAAATGCCCCTACACTCTTGTTACTAAAATCAGTATAACTCGAAGAATTAACGATATTATCATTGAATAAAGCATTGTTTAATTAATATTTTTTGTGAAAATTTTGATTAAATATGATGTTATTATTTCATTTATTTAATCTACAAAAGTACAGAGAAAAGATAAACTATACTACACTTAAGACACCGAAAAAAGGTAATAAAAAAAAATGGAACACTACTTTTTTATCAAATAATGAATAAGTAATTCAGACTTGATTTTTTATATAATTTAAAAAAATTCAAACTTACTACACTAATTTAGTCGGTGTAAACATTATTACGTGTATTTGCAGTAATTATTTCTCTTTTGGAAATGTAAACATATGCAGTAGGCATTTTAACTTTGTGAATTATGAAATGAAATTTTAAAAAGCGCGACATTATTTTAAAATTGGTTGATTTCCTGAATTTTGATTCCATTATTAAACAGACAGTTAACATTGAACTTTTTTTTTTGTATAATTTTTAAACAAATTTCAAAGTCTGAATTACTTACGGTTGATTGGGTTAGAAGTTTAAATAATGGTAATTCATAATTCAGTTTTTTGCAGTATTTGATCGTGAATTATTATTTTCTTTAAATGTATATTGAATAAAGATCAGTTTCAAGATGAATCGAATCGTGTTCTTTTCTTTTCTTTTTTTACATGCAATTTTTAAAGTTTTCTAATGCTTTGTTTTAAATATTTACAATATCGTATGGTCAACATGTTTTGATATTTTGAATAACTTTAGTAAAGGTGTTTTTTGTTTACAAGAAATAATACATTTGCACCAAGCTTTATAATAAAGTAATGGATTTATTATATTCCTTGATCATTAATTAATAAATCCTGAAAATTTCATTAAAATTGGTTGATTTCCTGAATTTTGATGGATTATTTAGTGAATGGAGAAGTCGAAATGCCTTCTTATTGTTATTACGACGGTTCTTGTTTTGACACGGAATGCAGTGACGTCAGAGGGGGGCAGGAAGTTAGTTGCTTGGCCTAGTCAACTCTCAGTGGCCACGATACTACACTATCAGTACTCTATCTTGGGACCCATCTGACTCTTATAGGGATATAAGAACTACTAATTTTCTTCCGCCTTTTGGCGAAGATCAAAGTGTAGTATCTGTTCCGATGGATACTGCACCCCATAGACTGGTATTGTCTTGGCCTCCGGAGCTTGATTAACGCCGGTCTATGGGATTGTCCTGTGCAGTTCTAGGAGGTGCACCCTCCCAGGCTTCGCCTCCCCTCTTTGGGGAGGAGTAAGTTTATTGCTTACTGTCTGAGGCGCCCCTACCGGGGAATGCCGACGGGGCTGCCCAGGCAATTTTTAAATGGCCAGAGTGCTCACCTCTCGAGCGCTGGCTTTTAACCCCACTTTCTCGACCCAATCTGTGGTCACATCTTACTTGTGGGAGTAAGATAAAAACTGGCCTTGTGCCTAACTCCTGGAGAGGAGTAAATAACTCACTACTTATACCATTGGCCTTTTGGCTAAGATCAAAGTGTAGTATCTGTTCCGATGGATACTGCACCCCATAGACTGGTATTGTCTTGGCCTTCAGGGCTTTATTTACGCTGGTCTATGGGTCGGCTCTGTGCAGTTCTAGGAGGTCCACCCTCCCAGGCTTCGCCTCCCCTCTTTGGGAAGGAGTAAGTTTATTGCTTACTGCCTGAGGCGCCCCTACCGGGGAATGCCGACGGGGCTGCCCAGGCAAATTTTAAACCCCACTTTCCCGACCCGACCTTGGGTTACATCTTACTTGTGGGAGTAAGATAAAAACTGGCCTTGTGCCTAACTCCTGGAGAGGAGTAAATCAATACTCATTACCATATTAACCTTGGCCTTTTGGCTAAGATCAAAGTGTAATATCTGTTCCGATGGATACTGCACCCAATACTGGTATTGTCTTGTCCTTTGGGGCTTGATTTACGCCGGTCAATGGGTCTGTCCTGTGCAGTTCTAGGAGGTCCACCCTCCCATGCTTTGCCTCCCCTCTTTGGGGAGGAGTAAGTTTATTGCTTACTGTCTTAGGCGCCCCTACCGGGGAATGCCGACGGGGCTACCCAGGCAATTTTTAAATGGCCAGAGTGCTCACCTCTCGGGCGGTGGCTTTTCAAACCCCACTTTCCCGACCCGACCTTGGGTCACATCTTACTTGTGGGAGTAGGATAAAAACTGGCCTTGTGCCTAACTCCTGGAGAGGAGTAAATCAATACTCATTACCATATTCAAATTGGATTCTTCAATATCTGCATTATTATAATGACTTTATACCCATTTTTGAAATTCTCTTTGAATTATTTCTGCTTTAAGTATTTTTGTTGCAAATTTTCAATTTAATACCTACCAATAATTACTAATTTTATTGGTTTCCTTTCTGAGGAGGAAAGTAATTCTTTGAAAATCCATGAATTAAAGGTCCGTTAATTATATTCCTTGGTCGAACACCTGATGATTTAATAAACTTGTATATTAGCCAATTTTATTAAATCATCATTTCAATATTTCATATAATAATGCTCTACCTACTATATCGAGCTTCTTGGAGAGTAGAAAGTTGACCATGGGTTTACTTTCGGCAGCCTCGTAACTCTCGCTTCCCTTATTTTGTCCTTTAGTCCTCATATTCCATGAGCAATGTTTCTGACAAAGGGGGAAGAATTGCTGTTTTCTATCCATCTAACACTTATCGTTGGCTAGTTTTTGACCTTGAAGTGGCATTTTTTTTAGCTTCTTACATCAAGTGGCTTCATGCTTTGTCTGGAGCCATTTCCATAAAAAAAATAAAAATCTCCTTATCACGATAGGATCTCATATAAAATATTTATCTTTATATTATATATATATATATATATATATATATATATATATATATATATATATATATATATATATATAATCAAATATAAACTAAAAGTAAACTTTTAGTAGATAGAACCTATAGTGAAATGGTTTAAGCTCAATATACGAGATAGAGCAATTATAAAGATAGAAGAAATAAGAGTGATATCTGTATATCTCCTCTGATGATAAGATTTCGATCTTTGAAAAGCCTTGGTTTAAGGAAAGAATAATAAACATTAGTTTATTACAGAATATACCTTGCATTGAACAATCGAAATTTGAAATAAATCTGGACATTCGTACATGTTTATCACTCTTATTTCTTCTATCTTATATATATATATATATATATATATATATATATATATATACTAGTAGGTAGAGCTGTATTAAAGTATATTTTTTTTATTGATACAAACATTATTGGCTACATATGTGCATACATGTTTCAGCTGAACGAAGAGGAATTATCTCTTCGTCTTAGTTCAGTCAACAATGGCCTGAAGAAGCTGGATTTTAAATAAAATCGCAGCTTAAACATGTATGTGCATATGTAGTCAATAATCTTTGTATAAATAAAAAAAATTATACTATACTTGCCCTCACGGATGAGTTGGGTGGGGTAATTTAATTGTTTTTGGGGGAAGAAGGGACAGATAAAAAATAAAATAACAAAGTAGTAGTAGTAGTAGTTGTAGTAGTAGTAGTAGTGGTGGTAGTAGTAGTAGTAGTAGTAGTAGTAGTAGTAGTAGTAGTAGTGGTGGTGGTGGTGGTGGTGGTGGTGGTGTGGTAGTGGTAGTAGTGGTGGTGGTAGTAGTAGTAGTAATAGTGGTGGTGGTAGTAGTAGTGGTGGTGGTAGTGGTAGTAGTAGTAGTGGTGGTGGTGGTAGTAGTAGTAGTAGTAGTGGTGGTGGTGGTGGTGGTGGTAGTAGTAGTGGTGGTGGTAGTAGTAGTAGTAGTAGTAGTAGTAGTAGTAGTAGTGGTGGTGGTGGTGGTGGTTGTAGTGGTAGTAGTAGTAGTGGTGGTGGTAGTAGTAGTAGTAGTAGTAGTAGTAGTAGTAGTGGTGGTGGTAGTGGTAGTAGTAGTAGTGGTGGTGGTGGTGATAGTAGTAGTAGTAGTAGTAGTAGTAGTAGTAGTGGTGGTGGTGGTGGTAGTAGTAGTAGTAGTAGTAGTAGTAGTAGTGGTGGTGGTGGTGGTGGTAGTAGTAGTAGTAGTAGTATCAGCAATAGAAATTGGGGAACCCCTGCCATGTAATTATAAGTTTGTAATTTCCTAGTTTACAGGTATTAAAGTTCGAATATGTTATTGATGTTCAAAACAACTTATCTCTATATTAATAAAATTATGAGACAACTTCACGTGTGTGTGTGTGTGTGTGTGTGTGTGTGTGTGTGTGTGTGTGTGTGTGTGTGTGTGTGTGCGCGCTGGTCTTTTCTCACGATTTCGATTTGCCCTGTCATCGCTGCCAAAGAAATAAACAAAAACAAAAAAACTAGTCACTAAAATATGGCAGCCTGTTTGGGAGCTAACCGCTTCAACATATCCCTAGAAACATATATTTGATTTTAAAAGATTACATATGCATACATTGGGTCCACAGACGATATGATGGCTATCAAGGGGGGGGGGGGGGTCCACCCGAAAAAATAAAGTTGTGAACCACTGATTTAGACACTGCTTCCTTTTTTTATTTTGTGTCAACGAAAACTTTTGTTGACAAAAACTTTTGCTGACACGTGCGAGAGGAAGGGAAACAGAAACAGTTTAGGTCATATGACGATGACTATTATTACACTTTGTACTTTAAGTACTAAGTTGTACTAACTATTCGACGTACAGAACACAAAGGTGTAGTAAAAGGACTTAAGAATTTAGAACCAAGATAACAAAATGATCGGTGAGGGGTGGGGGGGACAATTTAATTAATTGTTTTCTGTGTTTTGTTTTAGATTAAAAAAAATAAAATGTTGTTTACATGTTTTCGATTTATCTCGTTTTTTTTTTTTCGTGACATCTTGACATGTGTTTTCTGTGGTTAACAGTAATTTGTATGTGTGTGTGTGTGTGTGTGTGTGTGTGTGTGTGAATTTACTTAATGCTTATTTAATAATTATGATAACAATGCCCGATAACTACAGTAAATGGTGATTTTATAGAATCACTCCCGTTTTAGTTCGGATAAAAATAAAATGTTGTTTACATGTTTTTGAATTAGCTCGGTTTTTTTTCGTGTTGGGAAGGATGATTCTTGACATGTGTTTTCTGTGGTTAACAATATTTTTTGTATGTGTGTGTGTGTGTGTGTGTGTATGTGTGTGTGAAATTACTTAATTCTTATTTAATAATTATTGTGACAATCGCCGATAACTACTAAATGGTGATTTTATAGAATCCCTCCCGTTTTGTTTTAGATAAAAATAAAATGTTTACATGTTTTTGATTTAGCTCGTTTTTGTTTTTTCGTGAGGGGTGATTCTTGACATGTGTTTTCTGTGGTTAACAATATTTTGTGTGTGTGTGTGCGCGCGCGCGCACGCGCGTGTGTGTATGTGTGAAATTACTTAATGCTTATTTAATAATTATGATAACAATGCCCGATAACTACAGTAAATGGTGATTTTATAGAATCACTACCGTCTCCAATCAGGGAGGTGGGGACATTTTTTATAGAATCGCTCCCGTTTCCGATCGGGGGTATTTTTATAGAATTACTAGGTCTCTAATATATATTTATTTTTTATTACAATTCTACTCGATAGTTTTTGCTAATTTTTGGTGTACAAACCTATTTTTGCGTGATACATAAGTATTTCAAAGAGTTTTCCGGTTAATTTAATTGGAACTGCGATTTTCAGCGTTTTCCATATGTACGCTTCTCTGTACAAGCACCACTTCTTTTTTTTTTTTTACTCAAGTGAAACAAATAAAAGTAAAGATCGACTGTGTAAACAGAATGCGACGATAAAAAAAAATGTATGTAGGCTATAAAAATGGTTTCATGTTGTTGTTTTCGTTTTTTTTAATATTATTAAATGAGGAACCATTTCGAGTTAAAAAATCTATTTAGTATTGATTATTTAGTCGTTTCACAGCCAAAATGGCGGTGTGAATCGGCTGCTTTTTTTTTCCGAACTCACAAATAAATAAGTAAACCCAAATAAATTGTTTGGTACTAATTTGCCAGTTGTATTTCCTTTAAAATAATTTAAGGTAAATTTGAAATTAATCAAAAACAATTTATTTGGGTTTACTTACTCATTTGTGTGCTCGGAAAAAATCAGAAAAAAAGCAGCCGATTCATTGTCCGCCATTTTGGCTGTGAAACGACTAAATCGCCAAATAGAATCTTACGGGACTGAAAGTGTTGTACTCATGGAACGATGCTTTTTTTGTTGTTATCGCTCAAGACGAAAAAAGTTTTAAAGCATCTTTTTCCCTTATTACTACGTAATACTAAATTGATTTTAACTCTAAAATGTTCTTAATGTCATAATCTTTTAATATATATATATTTTTTTTTCATGGAAATCGCTCCAGACAAGGCATGAAGCCACTTGATGTAAGAAGCTAAAAAAAATGCCACTTCAAGGTCAAAAACTAGCGAACGATAAGTGTTAGATTCCAACCCAGAAAACAGCAATTCTTCCCCCTTTGTCAGAAACATTGCTTATGGAATGTGAGGACTAAAGGACAAAATAAGGGACACGAGAGTTACGAGGCTGTCGAAAGTAAACCCAAGATCAACTTTCTACTCTATTAATTTTATTCGAAGTTTTCAAGAAACTGTATAGACCGTCGAACTTTACATTTACCGGAAGAAAGTGAAAGGAAGAATGAAAAACAACGAAAGAAAAAGAATGAAAGAATGAAAGAAAAAAAGATGAAATAAAGAAGAAGGATGAAAAGAAAGAACGAAAAAGAAATATTTATTTTGGTGCAAGATAAAAAAAAAACAAAAAAAAAAAACAATAAACCATTGAATTAAAGTTCTGTTTTCTAGACTTTTAAAAGTAAATTAAAATGTTATTTCGGGACAAGAAAGACAATTTAAAATCAACAATTAATTTTATCACAAACTTGATCGAAAACAAAGCGAAATGCCAGGAAGCAACAGAAATGTGTTTTTTTGTTGTTGTTGTTGTTGTTGTTGTTTTCTTTTTCTTCTTCTTCATCTTTGGAGAAAGACTTTGACTGAAGTGTCTCTCTTTTGTGAAGAAAAAGAAAGAAAACAATGTAAGAAAGAAAAGGGGAAAAGAGAATGGAAAGAAAAGGGAAGAACGTAGAAAGGTGAAAAAGAAAGAAAGAACTAAAAAAAAGGAAAGAAAGAGAACGGAATAAAAAAGGAAAGAAAAGGGAAGAAAGAAAGGGGATGAAAGAAAATAACGAAAATTAAAGAAATTAGAACGGAAAATAATGGAAAACAAACAGACAAATATAGAGAAAGAAAGTTGAAGAAACAAGGAAAGAAGAAAGAAAAAGAAAACAAAAAAGAACAAGAACAAAGAAAAAACAAAGAAAGAAAGAACAGGAAAGAAAGGGAACGAAAAGAAAAAGAAAAGAAAAAGAACAAAAACAAAGAAAGAAGGAAAGAAAAACAAAAATGAGAAAGAAAGAAAAAAACAAACAAAAACAAAGAAAGGAAAACGAACAAAGAAAGAACAAAAACATAGAAAGAGTGAACAACAAAAAGAAAAAAAACAAAAACACGAACGAAAAAATGAAAAACAAAGAAAAAAGTGAACAAAAAATAAAAAGAAAGAGAAGGGAAGAATAAAAAAGAAAGGATGAAAAACAAAAAAGAATGAAAACGAGAGAAAGAAAAACACACAAATCAAAAAAGAAACGAAAAACGAACAAAGAATGAGAAAAAGAAAAGAAAAAGAAAACCTAAACAAAAAAAGAAAACCAAAGAAAAAGAATGAAAAAGAAAGAAAAAAGACAGAAAGAATGAAAAACAAACAAAAAAGAAAACAAAAACAAAGAAAGAGTGAACAACAAAATGAAAATAAAACAAAACACGAAAGGTAGAAAGAATAAAAACAAACAAAAAAGAAAACAAAAAAGAAAAAGAAAAAGAAAGGAAGAATAAAAGAAAGGAAGAATAAAAAAGAAAGAATGCAAAACAAAAAAGAATGAAAATGAGAGAAAGAAAAACACACAAATCAAAAAAGAAACTGAAACGAAAAACGAACAAAGAATGAGAAAAAAGAAAAGAAAAAGGAAACCTAAACAAAAAAAGAAAACCAAAGAAAAAGAATGAAAAAGAAAGAAAAAAGACAGAAAGAATGAAAAACAAACAAAAAAGAAAACAAAAACAAAAAGGTACAAAAACAAAGAAAGAGTGAACAAAAATAAGAAAAAACAAAAACACGAAAGAAAGAATGAAAAACTAAGAAAAAAGAAAACAAAAAAGAAAAAAGAAAGAGAAAGGAAGAATAAAAACGAAAGAATGAAAAACAAAATAGAATGAAAACGAGAGAAAGAAAAACACACAAATCAAAAAAGAAACGGAAACGAAAAACGAACAAAGAATGAGAAAAAAAAGAAAAAGAAAACCTAAACAAAAAAAAGAAAACCAAAGAAAAAGAATGAAAAAGAAAAAAGACAAAAAGAATGAAAAAGAAAGAAAAAAGAAAACAAAACAAAGAAAGAGTGAACAAGAAAAAGAATGAAAAAGAAAGAAAAAAGACAGAAATAATGAAAAACAAAGTAAGAAAAACAAACAAAAAAGAAAACAAAAACAAAGAAAGAGAATGAAACGTACCACTGTGATGGGTTTCGTCATTTTTGTTGAATTAAATAATAGAAGACTAGAAAGAACTTCTTCTCTTCTCCGACGCAAACTTCATTTCATCAATCACTGATTAAAAGGGACGTCATGATGAACGCGGATTATTTTTCCTATTTTTTTTTTTTTAATTAAAAATAAACTTTTGTTTTCCTGCGTTATTCGGTTTTTTGTTTTTGTTTTTGATTTCAATTAATTCGCGATGCGCAAAAAAAATTAAACAGCTTCCTCTTTCCCTTCTTCTTCTCTTTGTTCCACAAGTTCCTGTGTGAATGTCGGGTCTTTCAACACTTTTAAAAATTTGTGTTTTTTTTTCTTGTTTACTTGTTAACTTTGTCCTTGCAAATATAAACGCAAAAGTCCACTGAGAAAAAAACGCGAAAACAACTTATTTTTTTAATTATTTATGTGCGCGAGCATCTGTTAGATGTGACGTCATTACATCACGGCGAAATCTGATTGGCTAACAAATGCGGGTGTGCAAAAAAACAAGTACCCGATAACAACAGCGTCAGTAGTAACTTTTTACTACTACTACTACTACTACTACTACTACTACTACTATTATTATTATTATTATTACTACTACTACTACCAGAAACGTTACTACTGCTCGAACTACTAGTAGCAATTGTGGTGCTTATACAGATTAGACCCCATGGCTACTTAGTAAAATCTGTTAACCAGCAGACGACTATTTATTTACCTCCCCAGGAGGTTAGGCACAAGGCCAGTTTTATCTTACTCCCACAAGGTAAGATGCGACCCAAGGTCGGGTCGGGAAAGTGGGATTTGAAAAGCCAGCGCCCGAGAAGGTGAGCACTTTGGCCATTAAAAATTACCCGGGCAGTCCCGTCGGCATTCCCCGGTAAGGGCGCCGCAGGCAGTAGGCAATAAACTTACTCCTCCCCAAAGAGGGGAGGCAAAGCCTGGGAGGGTGGACCTCCTAGAACTGCACAGGACAGACCCATAGACAGGCGTAAATCAAGCCCCGAAGGCCAAGACGATACCGGTCTATAGGGTGTAGTATCCATTGGAACAGATACTACACTTTGATCTTAGCCAAAAGTCAAAGAAGTTACGAACGTAAGACGACTAGCTAGGAGCAAAGTTCCGATACTACACTTAATCTTTTCTGTCCTCAGTAAGTGAAGGAGAAATCCTTCTAGACTAAAGCAATTTTTATTTCTTCCTAATCTAGAGTTGTCCTGTTTGGGAAGCTGGATTCTCCCCCCCCCCCTCCCTCTTATATTAAAAACCGACCTTGTGTCTAACTCTGCCTCCGTCGGGAGGCAAGTAAATAGGGGCGACTACATAAAATTAAACTCGGGTTCCTGAAACAGAATTGCATTTTATTTTTTGAAACTGACTTATATATATATATATATATATATATATATATATATATATATATATATATATATATATATATATATATATATATATATATGAGGAAAAAAGAAACAATGTTTCGGACAAAATGTAAAAATAAAAATGGAATAAAGGATAACAATTCAACAACTAACAAAAATAAACTCAAAAACTCACGTTGTATAGTTCTACCGAAATATTTCAGTCGTTTAAAATACGACCATTATCAATCGGTTGGTAAAATTTAATATATATATATATATATATATATATATATATATATTAAATTATTGTCTATATTTTTTTTCATCTTATTGTTTTTCTAGCGTTATTTTTGTAAAAATTCAGAGTACTTCTTCAGATTAGGATCCAAGCTAGCCTGACCCTAACCCTAATGCTATGCTAACCCTAACGACGTCAAGTCGATTTTAGCTCGAGTCCTAATCTGGAGAAGCACCAAATTCAGTC
>OY744551.1:37569151-37579151 GCA_963556195.1 Sepiola atlantica | reverse complement strand
CTTCCTTGTTCTTTTTATAGAGGTACCAAAGTTCGTGTTGCTTATTGACGTGTCAGTTTCTGATTGGTTGGATTTTTCAGTTAATATGTTTCTGTGAGAGTTCCCCTGTCTCTAGTGAGTGACTAAGAAAGCCTATCCAAACAATGCAAAGAAAGAAAGGGAGTTGAAATTCACGCCATTTGCCTTTTAGCATTCGCCCGGATCTCACCACTGTTCACCATAAATTTCCCCTCTATTTCTAACTGCTATATCAATTATCTAAGAAAATTCACATCGCCAGAAAACTACCCCAGTTGCATGATCGCCTGGCCTGTTATAGGGATGGCCTTGGGATAGTATCAACACTGATATGAATTGCCTTATGTATCCGTTTTCAGCTTATCTAAAAAAAATCTTCCTATTTCCTTTTCGCTCGAGTAAGTTGTATGGCATCTAATTCATCCTCCATCCTCAAATACGCCCCATCCAAGTGTTCTTATCAATGAATTGGATACTTATTTACACTTTCCCTCGTATGAGTTGTGAAATATATTTCTTCTTATAAAAAAAAGAAAAGAATTTATTCTTCAAACAGAATAGTTGGTGCTCCTGTATTATTGGGGCAGGTGAAATGTACATCTTTAATTTAGAAGAGTCTATTGAAAAGGGAGATAATTCAAACTTTTTTTTTGTTGTTGTAACCATAACCCATAAGGAAAATTTAGAGAATTAGTAAGAACATAATTTTAAAAGGGTACTTATGCAGTTTATGGACCCGGCTGAAATAATAACGTTATAATTTAGAAAGCCATTCTTAACATGGGGAGGTGGGGAGGGTTATTAACTATTTTGTTTATTAAACTGTTAGGTGAATGTACAGAATAGTTAATCACCCCCCCCCCCTTACATTCTCATGTTAAGAATGGCTTTTTAAATGAATACTTTATTATTTCAGTCCGGTCCGTGAACTGCATAAGTACCCTGTTTTTAATTTATTTTCTTACTAATTGCTGGATTTTTTTATGGGTTACAGGTACAACAAAAAAAAAACAGTTTGAATTATCTCCCCTTTCGACTGACTCTTCTAAAATGAAAATAGAAAATTTCATCCGCCCCAATAATACAGAAGCACCGAATAGTTTTGCACCACTTTTATGTCTCCTCATGAAGATCAAAATCAAAATATAATGATAGTAAATCTTTTCCAATTTTGATAAAAATTCAATACATTTAGCTCACATTACTCACCCTTAAACTAAAATAAACTAAATATATCCCACATTACTCATCCTTACGCTTAGCAGCTGCATTCCAGAATTCATAATGATCGGTTAATTAGTTAAGGTGTGAATTTTATATATAGAAATATATTAAGTGGTCTTAAGTAGAAAGTGAAATTCAGGGAATCTTGCTTAATTGGTGTCTAATGACTATGAATCAAATTTAATGCAAATCTGAAATATTTGAATTTATGCCCCTTTAAAAATGATTTAAAATACTCCAACGAAACTGAAATTTAGGGAACATTTATTAATTGATGTCGAACATCTATTGTTAAAATTTCACAAAAATCGGAGGTATTGGACTTTTCACGAAGGGTGCCCACTCCCTCTTTGTCCTCCTTTGCAGAAAACTAAATGTAGACCACATTACCCACCCTTACGCTTAGCAGCTGTCTTTCAAAATTCATAATGATCAGTTAATTAGTTTAGGAGTGAATCTTATAATAGAACTATATAAACATATACACATACCTAACTTTATATATATATATATATATATATATATATATATATATATATATATATATATATATATATATATATATATATGATAGTTTTATTTACACAGACATGTACAAAATCTGCGACACTGGCATGTCGATGTTATCGATCAACAGTTACTATAAACTGTGATCTCATCAGGCAGAGTTAGAATCCGATCTTAACCTCAGATCATATTTGGAGAGAATGAAGTGGAGGGGTAGAGACAGAGAAGAAGAAGGAAAGAAATTTAACATTTCAAAAATTAAAGCCGTTAAAAAATTAAAATTAAAATTAAAAATTAAAAATTAAAAATTAAAAAATCTAAAAATCTAAGGTCTAGAATCTGAAACAGACAGGGCAAATAAATAAATAAATAAATAAATAAATAAATAAATAAAAAAATAAATAAATAAATAAATAAATAAAAAAATAAGAATATATGGTGGAAAGAGGAACAAATAATGATGAGGGGAGAGACACATAGAGGAAAAAAGAAAAAGAAGAAGAAGAAGGAGAGAGAGAGAGGGCGTCTGTTGATTTAGGTCGGGAGGGAAGGAGGGGGGTAGTAGACATGCACGAATTAGGTGTCAAAAAACCGTCGAGTTTATAAATGTCTTTTCCCAAGTGAACTGGGATATATATATATATATATATATATGAGAAGAATGTTGTAGTTCGCTTGGAGCATTGTGTATAGTGTAGAATAATACTTTTTGGAGGCGATAACAATGCGTTGTTAAAGTGACACATACGACACGTGGAATCGTAAAAACAAAACAAAGTGACAATATTGAAAAGTCAATAATTTTCAAAATTTTTTTTTATTTACCAGTGTATCGTTGACCGTGGTGTTGGGTTGGAGTGTGTCCTTTTCATTATTATTTCTTTTTATAAATTTTCGAGGGTATCCCTCATCCTCAGAATAAAATAAATACTACATATATATATATATATATATATATATATATATATATATATATATATATATATACTAGCTTTACTTACCCGGTGTTGCCCGGGAATAATTTTTGTTTCGCTGATTACCCCTCCCCCTCCACTATTTGTCTTTTCTCTTATTTAATTTCTTGTCGGAAAATACTTAAATTTTCTGAATTTTTGGATGAAGGGATATATGTTATTAAAAAGTATATCCCTTTCCCCCTTGTTGTCGCCATTGTTGTGGTGGGTTCTTCCAATAGTTAGACGACTCAGTCTCCCCTCCGGCAATGTGAAGGCTGACAGTTGCTGGTCAGTCACTGGTCTGCCAGGTTGTGATTTTGATTGCAGAAACACTGGACTGATGGACGAATCGAATCGGTGGTTGGGCTACTAAGGATACAATTACGAGTTACTTAAGACTTCTACCCGGTCACGGATGACAGAACGAGAGCAAACTACCCCCGTTAGTTAAATAAAGTGTTCCGTTCGAAATTCTATTTTCTGAGTGATATTTTTCGGAAGAGAGGTTACTAGTATTTCTCTACTCTAGCGTTTCTTACATGGAACATGCTCGACTGAGCTCCAATTTATGGTCCCTCCTTGTAGTAGCTTGTCTCGTTCCGTCAACCATGCATGGGTTGAAATCTTAAGTAATTCGTAATTCTTCAGGGACCTGTGGCACAACTGATAAAAGTGCTAAGTGACAGTCTTCTGGAAGTTGAAGGTTCAATCCTCAGTACAGGCGATACCAAGAATACAATTACAGGTTACTTAAGACTTCTACCCGGTCACGGATGACAGAACGAGAGAAAACTACCCCCGTTAGTTAAATAAAGTGTTCCGTTCGAAATTCTATTTTCTGGGTGATATTTTTCGGACAACCTTTGTCCTTTAGCTGTCACTAACAAAAGTTCTGAAGCAGAAAGTTGATTGAAATCCTACCGTTAGTTTCGGATTTATTTTGAATAAGAATTGATAATTCGTATTTTTTTTTAGATTATTCGGACTACTGTTCTCATCTCGTTCTCTCACAACGTGTCGCCCGATCTAACCTCCGACCTTCTTCAAGTGGGTCTTGTCGAACTTAGGAATCTCTATATCGAACTCGGAAATCTGTACGAAAGGATCTGTGGCGCAACTATTAAAAGTGCTAAGTTATAATCGGTTCTAAGTGACAGTCTTCTGTAGGTTGAAGGTTCAATCCCCACCACGGGCGATACTAAGAATAGACTTATGAGTTACTTTAGACTTCTACCCGGTTACGGATGACGGAACGAGAGCAAGCTGGATTAAATAAAGGCCTCCATTCGAAATTCCATAATGATTTCAGAGTTCGACAAGACGCACTTAAAGACAGTCGGAGGTTACATCGGCCGAAACGTTGTGCGATGAGAACAATAATCCAAAATAATACAAAGTGAAGAGAAGAGGGTATCCAAACAAACCATAGAAAGAAAAGAGGGCGGCTATTCAAGCCAGTCGCTTTTTGGCATTCATTCGAATCACATCTTTACTCATTCATCAGACCTTCTTCAGGTATGTCTCATCGAACCCGTGGAATCTGTACGGAATTTTTAATGGAACCCTTTATTTAATCCACTTATATAGCTTTCGTTCGTTCCGTCAGCCACAGATAAAAAAAGGGCTAAGTAATAATCAGTTCTGGGGGTTGAAGGTTCAATCCTCACTACAGGCGATGCTAAGAATCCAATTACAAATTACTGAAGCATTCTATTTGGTCATAGCTGACGGAACAAAGTAAGCTACCCCTGTGAATTAAAGGGTTCACCTGAATTCGATGACTCACCTGAAGTTCGGAGGTTACATCGGCCGAAACGTTGTGTGAATAACATCCAAGATGAGAACAATAATCCAAAATAATACAAATTATCAATCCTCATCTCAAAATTTCTGAAGCATATAAAAATAAGTCAAGATTTTTTTGTTTTTCTTAGTCGAATCATCGTACATATTTGACATTCGTTGTTGTTTTAGTTCTCTTTTTGTTTAATTATTGAAGCTTTTCTGTGTTTCCTTATTTTAGAGAATCATGTAGATCCTGCGGCAAGAGAATCGATAAACTCCAGGATAAAATTTATTTTGTCTTGTATACATTCACCATACTAAACCCTAACCCTAACCCAACCCCTAACCCTACCCTATCCTATCCTACTCTAACCCTAACTCTAACTTAACCCCTAACCCTACCCTACCCTACCCTAACCCAAACCCTAACCCTATCTTAATCCTAACCCTAACCCAAACCCCTACCCTAACCCTAACCCTAACCTTAACCCTAACCCTACCTTTAACCTTAACAAGTCAAGATTTTTTTGTTTTTCTTAGTCGAATCATCGTACATATTTGACATTCGTTGTTGTTTTAGTTCTCTTTTTGTTTAATTATTGAAACTTTTCTGTGTTTCCTTATTTTAAAGAATCAAAGGTTTACCTTGTTGTGTTAGTGCGTGTTCTTTTCTTTTCAGCTCAGGTGTGGGGGGGGGGGTGACATACGTTCTTAGGTTCTTCGGAGGTGCTGGATCTATGAGGAACTAACTTTTCGTTGACCAAGTCACTGTTTTTATGAGTTTTGTTAATTTTATATCGTCTTCTTAGATTTTGAGTTTAAAACAATTTTCAGTTGTAGCAGCTTACATGAATTAACTATTTTCTGTCGATCTACTGGAGTTGTGATTCGGCTTAATTTTATTATTGCTGAATTTTATTTTTCCATGATTAGTTAAAATGTTTTGTATTGTAGCAGCTTACATGAATTAACTATTTTCTGTCGATCTACTGGAGTTGTGATTCGGCTTAATTTTATTATTGCTGAATTTTATTTTTCCATGATTAGTTAAAATGTTTTGTATTGTAGCAGCTTACATGAATTAACTATTTTCTGTCGATCTACTGGAGTTGTGATTCGGCTTAATTTTATTATTGCTGAATTTTATTTTTCCATGATTAGTTAAAATGTTTTGTATTGTAGCAGCTTACATGAATTAACTATTTTCTGTCGATCTACTGGAGTTGTGATTCGGCTTAATTTTATTATTGCTGAATTTTATTTTTCCATGATTAGTTAAAATGTTTTGTATTGTAGCAGCTTACATGAATTAACTATTTTCTGTCGATCTACTAGAGTTGTGATTTGGCTTGCCAAATCATTGTAATCATTGCCTCTTCACCAGGTGCGCATCTCCATGTAACGAGATTCACGCGCGATCGCTAAAGCCAGATCACCTGATCGACATGAACATTTCAGTTCAAGACTCTTTCCCAAACAATTGTTTTTCTTAGTCGAATCATCGTACATATTTGACATCCGTTGTTTTTTAGTTTTCTTTTTGTTTAATTATTGAAATTTTTCTTCGTTTCTTTATTTTAGAGAATCATGTAGATCCTGCGGCAAGAGAATCGATAAACTCCAGGATAAAGTTTATTTTGTCTTGTATACATTCACCATACTAAACCCTAACCCTAACCCAAACCCTACCCTATCCTATCCTACCCTAACCCTAACTCTAACTTAACCCCTAACCCTACCCTACCCTACCCTACCCTACCCTACCCTACCCTAACACAAACCCTAACCCTATCTTAATCCTAACCCTAACCCTAACCCAAACCCCTACCCTAACCCTAACCTTAACCCTAACCCTACCTTTAACCTTAACCCTATCCTTAACCCTAACCCTAACCCTACCATTATACCTAACCCTAACCTGATTCGCAAGTTATACTGAAATACTTGCTAAAGGCATCTTCAGGGTCGTATTTCTATAATTTTAATTTCGTCGCCCTCCCACATACATCACGTGGTATTCCCAAATTGTCACCCATCTGGTACGTGCCAGGATCAAAGTTGATTAACTTCGGTAATCTTCCTGGAATTTATTATGACGAAAAATCTGAGAACATTTATTGACATTTATGCACACGACACAACTGTATATGGCAGCACCGTGAAGAGCATTGTTGCTCAATTTATTTATCTACCTCCCACAGCGGTAAGATGTGACACAAGGTCGGAAAGTGGGATTTGAAAAGCCAGCGCTCGAGAATTTGAGCACTCTGGCCTACAAAAAATGCCTGGGCAGCCCCGTCGGCATTCCCCGGTAGGGGCGCCTCAGGCGATTAGCAATAAACTAACCCCTTCTCAAAGGGTGAGAAGGCAAAGCGCAATCACGTTGACACACCGGTTCTCGATAGATCACCGAAGTTAAGCGGCGTCGAGCCTGGCCAGTACTAAATGAGTGACCATTTGGGAATACCAGGTGCTGTATATGCTCTCTGCTTATCTCGGCATTGTTTCCAGTCGTCTTGTATTACTACTTGCCATTGGAATCAAGCAATGCCGACTCAGGAGAGCTGTTGTCGGGGATTGCGCAACCCTTGCAATTACAAATTCACGCGTGGGCAGCCCCTGGCGGGGCATTCATACGTCAAAATCGACAGAAGAGTCCATCACCATCATATATATATATATATATATATATATATATATATGTAGTGTACTGGATCCATGAAAGAGAGAGGAATTCAGGAAATCTTTAGTCGGAGAGCTCAATGAAAAGTAGAGCAAGACTGGAATTTTGGCCTGAGATATTTCTTTTTAACTTATTCCAATAACTATGTTTTTCTTTTATTATTTTTATTTTTATTTTTATTTTTTCACATTTCCAAAAAAAACATAACATTTCTGTGAGATATATTTTTTACAGTTCGTTTCATTTGTCTTGTGCCAAACAACATTTTTATGTCAATATCGTCTCTGCATAATTACAAAACCATAAGAAAAATTCACAAAGAGTAAAAAGTTTTTGGATTAAAGTGTCTTTAAAAAACTACACTATACAGTGGTTCATTTTTGGGTGAAACCAAACAAAAAACAAAGAAAAGAGCAAACTCACACGTGAAGGAACCCACTAAAATGCCATTTTGAATTTTTTCCTTCAGAGCTAGTACATCCTAAAGTTTTGTGGACATTTATGAATTTTAATTCAGTAATATTTCTTAAAATAGTTAATAAGTTCTATAACTTATTTATAAAAATTACAATTCACTTTGGGGTAATTTTTTTTACTTTATATATATATATATATATATATATATATATATATATATATATATATATATATATATATTTACGGAAGATTAAGACAACATCGGTACCTTCTGTTTTTAAACAGAAGAGACCTATAATTGGTCTGAAGAGGTTGACTCTCTGTGAAGAGTACAACCAAAACATGTATGCACATATGTGACCAATAATGTTTGTATAAATAACAATTTATACTAAAGAACAGCTCTACTTGTTATTGAGCACTTTTTATAAACACTGGAGTTTCAACGGATTTACATCTACAAAAACTAATACAATACATGTACCATATATATATATATATATATATATATATATATATATGAAGCAATCCAACAAAAGATATAAGCGTCAACTAATATCTTATAATTAGTGAAACATCCGGATAAAAAACTGAAGCTCAATATACTGGATAGAGCATTAATATTATAATATAAAATGAAGTAATAAAATAAGGTGTCAATCAAATTTTATTAGAATTCAAAGTTCATGCAAAGCATCCTTAAGTCCTTAGCTCATGAGTTTTCAAAGATAATTCTTCTCTTCAGAGGACCATTACCGCAGTTATACTACTACAGGCAATAAAATTACGCTTTGAAAATATATAAAATTATATACACAAATATATAAAAGTACATAACATCAAACATATCAATCCAAAAACATACTTTTGTTGAATCCATACAGTCCATCCAGGTCATACAAGTTGAGAAGCATAATCAGGAAGGACATTACTCCAAGGTACAAACAGCAGTCCAAATACGTGAAATTGAAGGGGCCGGCAAAGTTATCCAGTCGCGAAATGTGGATAACTTTGCCGGCCCCTTCAATTTCACGTATTTGGACTGCTGTTTGTACCTTGGAGTAATGTCCTTCCTGATTATGCTTCTCAACTTGTATGACCTGGATGGACTGTATGGATTCAACAAAAGTATGTTTTTGGATTGATATGTTTGATGTTATGTACTTTTATATATTTGTGTATATAATTTTATATATTTTCAAAGCGTAATTTTATTGCCTGTAGTAGTATAACTGCGGTAATGGTCCTCTGAAGAGAAGAATTATCTTTGAAAACTCATGAGCTAAGGACTTAAGGATGCTTTGCATGAACTTTGAATTCTAATAAAATTTGATTGACACCTTATTTTATTACTTCATTTTATATTATAATATATATATATATATATATATATATATATATATATATATATATATGTGTGTGTGTGTGTATATGGGAAATGAAAAAGGAAAAACCAAAAAAAGGTTGTTTTTTATATATTCATCAACGTTTCGTCTTTATTTATAAGACTTCCTCAGGATGATAATTTTAAGAAAAATGTCATGCAAGTATGTGAAAATATTGGGTTGATATGATGGGTTAATGAGAAGAAGTAGTAGCCACTGCTGGGAGCGCAGGACCGAGGTCCAGGCTTAGTGAAGTCACAGCCATCCCCATTATTTCCGTTCACCCCCACATCTCTACTTTTTCACTCAGAACTATCCACATTTATTTCATTCCGTGCTACTGACTTCACAAAGCCCGGACCTCGGTCCTGCGCTCCCAGCAGTGGCTACTACTTCTTCTCATCAACCCATCATGTCAACCCAATGTTTTCACGTACTTGCATGACATTTTTCTTAAAATTATCATCCTGAGGAAGTCTTATAAATAAAGACGAAACGTTGATGAATATATAAAAAACATCCTGTTTTGGTTTTTCCTTTTCATTTCCCATTACGTTGGATTACCTTCATCCTTCCTTTCTCATATATATATATATATTACTTGTATCTATTTGGTGCTACCTGGGAGTGTTAGTACTTTTATTTTTGTTTCGCATATTTAAACACTATCTTGTTCTTAGTTGTTTCTTTTACCAAATAATTCTTTTTTATGTTTTTTTAAATAGGATTTTTACAGATAAATTTAATTATCACGTTATTGTTGTATCATAACGTTTTTAATTGAACCAAATTGTTATAAAACTATAACTATTTTTTTCCACTGCAATGTTGTTTTAATCTCTATTTATTAAATTATTGGATTTAAATGGCTTCCCAAACTTTCAATCTTTTAATACATGAGAATTTCAAATACTTTGTAGAAATATTTTTGTCATTTGCCTTTAATTATAATGAACGCAGTAAAAAAGTATCCACTCAAAATGTTTTCCTACCCGGAATAAGTATGTTCAGAAAGAAACTGATGT
>OY744551.1:37416651-37564151 GCA_963556195.1 Sepiola atlantica | reverse complement strand
AGAAAAATGTCATGCAAGTACGTGAAAATATTGGGTTGACATGATGGGTTGATGAGAAAAAGTGGTAGTCATTACTGGGTGCGCAGACCCGAGGTCCGGGCTTAGTGAGGAAGTCTTACAAATAAAGACGAAACGTTGATGAATATATAAAAAAAACATCCTTTTTGGTTTTTCGATTTTTCATTTCCCATTACGTCGGATTACCTTCATTCTTCCTTTCTCATATATATTTATATATATATATATATATATAGTCATCCACAGACAGAGTGTTTCGCTGTATCACAGCTCTTCAGTGTGGCTAGACTAAGCATCTAGCACATAGTCGTCAGCTCTATCCATGAGACCAACGGGAGAAACGCTCGTAAACGATATCTACAATGTCTATTTATATAAACACCGACCGTCGCTTCCACCGTGCTCAATTTGTTTATTTACAAAGAGCTTTTCATTATGCTAAGAAGCAGCAGGAGACATCAACCAACGACAGTGCTCGACCCGAAAAGTGGGGGGGGGGGAGCTTATGTATTGATTTAAAGATTTTCATTCCATCAACTTATAATAACTTATACTAAAACAACTTAATGGATTTACATATGTTTCCAGAAAATCTGCACACACTCACCAATGATTATTAAGGCAGATTATTATAAAAGACAGCTCCCTTTTCTTCAAAATCTTTAGTTTCAGACATAAACAGAAATGGTGGAATCCATCGCATGCATGTTGGGAATCTTCGATGACCGAAAATTGATGACTGGCATCGAATGTCCTTGTCCAGTTATATGCATATCTTGGCCTTTTCTTTGGATTGCTTTAAATACTTGAACATATAAAGAACTTGTAGCATAAAAACTTTCACCAACATGACTGGTTATTTATCTACCTCCCACAGCGGTAAGATGTGACACAAGGTCGGAAAGTGGGGTTTGATAAGTCAGCACCCTAGAGGAAGAGCACTATAACCTTTAAAAATTGCCTGGGCAGCCCCGTCGGCATTCCCCGGTAGGGGCGCCTCAGGCGATTAGCAATAAACTTACCCCTTCTCAAAGGGTGAGAAGGCAAAGCCTGGGAGGGTGGACCTCCGAGAACTGCACAGGACAGACCCATAGACCGGCGTAAATCAAGCCCCGAAGGCCAAGACAATACCAGTCTATGGGGTGATTTATCCATCGGAACAGATACCACACTTTGATTTTGGCCAACATGACTGGATTCGGCATTAAATTACCTGAAAAGGGTTGATATGCCGTAAAATGAAAGATAAAGAAATTAACGTTGATTAACTCACATCTAGTATAATAATAGATGGAAAAATAAAATACGAAAATCTCTGTTAAGCTAAAACAACTAAATAACTATAGTTAAATAGATAGATTTTTAAAATCTTTTTTTGCATTTGTCTCAAGCTACGGTAGGGTTTGCCTTAATGGATTTTTGTGTCTATTTTTTTAATGGAAATCGCTCCAGACAAGGCATGAAGCCACCCTTGATGTAAGGAGCTAAAATAAAAATGCTACTTCAAGGTCAAAAACTAGTAATTTTGAATTTTTGATCCTTTGAACATTCGTCACAATCGTAATTATATCTTCTTTGGAAGTGACTTATGAACATAATTTTAATCTTGTTGTTGGGATTGCTTTACAAAAGCATCCTGAATTTTTGATCCTTTGAACATTCGTCACAATCGTAACTATATCTTCTTTGGAAGTGACTTATGAACATAATTGTAATCTTGTTGTTGGGATTGCTTTACAAAAGCATCCTGAATTTTTGATCCTTTGAACATTCGTCACAATCGTAACTATATCTTCTTTGGAAGTGACTTATGAACATAATTTTAATCTTGTTGTTTTGACTCTTATTTTTCTACTTGACCAGATTGAGCCTCTATCAGGGGAAGCTGGTTTTCCTGACTTTTCGGCCCTGCGCCATATCTTGCTGCAGTCAACTTCCATCCTGTCTAACCATAGATGACGAGACCAACAACCGACGTCTCTTATTCAAGAGATTGGTATTCAATTTTTCCGTCTTGAGACAAACTTAATCTTTTCAGGGCTACTTACCTTCTCCATTTTTGTGCGATTCAAACTGGGTTTTTTTTTCAGGGCAACTGACTTTCTACACTTCCGTTCGAGTCAATTTGCCATTGTCATGGCAACTTACTTTCTATTATTGTGTCCAAGTAAACCTGCCATTTTCAGGGCAACTCACTTTCTACACCTGTGCGATTTAACCTGCCCTTTTCAGGGCAATTTATTTTCTACATTTCCATGCGATTCAACCTGCCCTTTTCAGGGCAACTTACTTTGTACACTTCTGTGCAATTCAAATTGTTCTTTTCAGAGCAACTGACTTTCTACACTTCTGTCCGATTCAACCTGCCATTTTCAGGGCAACTCACTTTCTACACCTGTGCGATTTAACCTGCCCTTTTCAGGGCAATTTATTTTCTACATTTCCATGCGATTCAACCTGCCCTTTTCAGGACAACTTACTTTTTACACTTCTGTGCGATTCAAATTGTTCTTTTCAGGGCAACTGACTTTCTACACTTCTGTCCGATTCAACCTGCCATTTTCAGGGCAACTTACTTTCTATTATTCTGTCCAAGTCAACCTGCCATTTTCAGGGCAACTCCCTTTCTACACCTGTGCGATTTAACCTGCCCTTTTCAGGGCAATTTATTTTCTACATTTCCATGCGATTCAACCTGCCCTTTTCAGGGCAACTTACTTTTTACACTTCTGTGCGATTCAAATTGTTCTTTTCAGGGCAACTGACTTTCTACACTTCTGTCCGATTCAACCTGCCATTTTCAGGGCAACTTACTTTCTATCATTCTGTGTAAGTCAACCTGCCATTTTCAGGGCAACTCACTTTATACACCTGTGCGATTTAACCTGCCCTTTTCAGGGCAATCTATTTTCTACATTTCCATGCGATTCAACCTGCTCTTTTCAGGGCAACTTACTTTCTACACTTCTGTGCGATTCAAACTGTTTATTTCAGGGCAACTGACTTTCTACACTTCTGTTCGATTCAACCTTCCCTTTTCAGGGCAATTTACTTACTACACTTTTGTGCGATAACCGTCTTTCCATTTTCAGTCTGCCCAGATATCATCCAACCTTTATTCTTTTTTTTTTTATCATAGTTCACCCCCAAACAAGGCAGGCCGCCACTGTAGGTGTAAGGGGCTACTGAGGAAAAAGAAAAGGGGGAGGTTCAACCTAAATTAGGAGCTGCGCAGCGAGATGTCTGTTTACGTTAGTTTTAAACTTCTGCATGTCAGTAGCGTCAGGAAAGCAGGAAGCAGGGAGGGAGTTCCAGAGTCCAGCAGCACGAGGAAAGAAGCTTTTGGAGTAGAAAGCTGTACGGCATCTGGGGACATCCACAGTGTATGGATGGGATTTGGCAGATTGTCGGGTTGGTCTAGTGAATTTACGGCATGGGGGTACCAAAGCAGCAAGCTCATCAGAGCACAATCCATTGAAGTACTTGTAGAACAGGCACAAGGAAGCAACACTGCGGCGATGGGACAGAGGCTGGAGCTTGGTGGATAGTGAAGGACCTATCAAATTAGTAACTCTTTTTTGGACCTTGTCTAAGAGGGAGAGACTAGCGGATGATGCACCAGCCCAGATGTGGCAACAGTGCGACATCCACACCCAACCAGCATTGATCGACCAGACCTGCCAAGCTGTTTCTTCACGAGTAGTGACGCCCACGTTCGACCACTAACATTGCTGAAGTAAACCAACCAGAACCTCCTCGTCCGCTCTCTCTCTTCCCGTGACGCTGGCAGCTTAAACACCCCTTTTTTATTGCCTGTACCTTTACGGTCCAATAAACCGATAATTTGTTCTTTACAAGTTTAACTTCTGTATTTGCCGTCACTTTCTTTTGTTTTTGTTGGTTTGTGTCTTGAAGAAGCTGTAAGATCGATCATCGGCCTTTGCAACACATGGTAAAAAATGATCGGTACTTATGCAGTTTACGTTATTGTCGGCACATTCCGGCAGATTACGTAAACCGTCGGACGGTGCCGAACGAAAACTTTGTGTTTTTGGTTCCCCGATTTATAAAATCGGGAGACCTATGTTTTGAGGCATGTCTGTCCGTCCGTCCGTCCATCCGGATTTTTCTCCGCAACCATCCATTGAATTTCTCTGAAATTTTGCATGAAGTTGTAACTTTTGTCAGGTTAGAAAGTGACAGTCTCTGATTTTTGAAAAAAAATCTGGTTAGCCCCCCAGGGGGTCAAAAGGCCCCAAAATGGCAAAAAATGACATTTTTTGCTCCATAACTTTTCATCCATCCATTCAATTTCTCTGAAACTTGGCCAAAATATGGAGGCAATTGTTCCTAATAGAAAATAAGTATCACTGACCTTGGAAAAAATCTGGTTCGCGCCCCCAGGGGGTCAAAAGCCCCTAAAATGGCAAAAAATAACCCTTTTCTCCCATAACGTTTGATCCATCCATTCAATTTTTCTGAAACTTGGCCAAAATGTAGAGGCAATTGTTCTGGATATAAAATGAGCATCCTTGACCTCAGAAAAATTCTGGTTCGCGCCCCTAGGGGGTCAAAAATGCCCCAAATTGCCCAAATTTATTGCATTTTACACTCGCCACATCGAGTCACATACAGAGGAGGACCACGCATGCGCGGCTTGTTTGTTTTGAAAACGCTAGCAGTCAGTAATAATTAAGTAATAATTAAGTAATAATTAAGTAATAATTAAGTAATAATTAAGTAATAATTACGATTCAATAGAGAAAAAACAGCCAGCGTAGGATAATTTTCAACGAAAAAAATTTTTTGTTTTTGTTACAAAGAAAATACAACATAAAATTAAGGGAAAAATATGTAATTTTGTAAGAAACTTTAAAAATGGTGAGTTTCATGTATACATATTTATTTTTAAGCGAAGAAAATATAGTGCAACAACTGATAGCAAACAAAACATTTATTTCAAAACATTTGATTAACAATGGTTCCTTTGACAAAAAAATAAAAAATGAACATCTAATTATTAACAGCTGTTTAGCTATGGTTTGTGCGATCTTTCTTTTTATCTATGTATTTTCCTTTGAATTTCTTCATCAGAAATTATCGTCTGCTAGTCTTCCATTTTTCTGTCAGTTTTCGCCTCATCAACTCTCGGGCGCTTCCGAGACCTGCCCGAGCTTTAACGACAACTGATAGCAAACAGTTTTCTTTTCTTGCCAATTTTTTGGCCTTTTGGCCAAGATCAAAGTGTAATATCTGTTCCGATGAATACTGCACCCCATAGACTGGTATTGTCTTGGCCTTCGGGGCTTGATTTACGCCGGTCTATGGGACAGTCCTGTGCTGTTCTAGGAGATCCACCCTCCCAGGCTTTGTCTCCCCTCTTTGGGGAGGAGTAAGTTTATTGCTTACTGCCTGAGGCGCCCCTACCGGGGAATGCCGACAGGGCTGCCCAGGCAATTTTTAAATGGTCAGAGTGCTCACCTCTTGGGCGCTGGCTTTTCTACTCCCACTTTCCCGACCTTGTGTCACATCTTACCTTGTGGGAGGTAGGTAAATCTCTTCTTACCAATTCTTTTTCAACCCTACCGACTGGATTATGATGTTTTTCGGTACTCTTATACCAACGCACTATGGTTCCGTGACTTTGCGTCGTCAACGTTCGGGCAAGTCTCGGAAGCGTCTGAGAGTTGACGAAACTATTAGACAATCAAGTTGCAGCAGGCATAAGAAATTAATCACGTTCAATAACAAAAATGAATTTCTATCATCTTTGTCAGCTCGTTGAATCTCCCAGAGGACTAACGGAGTTCTGCCAGCAAAGGTATTTTGTATCAAAAAAAAAAAAAACTGCGATAGATGTCAACGTATCTACCCTGTCGTTAATGTTAAAAAAAATCATCTTTTGAAACTTTCCGGTGAACAAAAAAAAAACATATTTATTTCAAAACATTTGATTAACAATTGTTTCTTTTGACAAAGAAATAAAAAATAAACATCTAATTATTAACAGTTGTTTAGCTATGGTTTGTTCAATCTTTTTTTTTTTAACTATGTATTTTTTTTTTAATTTCTTCATCTGAAATTATCGTCTGCCAATCTTCCATTTAACGTTTGTCAGTTTTCGCTTCGTTAACTCTCGGGCGCTTCCAAGACCTGCCCGAACGTTGACGACGCGAAGTCACGGAAACATGGTGCATCAGTTAGGGTGTTTTTGTGTTAGGGTTAGGGTTAGGGTTAGAGTGTTTTGCTAGCAGATTTTCTGTGGACTTAAGTGCAGACGACACAAAAGAAAGAGGGGTAGAGGGAGTGGAAGGAAGTTATGCACCTCTAAGAATTTCCATCAAATCATTTTTTCCTTTTGAATTTGCATGTATTTACGTACATTGGGAGGTGACGGTGGTTAAGTGGATATCGACACGGACTGAAGACCTGGGTGTTCCAAGTTCGAATCCAGTCGCTTCCACAGTACCACTTTCACTTAGGGATGGATGTTGGCAACCTTCTCGTGATCCTTCCCGTAAGTACCCAATGTCTTTCTAGAAAGATTTCTAACTAGAAAAACATTGGGGAAACTAATGCCAACACCAGAATCATCTGATTCACACAGAAGAAGAAGAAGAAGAAGAAGAAGATGCACATTCGGCAACTCTTTTTCGCCCTAACAGTTTCCTTTTTTGACAAAAGTCAATAATTGCTCCAGGAGACACAACTTGTTTAAATTCATGCTGATTTTAACCAATTTTCAAAAATTAATGGATTTTCTGCAATAGTTTTATTGCGTTTTCCAATTTTTGGCTGCTGCGATTTCATTGGCTAAACGTTTCGGCAACTTCCGGCAGTTTACAGAATATACTGACGCATCGTCGGTTTTAAGGCTGTCCGTAAACTGCATAAATACCAAATGATCTGTGATTATCAGAACTTAACAAATAATAGCACTAACCTTTACAAAGACATAAGGGATTATTGTATTATTTGGATTATTCGGACTACTGTTCTCATCTTGGATGTTATTCTCACAACGTTTCAGCCGATGTAACATCCGACTTTCTTTAAGTGCATTTTGTCGAACTCAGGAATCCTTGTTGAACTTGGGAATCTGTATGGAAGTTTGAATGGAACCCTTTATTTAATCCACGGGGGTAGCCTGATCTTATTCCGTCGACCATGACCGGGTAGAAGTTTTAAGTAATCCGTAATTATTAGCATCAACCCAAACTGAAGATTGAACCTTCAACCTCCAGAAGACTGTCACTTATATCTGCTGCAACACGTTCCTCATTTCCGAAACATAAGGAATTATTTCCGGGTTCCAAGCCATTAGAACCTACTTTTTTTTTAATATTCAAAAATCCTGTAAAAGACCCGGTGGGAAATCAATAATCATTCAGGCAATAAATAAACCGATAATCAACATTTGACCACAAACGTTGAAGAAGTAGTAATCCTACCACATACTCCTCGTCAACCCTTCCCGTGACACTGGCAGCTGAAAACCACCCTTTTTCATTACCTGTCCCTTTACAACCCAATACACTTCTCGGCCTTCAGGCTAGGATCAAAGTGTAGTATTTGTTCTGTTTTCAGTCAAGTTCAGGTAAAATAAAGAAGGCAAGAAGAGAGGTAATGACACAGGTTGGTTTATGAATTGCACTCTCTCCTTGTATGTTAGTCATCCGAAATTCGGCTGTTTTTTCCTCAACTCACCAGGCTCAAATATTTTCCTTCTTTTTTTTTTAACATACTTCACCCCAAACAAGGCAGGCCACCACTGTAGACGTAAGGGGCTACTGAGAAAAAAAGGGAGTAGGTTGGGGGGGGGGGGGTCAACCTAAATTGGGAGCTGTGCAGCGAGATATCTGTTTACATTAGTTTTAAATTTCTGCATGTCAGTACTGTCGGGGAAACAGGGGGCAGGGATGGAGTTCCAGAGTCCAGTAGCACAAGAGATGAAGCTATTTGAGTAGAAAGTTCTCCGGCATCTGGGGACCTCCACAGTGAATGGATGGGATTTAGTTGATTGTCGAGTTGGTCTAGTGAATTTACGTCGAGGGGGCACCAGAATAGCTAATTCATCGGAGCATAATCCATTGAAGTGTTTGTAAAACAAGCACAAGGATGCTACATTGCGGCGATGGGACAAGGACTGAAGCTTGGTTGACAATGAGGGACCTATTAGGTTGGCGACTCTTTTTTGGACCTTGTCAAGGAGGGAGAGAGTAGTAGATGATGAATCAGCCCAAATGTGGCAACAATACTCCATGCATGGGCGGATTGTGGCTTTGTAGAGATACAGGATAATGTCAGGTGTGAGGAGTTTAGTAGCACGGTAGAGGGAGCCCACCTTTTTTGCGGCTTTCCTTGACTGGCATAATCAGTAAGAGCGTTAACCGTCGTTCCCGGGATAACTAGCCTTTTCTCTCTGCCCAGCAGTCATCCAACCTTGGTGTCCGCACCCAAACAATGTTCATTGACCGGACTTACCAAGCTGTTTCTCCCACCTCAATGATGCGCCAACATTCGACCACCAACGTTGGAAAAGTAACCAGACCAGACACTCCTCGTTAACCCTTCACATGATGACGGCAACTAAAAACCGTCTTATTTTATTACCTGCACCTTTACCTGCACCTTCTCGACGTTCGGGCTAGGATCAAAATGTAGTATCTGTTTTGTCCTTAGTCGGTGAAGGAGAAATCCTTCTAGACAAAAACAATTTTTATTTTCGTCCCAATTCAGAGTACCCCTTTTTGGTGAGCTGAATTTTTCTCCATCTTAAAAACACATGGAGGGGGGTGGCGTAGGGGAATCGGGGAGGGGGGGGGGGCTTGAGCCCTCTCCCCCCCCCACACTTTTTGACTTGGCTCCCCCACTTTACGGTCATCAATAATGATTTTATATATGCATGTGTTTAACCGCCCCCCCCCCCTTTTTAGGAGAGCCCCCCCCCACTTTTATAACTGTCCCGCCGGTCCTGAAACCTACCTTGTGTCTAACTCTACCCTCATGGGGAGGCAAGTAAACAAGTAATTTGTTAATTACAAATTTAACTCTCGTGTTTTTCATAATTCTTTGCCATTGTTGCCTTTGTCTTGTGTCGTTAACAAGTTATAAGATCAATCACCATCATCGGTCTCTACGACAGATGATAAGACCCACTCTCTCTACCAGGCAAGTAAGGTATGTGCATGTGCACAGTGTGCCACATGTCAGAGACCTACATAGTCGCAGATATCATTTCAAGGTTTTCCTTCTCCTAGATTAGTTGGTCAACCAAAGTTTCAGGGCCCTTTTTTACTTTAGGTAATGATCTGCGATACCTAGTATCAGAACTTAACAAATAATAAGAAAACCTTTACACGGGTTATTTACCTCCTCAGGAGGTTAGGCACAAGGCCAGTTTTATCTTACTCACCACAAGGTAAGATGTGACCCAAGGTCGGGTCGGGAAAGTGTGACCTGAAAAGCCAGCGCCCGAGAAGGTGAGCACTCTGGTCATTAAAAATTGCCTGGGCAGCCCCGTCGGCATTCCCCGGTAGGGGCGCCTCAGGCAGTAAGCAATAAACTTACTCCTCCCCAAAGAGGAGAGGCAAAGCCTGGGAGGGTGGACCTCCTAGAACTGCACAGGACCGTCCCATAGACCGGCGTAAGTCAAGCCACGAAGGCCAAGACGATACCAGTCTATGGAGTGCAGTATCCATCAGAACAGATACTACACTTTGATCTTGGTCAAAAGACAAACCTTTACACGTTATGGAATTATTGGATTATTTGGATTATTCGAAATACTGTTCACATCTTAGATGTTATTCTCACAACGTTTTGGCCGATGTAACCTCCGACCGTCTTCAGATGCATTTTGTCAGAACTCGATAATCTTTATGTTGAACTTGAACTGAACCCTTTTTTGAATCTACGGGGATAGCTTGCTCTTCTGTTAGACATGACCGGGTAGAAGTCTTAAGTAATTCGTAATTATATCCTTAGTATCGCCCGTACTGAGTTCGACATAAAGATTCTTGAGTTCGACAAGATGCACCTGAAGAAGGTCGGAGGTTACATCGGCCGAAACGTTGTGAGAATAACATCCAAGATAAGAACAGTAGTTCGAAGAATGCAAATAATCAAACCCAAATTAATGTATCTACTATTGTGGTACACAAGTAATTTTAATAGTTCCGTTCGAAATTCCGTACAGATTCCAGAGTGCAACAAAAAGATACCCGAGTTTGACAAGATGCACCTGAAGAAGGTCAGAGGTTACATTGGCCGAAACGTTGAGAATAACATCCAAGATGAGAACAGTAGTCTGAATAATCCAAATAATCCAAATTATCAATTCTAATCTCAAAGATTCTGAGGGATAATCTCTTCTCTTTACAGCTTCTTTCTAACAGAAGAGACGTTGCTAGTCTTTCTCTACTCGATCTTTATTTTCATGGAAGGTGCTCGACTGAGCTCTAATGTCTCATTCTTCCATGTAAGACATTCACAGCAAGAACTCGTCTTGCTATTACAATTGAAAGGAATTTTCGCTTGTTACTCAGTGTGCCTAGCATTAAGCGTTAAGCGGAATTTCCATGAACAGAGTTTTTTTCCCAATAACTTCCTATCTGTGGAACACATTACCACAGGACTGCTTTCCTACACACATGACCATCTTCAAATCTAATCTCAATAAATATTTGTCATAAACCGTACTCATGAATAATCAAATTTTGTTCATTCTGATCATTATTTTCAATCCTCTCATAATATTCTTCATCATTCAACTGACAATCCATGCATCTTGTCAACCATTATCCTTGAGTGGCTTTCGGCCTTGACTCATTAGTTAAAAAAAAAACTTTTGAAATGCAGGCCAGTGTAAATAAAGTTTTCAAATGTTTGTAAAAAGTTATTAGTTATTAAATTATTATCTTCTTATCTTTCTTTTCTTCTTTCCTTTCTTTCCTCGTTTTTCTTTCCATTTTTTCCTTTCTTCATTAATTGCTTTTCTTTTCTTTCTTTCTTTTCTTTCCTTTATTCCTTTTCTTTCTTTCCTCCTTTCTTTCTTTCCTCTTTTCTTCTTTCCTCCTTCATTTCTTTCTTTCCTTCCTTCCCCTATTTCCTCTTTTCCTTTCTTTCCTCCTTTCCTTCCTTTCATCACTTGTCACATTTCATATCATTATCTCAAAAATAACAAATGACGTCATTATCAGAATCCAAAAAACCTTTTCAGTTATTTCATCAGCCGTCTATTTTTAAAATAGTCTTTATCCTTTCTCTATTTTTCAATGACTTCCTGAATCGAGATTCATGGTGGCCTGGGGGGTGAGGGGGAGGGGGAGGGGCTCGACAGGGTCTCAAGTTTAATAAATGTCTTCAGTTGTGGGTGTTATAAGATGCTTTTTGAGATTGGAGAATGGAGATTTTGTAGTAGCGTCTGTATTCATCTGCCTTGATGGAAATGAAAAAGAAGAAAAAGGTCACCAGAGTTCCAGTTAAAAAGACAAACATCGTCTCTACTTCTTCTATTCCTTAATCCCGAGCTATAGCGGGGTCCGCAATGATCTACTTTTTTCTCTACTTGATACGATCACAGGCTTGATCCAGGTGAAGGTCGGTTTCACAGAAATCTTTGTGCAGGGCGTCTGCCTATCTCATCATCGACCTACCTCGGTCGTTTTCCGGCGACTTTCAGTGTTGCATAGCCCCACTCTTACACCACGGCAGTACGCGTTTTGTACACTAGTCCCACTACGAGCCGTGGCAGTTCCCGTTTAAACACTCGTCATTTTTTTAACATCAAAAATCATAGAGTTTGCATACCTTTAAATTTCTCGTACCCTCTCTTCTTCCCTCGCCGCGTATAGGGTGTGTGTCGTCCAGTGGTTTTCTTCCTTCTTCTCTTCTGTACTGCTGTAAACATCGCCGCTACAACAAAGCTTCATGACGGACTCCGAAAACAAACAATCCTCTTGACTTTCAATTCTTTTTATTACAGGCGCTAGTTATTTATCGGCTGGGAGATATTCACTACGTCGAGAGAGAGAGAAAGCAAATTACTACTTTATCGTAGTTACTTATTAAATAAGTCTTAACCATTCGTGGAAGGGAAGGAAAGAGATCTTTCGCCTGCATTTTCTTAGAGAAATATTTCCCTTAATCGGTTGTAGACTACATGCTAAAAATCACGTCTCATCGGTTCACCTCCAAAACCTAGACTGACTAAAACTCGCTTCTCACGAAGAACAAGTGACATCACGGATCCCTCTGTTTCCCACGCAAAGGCCCGTGACGTCACAGAGCCTCTCGCAGGTGCACATTGACCCTTGATCTGGGATCTCGTCACACAGTGACCTTGTCACGTCTGTGATTTCCGACTGTGAGAACAGGCCCTATTCTGCACTCAACTGCCGGGTCCACCCCACGTTAATTCGCGCAAGTCAAACCAACGATTTCCAACAGATACGTCCATTCCCATAGGGCCATTATCCAACACCAGTGCAAAGGTGAGTTTCACAACGGTGTCATTATTAGCCCTCAGAACATGTCCCAAACATCTAAGCCGCCATTCACTTATGTTGCACTCAATCGGTGAAATGCCATAGTGCTTTCAGATATCTTCATTGGCCGGGATCAAAGTGTAGTATCTGTTCCGATGGATACTGCACCCCATAGATTGGTATTGTCTTGGCCTTCGAGGCTTGATTTATGCCTGTCTATGGGTCTGTTCTGTGCAGTTCTTGGAGGTCCACCCCCCCAGGCTTTGCCTCCCCTCTTTGGGGAGGAGTAAGTTTATTGCTTACTGCCTGAGGCGCCCCTACCGGGAAATGCCGACGGGGCTGCCCAGGCAATTTTTAATGGCCAGAGTGCTCACCTTCTCGGGCGCTGGCTTTTCAAATCCCACTTTCTGACCTTGTGTAACATATTCCTATCCAGCACGTACCAGATCACATCATGTGGTACGCAGTCAAAGGCCTTTTCCAGGTCGAGGAAAATAATATGCAGCGGTATCAACTTCTTGGCTGTGCTGCATGGACGGCATCTGTTGTGCTGCACTTGTTAACAAAACAGCACTGATTTTGCATGACAATCTCTCGTATTCTGCGGTAAATGATTCGCTCAAAACTTTTCATTGTGTGCGAAAGAAGTCGAATTAGTCTGTAGTTGCTGCATTCAGATTGGCGCTATGACACTGCGTTTCCAATCAACCGGGATCTTCTTTTCTGCAATCATTTGGTTGAACAGCTGCACCAGCCACACAGAAGGGTCCCATAGTCGGGAGCGCCACACCTCAGTTGCGATGTTGTCAGGACCGGTTGCTTTGCCTGGCCACATTGCTTGCAATGCCAAAGAGACTTCAATAGCTGTGATCAGGTGTACACCACCTTGGACAGGGTTGGCAGTGGTGGTTGGCTACCAGGGAAACTCCTCTGTCGAGATTTTCTCGAAATACTGGTGTCAGGGGTCAACAACCTCGTTTTTGTCAATGATCAGTCTGCTACGCTCGTCGTTTATGCGCAAGAATTGCTCGATATCCTGCAATTTCTGGTGGGGTGCCTTTAGGAGGCAATAAAGATCACATTCGCCTTTGTGTGTGTCCAAGTTCACATAGATCTCACTTTGGCAGATGCTACGGATTTCTTTGTCTCACTCTTGGCTGCCCTGTAAACAGATGCACCCTGTAAATGGTAAAGTTTTAAAAAATAATAATATGCCCATGTTACTCACCGTGTTTTCTTTGGAGGAGCCGTTTCAAATTTCCGGTGTTATTCTTTTTTTACGATGGTGGGGGTCCTTGGATTTTTCCACTATTCTTTATGTGAGATTTTCTCATGTATTTCGTCTTGCCATTTTTTTCATTTTTTTACTTTCTCTATTTTCCGTTCTCCGGTTTTCGGAATAATATGTTTTCCTCTTACTTGTAAATGAACTCCTCTCTCTGATGATCAGCAAAGTTAAACTAAAAACTATATAAAGTGAAATATTTTGAAAATCAACAATCGTGCAATTTAAATGAAAAATTCATTTATTTAATTTTTTTTTTTTTTTGCAAGATTTCGTTGTAGAACTGTCTCGCCTGACAAAGTTGTTCTACAACGAAAGCTTGCAAAAAAAAAAAATTAAATAAATGAATTTTTCATTTAAATTGCACGATTGTTGATTTTCAAGATATTTCACTTTAATACATTCTAATGCGTGCTTCAAAGATGTTGTCAATTTCTTTACTTAAAAACTATATATTTCCTCTTGGCCTTGCTGTGAAACGCACGTAAGAAAAAGTTTTATTTTGGAAAAAATAAATAGAATAAAGAGAAAAAAATAAATAAAAATTAAAAAAATTAAAAGAAATTTTTTTTTTGTCGGAAGAAGAAATACAGATGTTCACCGAAATACGAAAATAAAAGAAATTGAAATAAATATGAAAATTATAGTTTTGGATTGATTTTTCCTATGATCATAGGAATGCAACTATAAAGTATATATGCTCTGAATCTTGTAATACAACTTCATTGAGCTTGCAATTGGAGATATTTCGGGAATTATAAGGAGTATATGTCTAAATATATTTTTTTATAAGAAATTACTAATATATATATATATATATATATATATATATATATAGTACATGTATTGTATTAGTTTCTGTAGATGTAAATCCGTTGAAACTAAAGTGTTTATAAAAAGTGCTCAATAACAAGTAGAGCTGTTCATAAGTATAAATTTTTATTTATACAAACCTTATTGGTTACATATGTGCATACATGTTTCGGTTGCACTTTTCACAGAAAGTCAACCTCATCAGACCAAGGATTCTAGAGGAGACTACTTTAGAATCCTTGGTCTGATGAGGTTGACTTTCTGTGAAAAGTGCAACCGAAACATGTATGCACATATATAACCAATAATGTTTGTATAAATAAAAATTTATACTTATATATATATATATATATATATATATATATATATATATATATATATTAACATAGGAAAGTTCATATTTTTATGTATTTTATTTGATCAAGTTCAAATGTGTTAATAAAGTGAACATAAAACCAAGTTTTTCAAGAGTGCTCAATACCAAGTAGAGCATTTATAAAATTACATAAACAATATTATAGCCTTACGTCACTCAACTAATGTTTCAATGTGTATTACTGCATCTTGTCGAAAACAAGATGCGGTAATATGCATCAGAACGTTGTAATTTTACATTGTGAATATATTTTATTGTTTTTGCTTTTGGCGTGTCGACATGATGATTATTGGAAAGCATATGGGTAACCAATGCGTTTCAAGTATCTCCAAGCTTAATTGCTCTATTATGTTCATATATCCTTTTTTTTAAATATGTTGAGTCTCACCAAAATAGATTTTCTCACAGTCATGACAGGGTATAGTATATATCCCCGCGTCTGTGGGAGATGGGTGTTCATTGTTTTTATAACCGAAATATCTTGGTCCAGCTTTAATGATGTGTTTGTGTCCTTATTCCTACTAGTATGTTAACTAAAGGGTTCAACGAACTTAACGGAACCTGGCTATATAGCTTAAGTGGCAGTCTGTTTTAATATCACCGAATGGGCTTTATATAACAATATATATATATATATATATATATATATATATATATATATATATATATATATATATATATATATATAATAATGGTAATAATCCAGGTGAAAAATATCCACAGGGTGGTAATCCAGAGAATTTTAACCGGGTTTATAAAAAGTGCTCAATATCAAAATAGAGCTTTATATATGATAATTTTATTTACACAGACATGTACAAAATCTGCGACACTGGCATGTCGATGTTATCGATCAACAGTTACTATAAACTGAGATCTCATCAGGCAGAGTTAGAATCCGATCTTAACCTCAGATCATATTTGGAGAGAATGAAGTGGAGGGATCGAGAAAGAGAAGAAGAAGGAAAGAAATTTAACATTTCAAAAATTAAAGCCGTTAAAAAATTAAAATTAAAAATTAAAAAATCAAAATATCTAAAAATCTAAGAAACAAATTTTATTTATTTATTTATTTATTTGCCCCGTCTGTTTCAGATTCTAGATTTTAGATTTTTGTTTTCTGTTTTTTGTTTTTTGTTTCTTAGATTTTTAGATTTTTTGATTTTTTAATTTTTAATTTTAATTTTTTAACGGCTTTAATTTTTGAAATGTTAAATTTCTTTCCTTCTTCTTCTCTTTCTCTATCCCTCCACTTCATTCTCTCCAAATATGATCTGAGGTTAAGATCGGATTCTAACTCTGCCTGATGAGATCTCAGTTTATAGTAACTGTTGATCGATAACATCGACATGCCAGTGTCGCAGATTTTGTACATGTCTGTGTAAATAAAATTATCATATATATATATATATATATATATATATATATATATATATATATATATATATATATATATATATATATCCACATTTGTTTCAACAACAGACAAATTGAAAACACACCAAGAAAAAAAAAAACGATGAGAAAAAAAGAAAAAAAAGGAAGGTATTTTATATATATATTTTTTTAAAATTCTGATCATGAAGTATATCTTCGAAAATTTAATTGACAAAAATAATTGAAAAAAAAAATTAATAAATTTAAAATGCATTGTATGGCGTTCTTATTTTTAATAATTCATATTACCATAAAAACAATGCTTTCTAAACAAGAACACCATTTCTAATTCAATTTGCACTGCCACGTGCCACGTACTTGACTAAAGAAACCCTCATCCTACATTCGCTTCAACAAAAGACGAATTGAAAACACACCAAAAAAAAAAAACGATGAGAAAAAAAAAGAAAAAAAAAAGAAAAAAAAGGAAGGTATTTTATATATCTTTTTATTTCAATTCTGATGATGAAGTATATCTTCGAAAATTGAAATGTGGATAAGCAAGTTAACACACTAGTAGAAATAAGGACACAAACACATAATTAAAGATATTTCGGTCGATGAGTTTGACCATATTCATGCTTTTGTTTATTTTTTATTCTGCCGCCCACCTTGCCTTTTATCTCTTATCTATTTACTTACTACTCTTCCCACTCCTCCCCCTACTTCTATTTTCACATACCTACTATACACAGCATCTATTGCCTCCGCCTTCTACCACTGTTTCTCCCACCTGAATTTTTTTTTCTTTCTACATCGTATAAAATTGTTGAGTTTTGTTAAATAAAGCCAAATCATCAAATGAATATGGCCGAACCGATCGACCGAAATATCATGGTCCAGCTTTAATGATGTGTTTGTGTCCTTATTTCTACTAGCATGTTTCTTGCTTATCCACATTTCCATGAACTAATTTTACATTTTGTCTACAAAGTTACTTTCATATTTACTTCCTCATAATGTATGTGTAATACTGCGTTAGGGTTAGGGTTAATAACATTTTTAAATGGGGGAAATGTCATGCGTGTGACACATGAATACATATAATATTTACTTGACCATTTGGAAAAATTGAACATCAAGTGTAGCAGCAAGTCGCAATGGAATGTTACTTTCAACGGCATGGCTTCACCAGCTCCTGAGGGGATGGGACCATAGTCACATCCCTATTTAAAGAAGCAGTTGACCATTGTTTCTTTTGAGCCCATATTGTTTAGATCCTCAAAAGCTGTGGCCCGCTGCCTGGTTGAACGGGTGAAAACAGTCGTAGTACGACCTCGTTAATTTACTGCAGAGAATTAAATATCTGGACTTCGGGAAAAGAGATCATCGTGGCTGAAAATTAAAAACTTGGTAAAAAAAAGGGACAAGGCTTTTTATATAAAAATATAGTTTTTTAAAATTATTTTTGCTAAAGATGACAATCATTATCCAAACTGGTCATCGAGAAGTTTTTGGCAGACGAAGAAGTATTGTGAGGGAGGAACAGTGGTTTCAACAGGATGGGACAACTCCTCATATTTCAAATTAATTGTTGGAATGGCCGCAAGGGCACTTTAATGATTGTCTTTGCTCGATCTTTTGGAAAAATTGAACATCCGGGAACATATACCAGAGAGAACTGTTGGAAATAAGTCATGCACCATCCACTATTACTATGCAACCCCTACAGCTACATATCTAGAAAACAGAGCTGTTAAACTTGACATAGTAATATGGAACAAAAGAGAGAAAGTAGCAACCCTAGTTGAAGTCAGTGTCTCTAATAATGCTGAATTAAACAGAGCTGATAGAGAGAATATAACAAAATACCAAGGTCTTATGTACAACATAAAAAGAAACTGGAATCTTAGGAAGATCTTCATCATTCCAGCAATTATAGGAGCTACCGGCTCATGAATAAGAATTTAAAAAACTACCTGGCGAATATACCCGGTGAACCAATTGCAAGACAGATCAAAACAATTGCGCTTAAGGGGACGATTAGAATCCTAAAAAGATCTCTTGGTTGGAGTCTCTGAAATAGCAGGTGAATGTCTGGCATACAGTAAGATACCTCTATCTCCAACAAAAACAAAATGATGAGAAAATACTTAAAGGTTAAAAGCAGTAATATATTTTGGATTTGATCATTCAACATCATGAGCTGAAAGATATATGTAAGATTACTTGCTTAGAAGCTAACCCTAACCCTGACTCTAACCCTAATCCAACATCATAAGCTGAAAGATATATGTAAGATTACTTGTTTAGACGCTAACCCTAACCCTAACCCAACATCATGAGCTGAAAGATATATGTTAGATTACTTGTTTAGACGCTAACCCTAACCCTAACTCTAACCCTAACCCAACATCATGAGCTGAAAGATATATGTAAGATTACTTGTTTAGACGCTAACCCTAACCCTAACTCTAACCCTAACCCAACATCATGAGCAAAAAGATATGTGTAAAATTACTTGTTTAGACGCTAACAATTACCCTAACACTGACTTTAACCCAACATCATGAGCAGAAAGATATATGTAAGATTACTTGCTTAGAAGCTAACCCTGACCCTAACCCTAACCCAACATCATGAGCAAAAAGATATATGTAAGATTACTTGTTTAGACGCTAACGCTAACCCTAACTCTAACCCTAATCCAACATCATGAGCAAAAAGATATATGTAAGATTACTTGTTTAGATGCTAACCCTAACCCTAACCCAACATCATGAGCAAAAAGATATATGTAAGATTACTTGCTTAGAAGCTAACCCTGACCCTAACCCTAACCCAACATCATGAGCAAAAAGATATATGTAAGATTACTTGTTTAGACGCTAACGCTAACCCTAACTCTAACCCTAACCCAACATCATGAGCAAAAAGATATATGTAAGATTACTTGTTTAGACGCTAACCCTAACCCTAACTCTAACCCTAACCCAACATCATGAGTGGAAAGATATATATAAGATTACTTGTTTAGACGCTGAATGAAACATGTCTTATCTAAAAGGGAATATTAAATCTGACATTTTTTGCTTCAGCAAGACAAGATAAGTAATGTCTAAATTAGATATATCTTTTGCAACCATAACCATCACCTAGGACTTATCTATCGCTTAATTATGACTTTGAATACACGTACAACATTCACGAAAGGACATTCTTCTTATACTTTTTATTTAAATCTCAATGGACCCTGAATCCATCTTTACTAAAGCTGCTACGTCATCCATTAATAAATTTTTAGTCTTGTTTATTATTGTTTTTCCAATTTATTGTTCTTGTTCTTCATGCATTTTACCCGGTGCGAATTAGTTCTACTAGTGTTATGACCTTGAACAAAACTTCATCATCATATTGAGTTTATTTTATAACCTCGTAATTTAGGTTAATTATAAATAATAACTTGTAAATAAATGGATGAACTATCAAGAGAAACGTTTAACAGATTTATTAAAACTGAACACAGAATGAATTAATGAGTTAATTGACCACTGGATGCGATTAATATTAACAGTCTGACGCCATGGTCTTTGTTTTCTTTCTCTCTGGGCAGACGACCCTTTTCCAAGGGCGATAACTCTTAACTCCCGAAATGGTTCAAGGGAGGTAATTCCGTTTTCGTCAGGTGTCCTAATAGTTTAACATCCGTTTTGCATCATGGGTTTAACATCTGTTTTACTTTCAGGCATGTGCTGGACGGCTTTTAGAAATTAACTTCCAAACTGACCTATTTCTGACCAGACCTCTTATGTTTTTACTTGACCTTCCTCTGCCATCAATTGATCCTGCTAACTCAACTGTCTGTTCTACATCTACTAACCAAATCACTCTCATCCATTCCTTAATAATCAACATCATCAGCATCATGGGTTTAACATCTGTTTTACTTGCAGGCATGTGTTGGACGGCTTTTAGAAATTGGCTTCCAAACTAATATATCTCATGCCAGGTCTTTATTTATCCCTCTTTTCTTCAAGTCCGGCCTTATCATTTTCTCTCATGACTTTTTTTATTGGCCTTCCCCTGCAAACTGACCCTGCTACTTCAACTGTTCTACATCTACTAACCCAAGAAGAAGAAGAAGAAGAATCATCATCATCATCAGTTTACATGCTTGCATAGGTTGTACTGCATTTAGAAATTGACTTCCAAACTAACCTATTTCTGGTCCGGTCTTATCACTTCCTCCCATGGTTTTCCTTAACCCTCCCTCACCAAACTGGCCCTGCTACCTCAACTGTTCTACATCTACTAACTCGCGCATTATCATCCATTCTTTCATCATCACATTCGGTTTAACATTTGTTTTACATGCTGGCGTGTGTTGAACGGCTTTTATAAATTGACTTACAAACTAACCTATCTCTGGCCAGGTCTTTATTCATCCCCTTTTCTCTCAACTCCATCCGTAACATGTCCTCTCATTCTACATCTAATAACCCAAGCACTCTCATTTATTCTTTCAATGTGACTGAGCCAACAAAGTCTCCTGTTCCTCACACATCTCTCTAAACTGTCACGATTTAATCTTCCTCTGAGGTCATCAGATGTAAGCCTGTCTTTAACACTCACATTATACATCCTTCGTCTCATTCTCATATCATATCCTCAACCTTCACTGGCCAGATAAGGGGCTAAGAGATGTTTTGCTTTAGCACAAAGAGAAATCTAAAATAATTTATGTAAATTTTCAACATATAAAATGCTTAAGCATCATCATCGTCGCCATCATCATCATCATCATCATCATCGGTTTTACATCTGTTTTACATGCTGACATGTGTTGGACGGCTTTTAGAAAGTTACTTCCAAACCAACCTATCTCTGGCCAGGTCTTTATTTATCCCCCTTTCTCTCGAGTTTGTTCATATCACTTCCGCCCATGTTTTCATTGTCCTTCCTCTATAAACTGCACCTGCTACCTCAATTTTTCTACATCTACTAACCCAAGACTCTCATCCATTCTTTCACCGTACCCATATCATCGAAGTCTCCGGTTCTGCACACACTTGCCTATACTGTCCAGATTTAATCTTCCTCTGAGGTCATCTGATCTTAGCCCATCTTTAAGACTACCTTTGTTTTACAAAGAAAAGATAAGTAATATGTAAATTATGTATATCTTTTGTAACCATCACCATCACTTTGAACTTATCTCTCACTTAATTATGACTGTTTACATGCTAAAGAGCATTGAGCCAAACTTGAACCTCACTTAATTATCACTGTTTACATGCTAAAGAATATTGAGCCAAACTTGAACCTCACTTAATTATGACTGTTTACATGCTAAAGAATATTGAGCCAAACTTGAACCTCACTTAATTATGACTGTTTACATGCTAAAGAACATTCAGCCAAACTTGAACCTCACTTAATTATCACTGTTTACATGCTAAAGAACATTGAGCCCAACTTGAACCTCACTTAATTATGACTGTTTACATGCTAAAGAACATTGAGCCAAACTTGAACCTCACTTAATAATGACTGTTTACATGCTAAAGAGCATTGAGCCAAACTTGAACCTCACTTAATTATGACTGTTTACATGCTAAAGAACATTGAGCCAAACTTGAACCTTAAATTTGATTACTCTTTGTATATGATTGTCACGAAAGGCAAAAGTGAGATGTGTGGGAAATTAGATAATGTAGAGTTTTTAATAGATTGAAATATGTTCGGTTAATAGCTTTCTTTGTACAAAATCAATATTTGATCCCGATTCACCTGGTTTTTGTTTGCTTTTTTTTCTTGCAGAACATTGATCCATGTTCTTTAGAAAAATGTATTTCGATTTAATTTTTAATTTCTTTCGAAAAATAATTTATCTGGTTCGAAAGATTTTTAACATGGATGCATTTTTCAATAATGACCTAGATAGCAGCAGACCTGTGGCTGAAAAAGAGGGAAAAAAGAAGTCTTAATGTTTTTTTTCTTCTTCTTTTCCCTCCTTTCTGTTGTTAACTTAGAGAGAGAGAGAGAGAGAGAGAGAGAGAGAGAGGGAGGGAGAGAGAGAGAGAGAGAAAGTGATGGGGGTGGGGCTTTATGTATTGCATTAATAACATCACCATATCATACTTGCTTTAGCTTAGCAAAGCGTTTGTAGAGACCGAGTTCAAACCTCAATCAGAGGATAAATATTTTTACTCTGAATGAATCTGTAGAGTGAGAGAAGATGTTGCGGGTCGACAATTTATGGAGACGTTAGATAAGCATGTTATATGAAGGAAAGGGTTGTTGCATAGACATCCATCTTTCTGGCCTTTGAGGGTATGAAGAAAACGGGTTACCATAGTTTGGTTATAAGGACAAACTTCTTCTACAATTCAACCCCCACGATGCAAATTCACTAGACCAACCCGACAATCTGCCAAATCCCATCCATTCACTGTGGAGGTCCCCAGATGCCGAAGAGCTTTCTACTCCAAAAGCTTCTTTCCTCATGCTGCTGAACTCTGGAACTCCCTCCCAGCTCCCTGTTTTCCTGATGGTACTGACATGCAGAAATTTAAAACTAATGTAAACAGACATCTCGCTGCACAGCCCCCAATTTAGGTTGACCCCCCCCCCTTAAAAAAAAGAAAAGAAAAAAAACTCTCACCCTTTTTCTCAGTAACCCCTTACGTCTACAGTGGCGATCTGCCTTGTTTGGGGTGAACTATGTTAAAAAAAAAAAATTTTAATACAAATTAATACAGTTTCCTTAACACGGGAAAACAGGAATAAAAAATATGTTGAGTCAGTAGATATGCGTGTACTATACAAGTGAGATTGAGTTCGGATAACCCTAACCCTAAACCTAACCTCTCAGCCAAGTCATGGCGAGAGGCGAGAAAGGGATATGACGTCTTATCGACTATTCTTAAAAACGGGCTGTTCGAAAAATGTGGTAAAAGGTTGAGCCAAAAGTTGCGTCTCACGAGCAAGTGTATCAATCACTCTGCGAGTGAGAACATGCTAGCGCAAAAGAAAATAGATCGTAATTATGTAAATGCTACAAATCGTCACTAGAATGAACCTGACAGTTTCACACTTTGCACCTTTATAATAATCTTGGTTTTTTTTTTAATTTGAGAATTAGACCAAAACTGCTGTTATCTAGGTCATTTATCGCTAGTAGAAGGTAGAATCCATAAGATGTTGGTTCGGTAATAGTTCAAATGACGAAGTCTTTTAGGGAAATATGCGCGGACACGCATTAAAGATAAAAAGATATGGTGGTCTCTCATTAGAAAGCATTGAATATTTAAATGTAAGAAAACGGGTTGAAGCCTAACAATGCATTTTGAAAAATAATAAATATTAATTTATTTAAAAGTAATCCCATTTCTTATTTGTTGACTATAGGAATACAAAATGTCTTTTGAATAAAATCTTTTTTCTAGAAGAACAAAATTTTCGGCCGTTCCTTCGTCCTTCCTCAGTGCATTGAGAGATATATGTGCGTACGGTGGGTGTTGGTAGCAGGGGAAAAATATAGCCAATGAGATGAAGAAATGTGACTAGTGCATGTCCATCCCAGCATCTTTGCACTTAAAGAGGTCATCGACTTGGGTGGCGTTGACTTTTTTCCAAAACATAAATGGTCAATAAAAATGTTAACGGGTATGCATGTATATATATATACATATATATATATATATATATATATATATATATATATATATATATATATATATATATATATGGGAAGAGAAGGATGAAATTAATCTGACGTGATGGGAAAATGAAAAAGGAAAACCATCTTTCCACTTCTTCCCCACTCATTTTCATCAACATTCATTTTTCACTCCTCACCAAGTACGGACGTCCACCCAGTAGTGGCCATTATTTTCTTCCTTTTTCCCATATGTCAACCCTACATGTGTTTGTACTTGCATGACATTTTTCTCTATATTATCATCCTGATGAAGTCATATAAATAAAGACGAAACGTTGATGTACACATAAAAAACATCCATTTGTTGGTTTTCCTTTTTCATTTTCCCATATATATATATATATATATATATATATATATAAGAAAACGGTTTGAAGCCTAACAATGCATTTTTTATTAGATAAATATTAATTTATTTAAAAGTAGTCCCAAATGTCGAAGTCTTTTAGGGAAATATGCGCGGACACGCATTAAAGATAAGAAGATATGGTGGTCTCCCATTATCTTCTACTAGCGATAAACATGTCGCTATGAAAAAAAAAAATGTTTTGCAGCCCCGATGAGGACGTATTAAGTAAAAAAATTGGGACTACTTTTAAATAAACAGATATCTATTTTAAAAAAAATGTATTGTTAGGCTTCAAACCGCTTTCTTATATTTAAATATTCAATTCTTTCTAATGAGAGACCACCATATCTTCTTATATTTAATGCGTGTCCGCGCATCTTTCCCTAAAAGACTTCGACATTTGAACTATTACCGAATCAACATCTTATGGATTCTACCTTCTACTAGCGATAAACATGTCGCTATGAGAAAAAAAAATGTCTTGTACTCCTGACGAGGACGTATTACGTCGAAAATTTTAGACTACTTTTAAATAAATTAATATTTATTTTTAAAAAAATGCATTGTTTGGCTTCAAACCACTTTCATTCTATTTAAAGGACAATAAATAGAGAAAACATCTATATATTTTTGATGTTATTTTTTATACATAATATATATATATATATATATATATATATATATATATATATATATATATATATAGCTGTGTCATTTTGCGGTATTCGCCTCCCCATAATGGAAGCATTGTTTATTCAATTAAAAAAGCCCAACATCAACCATGCCCGTTATGAGGGGTGCAAAGGCGTGTTGAAATGCTGTTGAATGTTTTTAATGTTTTTAATCACATGGAAACGTCTTCTAAATAAATTCACCAATTTTATTTTGCATTGATCAATCATCCGCCTGAAGACGACCAATGATGGTCGAAAAGGTTTGCGTCAAATATGGAGATTTCCTACACTCCTTGGTTAATAATACAAGATCTATCGTTGGACGAATAGAAAGATTGGATCAGAAAAGGAATAAACAGAAGTCGGCACTCCTGTTCAACCAGATATGTATATATATATATATATATATATATATATATATATATATATATATATATATATATTGTTACGATCGAGATCGCAGTCTTTCCCTTGTCTTGACTACGAGGAGAAGAGGAAGGCGTACATGGATGAACAGAAGCTATGGCGTGCTTCAGCATCGAAGGTTCGATCCTTGTCTAAGTTTGCCATGCTGGTGACAACTGTAAGCCAGAAACATGTGTCCATGGATTATTTTTATGTGCATATAAAATTAATAAAAATATATATATTAACGAAAAATACGTCCTATAAAGTTATGGGCGACTAATAGTGCAATCTTCTGCATTAATCTGGATCACTTAGGAAGTGAACAATTTTAATAGTAGTAAGAAAAGTAACAAACGCTACCATCACCAATAAAAAAAAATTACATAAAATACATCAGAATATTTAGGTGATAAAAACTGTATATATTTCCAGGCAAGGCGTCATAGTCCGGAGGTAAAACGCCAGCCTATAGATATCAATATCGAAGGTTCGATCCTTGTCTAAATTAGCCATGCTGGTGACGGCTGTGAGACAGAAACACATGTCTATGGATTACTTTTATGTACATATAAAAATAATATATATATATATATATATATATATATATATATATATATATATATATATATATATATATAATCAACCCCTTTGACATCTTTCCTGAAGCTGTTTTAAATTTTATGACTTGGATGAACTGTATAAGTTTTAACAAAAAAGTATGTTTTGGGCCGATATATTTGATACTTTTATATACTTTTATGTATATATAAAATACATATTTTGTATATATTTTCAAAGTTTAATTTTATTACCTGCAGTAATGTCATTGCGGTAATGGTCTTCTGAGGAGAAGATTTTCTTTGAAAACTCATGAGTTAAGGACTTTAAAGTACTTTGCTTGAACTTTGAATGCAAATAAAATTTGATTCGCACTTTATTTTATTCTTTCACTTTATCTAATGCTATATATATATATATATATATATATATATATATATATATATATATATATTCTAGGCTAGATCTACGAACTGCGTTCGAGAATATGCGACCACTTGCAACCACCACTCCAGCACTGACGAGAGTAGAAAACCCGAAACGACATCGTCTGTAGGTATAAAACGCTTTAAAAATATATTTATAGTTAATGCCCCTTTAAGATTTAACTCTCTTAATAGTAGAGCCCTGTTTAGAATTATAAGATTGTTGTCATCCTAGCAATTATGCAAAGTTCCACTCTAGCGTCGAACACTATAGACAACATGACACGAGTAAGTGTACATTAATTTCAATTACTGTCTGTTGTGATTTCTCGTGGCCGTGTGGGCTTGCGATTCTAGGCTGAATCTATGAACTGTGTCTGAGCCCATGCGACTGCTTGCAACCGTCACTTGTGCATTGATGAGGGTAGAAAACACGAAACGACGTCCTCTCTAAGTATAAAACACTTTAATATTTAAAAAATATTTATAGTATATATATATATATATATATATATATATATATATATATAGTCTCGGAAGTTTCTCAACCATTAAAACTAAAGAAAACAAAAAAAAACAACAAAAAAAAACCCTTAAGTCCCAAGTCGTTCAGTGGAAAATCACTCATGTAAGTCAATTTAGTTTTTACAGTTATTATATTAGTTTGCTTCTAACATTATTTAAGGGATCATCAGTTGTTTACCATGAAAAACTGTTTCGGGAATTTATATATATATATATAGCATAATATAAAATGAAGTAATAAAATAAGGTGCAAATCAAATTTTATTAGAATTCAATGTTCAAGCAAAGTACTTTACAGTCCTTAACTCATGAGTTTTCAAAGAAAATCTTCTCCTCAGAGGACCATTACCGCAATGACATTACTGCAAATAATAAAATTAAACTTTGAAAATATATAAAAATATATATTCAGAAATACATAAAAGTATATAAAACATAAAATATATCAGCCCAATATATCAAATATATTAATGCTCTATCCAGTACATTGAGCTTCAGTTTTATCCGGATCTTCACTAATTAAAGATATTAGTTGCCTCTTATATCTTTTGTTGGATTAACTTTATATATATATATATATATATATATATTGTTTTTAAATTCCCGAAACAGTTTTTCATGGTAAACAACTGATGATCCCTTAAAATAGTGTTAGAAACTAACTAATATAATAACTGTAAAAAATAAATTGACTTACATAAGTGATTTTCCACTGGAAGACTTGAGACTATAAGTTTTTTTTATTTTTATTTTTTTATATATATTTTTTTTTATATAGTTTTAATGGTTGAGAAACTTCCGAGACTATATATATATATATATATATATAGAGAGAGAGAGAGAGAGAGAGAGAGAGAGAGAGTGAGAGAAACAGCATTTTTCCTAAAATCAAGTAAATTCCAATTTTCCCTACAGGGAATTCACACTTTCATTTTTCCCTTGATGCCTACACATTGATTTTAATTTCACGTTTTTTCTTCATGAGCTATCAAGGGCAATAAAAATGTATGCATACATAAATAATTAAAAAAATTAGCGATTACTAAATTTTCATAAATAAATTTGGTATGATGCTTAGGAATTTTTTAGATAAAGATTGATAATTTGGATTTTTTTGAATTTTTCAGACAAAGATTGATTATTTGGATCAGGGGCGGGAAACCCTTTCAGAGTGAGGGCCAGATGAGACTTTTGGAAGGAGATCGCGGGCCGGAGAGAAAAACGAAATCTCAGAATTGCTATCTTTTGTTTACATGAATAAATTGTACAAAAATTGCGTTGAACACTCTACGAATCTGATATTTTTTCTCAAGAAACTTCTGTATGTGATGTTATAAAAGGCGCCGACGAAGAGCCATTTTGAAATCATAAAAAATAATGCAGGGGAAGTAGCAAGTTGATCTAGCATTCGTTTTGACACACCTCACATAAGTTCTCTGTTTCATGCCCTTTCCTCGTCTCTCGTTTCCTCTTTGCCTCTCTCTTTCTCTTTTTCCATTTTTATCTCAGGCCAAGCATTTGGAATTAATAGTTAAAGAAAAATGAAATATACATGCATCATCGCTCGCTGAAATTTATACATTTTCATCCCACTGTAAATCTTAATTGAAACCTACTTTTACATCTGTTACAAAATGATATGAGTTTTACTGGGAGGTCCGTGGGCCGGATTGCAATAATAAAGCATAGCCGGGCGGCGGGCCGGACGCTAAGCCTTCGTGTGCCAGATGTGGCCAGCGGGCCGGAGGTTATCCGCCCCTAATTTGGATGATTCAGACTATTCTCACCTTGGATGTTGTTCTCACATTTCGGCCGCTGGAACCTCAGACCTTCTTTAGGTGCATCTTGTTGAGCTCGGCTACGTGGACGGAATTTCGAAGTGAAGCCTAAATAAAGGCTTCACTTCGAAATGTGGGGTAAATTGTTCTCATTCCATCAGCCATAATAAAAGAAGAAGAGAAACTCTGGGGTAATGTTCCCTTCTAAAAATGAGTTGACATCCCCAATTCCAAGTGGGACTGTAGTCATCAATGATGACTCAGTGGTTCTTTTGTTTTACGGCATATCAACCCTTTCAAGGTTATTTAATCCCAAATCCAGTTATTTTGGTATTTTCTTTTTATGCTTCAAGCTTATTGCGTGCAATTCATTTTTATGGAATTATTTTCAAATATTAGCTTTTATTTATATAGTATTAGAGGAATACCCGTCCCAGGACGGGTAAAATTGATCCCCCCAAACAGAACAGTTTTGCACCACTTTTATGTCCTCTTACAAAGATTAAAATCAACATATAATGATACTAAACCTTATATCTAAAATCCTTATTCTAATTTTGATCAAAATTCATTACATGATTTGATTCTAAAAAATGTCTAAAATTTAAGGCTTAAGCTTAAGTTATCTTAGGAAGAAATTGAAATTCAAGGTATCTTGCTTAGTTGGTGTCTAATGACTATGGATCAAATTTGATACAAATCTGAAATATTTGAATTTTCAAATGGGAGGTTGTGTACATATTATGCTTCCTAAAACCCTTTAAAATACTCCAAAGAAACTGAAATTTGGGTAATATTTATTAATTGATGTCTCATACCTATTGTTAAAATTTCACGAAAAACCTCAGAGGTATCTGAATTTGGTAATTGTAAAGATTGATGGTGTAAACATAATGCGATAAAAAAATTGTGTATAGGCGATAAAAAATTGTTTTATGTTATTTGTTTTAATATTATTAATTGAGAACCCATTTTGAGTTAAAATCTGTTTATTATTAGGTATGTAATTGGAAGAAAAACACGTTTAAAATGTGTCAATATGCTACAAGAACCGTGATTTAAAAAAAATGGAGTCTTACAGGATGCCGCCATGTTGTTTTTTTGTATCGCTCAGAATGACAAAAATATTAAAACGTCTTTTTCCCTCTATTACTACATAACAATGCATTGATTTTAACTCCAAAACGTTACTAGTGTCATAATTTAAATATATATATATATATATATATAATGAAGAAGAATGGAAAGGAATTAGAGAAGCAAAAGCCAAATCATAATTATGATTTGGCTTTTGCTTCTCTAATTCCTTTCCATTCTTCTTCATTCTACCTGCTCTATCCTGGATATTGAGCTGTATACTCTTCACAATAGGTTTCACTTTTCCTAAAAGTTCGCTTTTAGTACACCACTTTATATATATATATATATATATATATAGTGTGTCAGGTTATATTGAAAAGAAGTCAATAAAGTGCTCGATCGCAGAGGAGTGAGAGCTAATATAATTTATTTGAAAACTATATGTTACATATTTCAGAAAACGTACCGCGGTTTCATCCAGATGAGCTGACATTTTACATTTTTTTTAAATCTTTAAGCCCAGTGGAATCGTCGGAGTTCTGAATGAGGTGAAACCACAATGAGAAATGGCGTTATATCGATAAAAAAAAGAAAACGGTGCATTCTCGGAAAGTATCTCTGGAAAAAAATTATATATATATATATATATATATATATATATATTATGCCTATACACTATTTATTTGAATTTTTGAATAAACTGTTTAGACCGTCGATCTTTACGATTACCCTGAATTTTCACGAAGGGATTCAACCCCCTCTTAACAGAGGTTAAACCGAATATGATGATTGAAGAAGGGATGAGAGTTCTTGGATTAGTAGATGCAGAACAGTTGAGGTAGCAGGGTCAGGCCAACATAAAACATGGGAGGAAATGATAAGCATGGATTTGAGAGAAAGTAAATAAAGTTTGGAAGTCAACATGTAAAACAGATGTTAGGCCGATGATGATGATGAGGAGGAGGAGGAGGAGGAGGAGGAGGAGGAGGAGGAGGGTGAGACGGAGGGGGGTGAGACGGAGGAGGAAGGAAAAACACTTAACGCATATGGTAGAAAAAAGACAGTGCGAAAATGTTGATTCTAATTACGAAAAAAAAAAGGCTGGGAAAAACATTTTATTGTAAACTACGTAAATAGTTTTTCACTGATGAAAGCAGAAAAGGTCAAAGTATTTGACCTTTTGACCCCTCTTCCTAAAAAAAAAAAACCTTGACAACTTAAAACATTTTTTTTTATCACTCTAACATGGGAAACAAGCCGCGCGTGCGTGGTCCCCCTCTGTATGTGACTCGATGTGGTGAGTGTAAAATGTAATAAATTTGGGCAATTTGGGGCATTTTTGACCCACCTTTGGGGGCGCAAACCAGAATTTTTCTGAGGTCAAGGATGCTCATTTTATATCCAGAACAATTGCCTCTACATTTTGGCCAAGTTTCAGAAAAATTGAATGGATGGATCAAACGTTATGGGAGAAAAGGGTCATTTTTTGCCATTTTAGGGGGCTTTTGACCCCCAGGGGGCGCGAACCAGATTTTTTCCAAGGTCAGCGATACTTATTTTCTATTAGGAACAATTGCCTCCACATTTTGGCCAAGTTTCAGAGAAATTGAATGGATGGATGAAAAGTTATGGGGCAAAAAATGTCATTTTTTGCCATTTCGGGGCTTTTGACCCCCTGGGGGGCTAACCAGATTTTTTTTCAAAAATCAGAGAATGTCACTTTCTAGCCTGACCAAAGTTACAACTTCATGCAAAATTTCAGAGAAATTCAATGGATGGTTGCGGAGAAAAATCTGGACGGACGGACGGACATGCCTCAAAGCATAAGTCCCCTGATTTTATAAATCGGGGGACCAAAAATGCTAAATAGTTAATGTCAACATTTATGATTAATTATGGATTTCAGTGTTCCGGACTGACTTCCTCATCTTGGATGCCATGCTCACAACGTTTCGGCCGTTCTGCCCTCCGGCCTTCATCAGGTGTCCTGTATCGAACTCGAGAACCGTCTGTCTGGACTCTCGAACCCAATCCCTTTATTGTCACGTTGTGAGCCATGACAACCCAGATGAGGAAGTCAATCCAAACACTGAAATCCATAATGAAAACACCTCATCTCAGAAATACAGACAAGTTATGATTAATCTATATGACAATACGCTAATGTTTGTGCATACATTATCACCCTCCACCCATTTTTCTTTTTAAAGCCCAATTGGCAAAGATGCAATGCATAAAAGTAATTTTTTAAATTTCATCTAATGTCGCCGTTATGTCGAATGTGAAACGAACTAAAATACACTTTCTTTACTTTCGGGCGCGGATAAAAATGTAGTATCTGTTCTGTTCAAAAATGCTACAATAATATCGTGGGGGGGGGGGGTCTATATTCGCACCAGACGTCTATAGAATGGAAATATTTCACAAACTCGTAAAAGGGTTTTGGAGATAGACCCCATATATTCTGAAACTACAGAGTACTTAGATAAGTATATTTCAGTTTGAAGAGGGGTGATACAATAATATTGTGTGTGGGGTGGGGGGTGGGGGTCTTCGTTCGCACCGGACATCCATAGAATGCATGGCAGCAGTATACAACAGATGGAATTTCCACGGGTCCCGCTAGTAATTGACAATAATATCGTAGGACTGGCATTCGCGCCAGATGTCTATAGAATGGAAATATTTCACAAAATCTTACAAGGGTTTTGGAGATAGAACCCCATAATCAGATATATTCTGAATCTACATTAACCAGAGTATTGATTTACTCCTCTCTAGGAGTTAGGCACAAGGCCAGTTTTTTATCTTACTCCCACAAGTAAGATGTGACCCAAGGTCGGGTCGGGAAAGTGGGGTTTATACCAGTCTATGGGGTGCAGTATCCATCGGAACAGATACTACACTTTGATCTTAGCCAAAACCAGAGTAGTTAGATAAGTATGTTTCAGATTGAAGAGGGGTGGCACAATGATATCATGGGGTCTGTGAGTGCACCAGACGTCCATAGACTGCGCGACAGCATTATACAACAGATGGAGACTACAGCTGTTGAATTTCCACGGGTCCTGTCTCGTGTTTTCATATTCCTCTTGTTATTCCGTTTTTTTTTTTTCTTTTTATTAATGAGTCACCACTTCTTGGCCTTTTGGCTAAGATCAAAGTGTAGTATCTGTTCCGATGGATACTGCACCCCATAGACTGGTATTGTCTTGGCTTTCGGGGCTTGATTTACGCCGGTCTATGGGTCTGTCCTATGCAGTTCTAGGAGGTGCACCCTCCCAGGCTTTGCCTCCCCTCTTTGGGAAGGAGTAAGTTTATTGCTTACTGTCTGAGGCGCCCCTACCGGGGAATGCCGACGGGGCTGCCCAGGCAATTTTTTAATGGCCAGAGTGCTCACCTCTCGAGCGCTGGCTTATCTAATCCCACTTTCCCGACCTTGTGTCACATCTTACCTTGTGGGAGGTAGATAAATAAAACTTCTTGGCCTTTTGGCTAAGATCAAAGTGTAGTATCTGTTCCGATGGATACTGCACCCCGTAGACTGGTATTGTCTTGGCCTTCGGGGCTTGATTTACGGCGGTCTATGGGTATGTCCTGTGCAGTTCTAGGAGGTCCACCCTCCCAGGCTTTGCCTTCTCACCCTTTGAGAAGGGGTTAGTTTATTGCTAATCGCCTGAGGCGCCCCTACCGGGGAATGCCGACGGGGCTGCCCAGGCAATTTTTAAAGATTATAGTGCTCTTCCTCTAGGGTACTGACTTATCAAATCCCACTTTCCGACCTTGTGTCACATTTTACCGCTGTGGGAGGTAGATAAATGACCACTTAGCAAGGCCAAAAGCCACTCAAGAATAAGGGTTCATGCGATAGATGGGTTAGCAGTTGAATGATGAAGAATATTATGAGAGGATTGAAAATGAAGAATGAGCAACAGCGAAAAAAGACGCATGTTGATTTTTTTACTTTTCATTTCCGTTTTTATCACTTACGATAAATTAAATATTTTTATAGCGAAAAATCCAATATTTAAAAAAAACATTTTTTTAATACAATACCATTATCAAATTGTATGACTCGATCTCTTCACAACATCTTTTTTATTTAAATGTTTTGTTTTTAAATATAAAATTTTTTTTTTTTTAACATAGTTCACCCCAAACAAGGCAGACCACCACTGTAGACGTAAGGGGCTACTGGGAAAAAAAGAAAAGGGGAGAAGGTAGGGGGGAGGGGGGGGTCAACCTAAATTGGGATCTGCGCAGCGAGATGTCTGTTTACATTAGTTTTAAATTTCTGCATGTCTGTACTGTCGGGGAAACAGGGGGCAGGGAGGGAGTTCCAGAGGCCAGCAGCACGAGGAAAGAAGCTATTTGAGTAGAAGGCTCTCCGACATCTGGGGACCTCCACAGTGAATGAATGAGATTTAGTTGATTGTCGAGTTGGTCTAGTGAATTTACGTCGAGGGGGCACCAGAGTAGCCAATTCGATCGGAGCATAATCCATTGAAGTATTTGTAAAACAAGCACAAGGATGCTACATTGCGGCGATGGGACAAGGACTGGAGCTTGGTTGACAGTGAGGGACCTATTAGGTTGGCGACACTTTTTTGGATCTTGTCAAGGAGGGAGAGACTAGTAGATGATGCACCAGCCCAGATGTGACAACAATACTCCATGCATGGGCGGATGGTGGCTTTGTAGAGATATAGGATAATGTTAGGTGTGAGGAGTTTAGTAGCACAGTAGAGGGAGCCAACCTTCTTTGCGGCAGCCTTGGCAATGTCTTCAATGTATTTGTTCCAATTCATATTACTTGTGAAGGTTAGGCCGAGGAATTTGAATGATGAACTCTCAGGTAGGGTGTTATTTGCCATGGCAATCGGTGGTTGGAAAGGTTCCTTATAGTTATTGAAGGAAAGGAGCTTTGTCTTAGCAGCATTAAAAGTTACCAACCATTTATTGTTACATTTACAAGTTCTTAATACGTTGTGTCAGGAATCTCTTGTCGTTGTAGAACTCTTCGTCTGTTGATCCAATACGAACGGCATCGCTACTAATGGGGACGATATGCCGTTTCTCTCTGCTTTTCCCAAATCGCATGAATACTATTCGTACTAACCCTTGTCTCTCTCTTTCTCCATTGCCTTGCCGCCGTATGCAACTATTCGTACTAACCTTGTCTCGTTGTTGTCGCCCGACACAGTAGTAGACGCGATTCTCTGTTGTCTGCAAGCCGACTGCCGTCGCCATAATCCTCGTTTCTTCTCACGATCCTGGCGGTTTCTTCGTGGGCTAAAATCAATCTCCCCGTACACAATAAAATATAACAAGGCTTGCTTTTCTTTTTAATTTTGCTATTTATTGGTATTCTGCTGTCGACACTGAGAAGTCTGTTGTCACAGAGAGAGAGGCTACGCTAGTTAATTTCCTAAGTTAATCCAGTAATCACTTGTGAGGGAGGAAGAGGGGGGATATCGTTTGGCCCTAACTTTGAGGGATCCGAAATCCCTTAGCTTGTATTGCTACATGACTAAGCATGTTCTCTCGTCGGCTTCCAGTCAAGAACTGTTGAATCTCAATCTCGTTTTCCCATCGGGGAAAACTGACGTCACGAAATCTCGTGATCAATACCAGGTGTGACCTAAACTTTGACCCTCCGGGTCTCGTCACTGTCACCCGAACCATGAGAAAACCAAAGTTGCACGCGGTGACTCCGCTACAATTCATGCAAGTCAAACCCGCCTCCAACAGATGCGTCCAATTCCATCGGGCCATTATCTAACATTATGACCCCAATCCACTACAGCCTGGAGGTCATTTTCTAAAGATTCAGCCATTGCCTCGGATATGATCACATTGGTTTTGCGAACATGGCAAGAGTAAAGGGTGGTGTCATCAGCAAATAAACCAATCTCAGACTATGTCATCAGGGAGATCGTTTATATAGATCAGGAACAACAAGGGCCCAAGGATAAATCTCTGGGATACACCAGCATTTATGTCATGTTGCTTAGATGAACGGCCATCGAGGACAACCTGGATTTTTCTTTTGTCTAGGAAGGATCTAATTATATAAAGTAGTTGCCCAGTAATACCGTATGAGCGTATTTTCAGGAGAAGCCCTTTATGCCATACCTTGTCGAAGGCCTTGGATATATCAAGCGCTACTGCCCTAGCTTCTCCTGCCTTGTCGAGTGGATGATATATGCGTTCAGAGATGACCGTTGGGATGTCTGCAGTAGATCGTGCTTGTCTAACTCCATACTGGCGGTCAGAAAGAAGTTTAGCATTTACTAAGTGCCGTACTATCGCTAGATTGATTAAGGATTCAAAGATTTTAGCAAAGATCGGCAGCCGACTGATTGGGCGATAGTTCTGGGGATCGGTTCTATTTCCATAATTCTTGTAGACTGGTACCACAGAGGCAATTTTCCAGCTATCGGGGAAGCAAGATTCAGCTAGACACTTATTGTAGAGTTTGGAGAAGACAGGGGCCAGTTCAGCAGAGCATTTCTTTATTACTATTGTAGGTATAAGATCAGGCCCATAAGCTTTGGCGGTGTCAAGGTTTTTTATGATGTCTCTGACCTGGGATGGGGTGATGACCAGGTTATCAAGTGTGGCTTCAGTCCGCAAAGGGAATTTGGGGAGGGGGTGGTTATCTGAGTCCAAAGTAGAGTTAGAAGCGAAGCGCTGGGCAAGTAGTTCAGCCTTATCAGTGGCCGTGCAAACGACATCATTGTGGTTTGATAGTGGGGGAATCGTTGATTGACTATTATTCACTACACTATTGTAGATTTTCCAGAAATCACGAGTACCTAGTTTCTGTAACTGGATGCATTTTTTGTTAACTCATTATACCTTCTCTTCGCTTCACCTATCACGGCCTTGCAATTATTTCTTGACTCTATAAATTTATGTCTATTAGTAGCTGACTTATGGCGGCCGAATTTACGGAATGCTTGTTGCCTCTCAGAAATGGCAGCTGCACATTCCGAGGTGAACCATTGAGGAGAGTGAGGCTTGCTAAAGAATTTTCGCATGAGTACATAGGCTTCAATGCCTGCTTTGACCCATTCAATTAATTCGTTTGCACACTGGTCGGCAGGGAGTGAGAAGGTTTCCCTCGATGGGGCGTCACTGATGTGATCTCTGATTGACTCAAAATCAGCCTGCTCGTAGTATCTTGTTGTTTTGAGCAACGGTTCATCAGCTTTTGGACGACTTTTTAGGGTGATATGTATCATTAGCACAATGTGATCAACATTCCCGAGTGGGCTATGAGCTTTCGTCACACAAACCTCGGGCATTGAGGTCAAGAAAAGGTCTAGAAGTGAAGCTTGTTGGTCTACTTGATCGGGGATGCGGGTCGGAAAATCGACAGTCTGAGAGAGGGAGTGAGCTAAGGAGAAATTATACGTAGAGTTGCCGGCTGCGTCAGTAAGGCTGGAGAATCCCAACCAGTCGCGGTGGTGGGCATTAAAATCCCCAAATACATGTATCTGGGCATTCGAGTCAATTAAGAGTGCTCTATCTATGCTTTCAGAGACAGAGTTTAGCAGAGTACAGTCCTGGGTCGACGGGGAACGGTATAAGAAATATAAGTAACTGACGCTGTGACGTAAAGTCAATTTAAAGCACATGTAGTCTTGGTCATCTGATTCTAACCTATGTTCTCTAGTCAGGGGGAGGGTGTTCCGAACATAAACTCCTAGCCCGTGCATATGTTTGTCAGAGTCTTTACGGTAGAGTGGGAGGTAGTCAGTCATGTCAAAGTGGTGAGAGGAGATTGAGGATTGAAGGTTAGTTTCACTTAGAGCTAGGATATCCGGGGAGTTTGTCAGGAGAAAGGTTTCTACGTCGTTGATGTTGGTTCTAAGTCCCCGGATATTTGTGAATGCGAGCCTCAAGGGCGGAGGCGAAAGTGTTTTTTGTTGGGTGTCTGGTTTAGGTTTGCTTTTATTTTTTTGTAATGACATGTTTGTTTTGATTATAGAGTGGGTTGGCCAAGGTGGGTGCTTGTTTGGTGCCAATAAACTCACACAACCAGTCCATTAGTCACGACCTTGTCCATGGGGATTGTGGCCTCGGGAAAGCCCACCGGAGATAATTGCAGGGTCCCTTTCCATGCGCGACATGGCACATACAACTACCCACGGTATTATGCAACTGATGATGGAACAGCCGTTCTTGGGGCTACCCAAGAGTTTGGGCTCCTTGCATTCAGTCGGAAACAGCAACCAGACAAGCTGTCTAACCTGTACCCTCAACCTGTCGGAACAAGAGAGACCAAGACTGGTCATGTAAGACTTAGTGACGAAAAAATTTTCCCCAAGTTGCCCAAGTAGAGAGAAAGAGAACGGCGTTCATTTTCCTAATAAGGAAACAAGGCTAGGCGCTGAGTGTTTAGAGGCGTCCCAGCACTGTTACCTCTGCGCCTGGCTAATAGACAAAGAAGGAGTGCAAGGACCGGCGATAGGCAGGACCTATCTACTTCTTAAGCAATTGTAGGTTTGCAAACCGGATATTTTGTTCGAGATTCCAAGTCTAGGAAGGTTGTCGATCAGGACTAAGGAGGCCTCCTTCCCCAATGGTTTACTGTCACAGCGTAAGTAGCTGGTAGCAAGGTTTTTTTGTCAGAGATTTCCTTCTCTTAGATGGATAGCCTTACAAGGTCTTACGGGTCCAAAACTCCGAGAGGGGTAAAAATAGCCTACGCCCGTGTACTAGTCGGGTATTTTCTATCCCCCGCAGGTTAAAAAAAAAACTTTAAAAAAAACAAACTTCCAATATAACGTATATATATATATGTACATATGTAGATATAAGTTCATTGTATACTAAAAAGGGAACAGAAAGTTAAAGATAGGTTTCCCTCTCGCAAGTAAGTACAAATAAGAGAAATAAGAAAGGCAAAACTTTAGGCCAGCATGAGATTTCAAAAATTTCTTCAGTGGAAACTCAATAGACAGACAATAGGACAGTATATATAAGGAAAGGGAAAAAAGGGTAAATACTAGCACGTTTGATAGCATTGTTTGAAATTAGTAAAAATGCCAAATACATTTAAGATGGTAAAACAAAAAAACTCAACTGAACTTTGAGAAGTCTTTCAATCTGCCATGTGGATGGAATTAAATAAAGACGGGCTACTTTGCAAATGACCCTCTCAACGAAATCATATCGAGTACATCTTAGGAATGGTTGAGGGAGCTTTTGAAACAGGGGGGTCGAGGTTTACAGCCAGTTAAGGGACACTAGTTTGCTATTTATAGATTAATCGCTAGAGAAGATAGTTGAAACTCAAAATTAAGAAGGAAAAAGAGGAAAAAAAAATTAAATTAAATAAATAAAAAATAAAATAAATACATAAATAAGAAAAGGAAAGAAAAAAAAGTTTAACAGGGTAAATACTAATACGTTTGGTAGCATTGTTTGAAATTAGTAAAAATGCCAAATACATTTAAGATGGTAAAACAGAAAACTCAACTGAACTTTGAGAAGTCTTTCAATCTGCCATGTGGATGGAATTAAATGAAGACAGGCTACTTTGCAAATGACCCTCTCAACGAAATCATATCGAGTACATATCATCCTAGATCGAACGGTCAAGCCGAAAAATTTGTTGATACTTCTAAGCGTGCCTTACAAAAAAAATAAATATATGGACACAAAAGAAAAAACTACCCAGAAATTGTTAGCAATTTGTAGGGTGACTCCTAATGGAAACAACGACTCGAAGTTGTCCCCTGCGGAACTTACGTTCGCAAGGAAAATACGATCGATTTTTGATAGATTGATACCTTATCCAAAGAAAAAAGTTGCTAAAAACGAAGAAAATGTCAACATAAGATACTCCACAGGAGATAAAGTATATTTCAAAATTTTCCAAGGTGGAAACAGTTATTGGATGGATGGTATAATTCAGAAAATGATTAGCAAAGTGGTCTACACCATCAAAAGTCCAAAATGTGTGTGTAAATGACACATTAACCAATCAATTAGATCAAAATATGCTGAAAATAATGAAAAAAACGAGGAAGAAGTCCCATTGAAGATTCTGTGTGATGCTTTTGACATGCCACTACCCATAATTGTACAAAAACGTATGTATACATCTACTGGACCAGCCTTATGAGCTGAACAAAATTTGTCTTTGCAGCAAACTGGAAAGGATCTAATTCCATTAGTTCGGAATAAAAGAAAAAGCACACGTGAAAGAAAACCAGGGGGAGGGGGCCTTGTTACTAAAAAGAAGAAATTTCATGGGAGATTTTCAGCTTCAGGGGAGATGTTGGGATTGGATACCGGACTCCCTCAGTCACTATATAAGTGGCCTAGTCTGGACAATAAATACGACTATGAACAGTAGTATGAGCATTCGATTGTATTATGTTAAATCTATTGGATTACCTGTAGTTACTATTGTTTGTACAAGATATATACGTTGGAATAAACCGTACTATTTAAAAACCTTTATACTCTGGGTTATTTTGTTATTTATAACTACTTACCACGTTATATCACTTGTACAAGATATGTACGTTGGAATAAACCGTACTATTTTAAGACCTTTACACTCGGGGTTATTTTGTTATTTATAACTACTTACCAAGTTATATCACTTGTACAAGATATGTACGTTGGAATAAACCGTACTATTTTAATACCTTTACACTCTGGGTTATTTTGTTATTTATAACTACTTACCAAGTTATATCACTTGTACAAGATATGTACGTTGGAATAAACCGTACTATTTTAATACCTTTACACTCTGGGTTATTTTGTTATTTATAACTACTTACCAAGTTATATCACTTCGTAAATTAAGAAAATAAAGACGAGCAGCAGCAGTAGCTTTAAGGTTAAAAGTTAAAGGTCATGTAGGACTGAGGGCATTCACTTATAGAGATGTGATATTCACATCTACAAAAAACGTTTACTATTTCACTTGAATGAAAATAAAAATTGTTCAATTGTTAGATGCCAATTATTGTCATAATGTGTGACACTATTTTGCACAATTCATAATTAAAGATGAATCATTTTTTAAATTTCATGAAAATCCATAATTACTTTATGAAGAGGAACTTGTACAGTTTTGCTAATTAGTAAGCTAATGACAAAGATAATTACGACTATATCACGTTGAAACACCCGATCTTGTCAGAGCACCAAAATTAAGCAACACAGAGCCAGGTCAACACTTCGATGGGTAACTATTTGAGAATATAAGGTATTGTAAGTTTGGAAATGGAAATGGTTGCAAGCCGTTTTCTCTAATAAAGAACCTAATAATTTGGCAAGATGCTTTAAGGAATTGTTTTTCCAAACTTAAGAGATAAGCAAATATCATCATAGATTACTGCATAGAATCCAAGTAGCAAGAGGAAGAGAGGTACTTCTAAATAATCAATTAGGTTGTTTTACCGTATATCAACCCTTTTAAGGTTATTGGTCCCCCGATTTATAAAATCGGGGGACCTATGTTTTGAGGCATTTCCGTCCGTCCGGATTTTTCTCCGCAACCATCCATTGAATTTCTCTAAAATTTTGCATGAAGTTGTAATTTTTGTCAGGTTAGAAAGTGACATTCTCCGATTTTTGAAAAAAAATCTGGTTAGCCCCCCAGGGGGTCAAAAGGCTCCGAAATAGCAAAAAATTACATTTTTTGCCCATAACTTTTCATCCATCCATTCAATTTCTCTGAAACTTGGCCAAAATATGGAGGCAATTGTTCCTAATAGAAAATAAGTATCGCTGACCTTGGAAAAAATCTGGTTCGCGCCCCCAGGGGGTCAAAAGCCCCCAAAACGGCAAAAAAATACCCTTTTCTTCCATAACGTTTGATCCATCTATTCAATTTTTCTGAAACTTGGTCAAAATGTAGAGGCAATTGTTCTGGATATAAAATGAGCATCCTTGACCTCAGAAAAATTCTGGTTCGCGCCCCCAGGGGGTACAATGGGGGTCAAAAATGCCCCAAATTGCCCAAATTTATTGCATTTTACACTCGCCACATCGAGTCACATACAGAGGGGGACCACGCATGAGTGGCTTGTTTAATACTGATTTCAGTCACTTTATAGATCATTCGTTTTATAGGCATATATTTTGTAAATAGTCTGGGTGAAGGTACAAAATAAGTAACAGGGCTCCCTCCCCCCTCTCCTCATGTTAAGAATGGGTTTCTAAATAAAAACATTATTTAAAAACGCAGTCTTAACATGAAGAGGGGTGGGGGGCTGTAACTATTCTGTCCCCACACCATAATCTGTAAATAATAGATTCTATAAAAGTCATAGACAAAACTTTGACAGAAACTATCATGCCGAGTTGGCGTGAACCGTAAAGTAATTGGAACTAAGGGCTGACTCCACACTCTCTAAAGCTCTGAAATTGGAGATACAATTTCTTGTCATACACAGGAAGTCTAAATAATTGGCCAATCCAGATGACAGGAGATGAAAAGAAATTGACTCAACTTCTTTGAAGAGTTTTTCATTTTTATTGCTTTTTTTTCTTACCTTTTTCTTTGTATAAGCACAAAATTAGGCCAGATAATGAATAAGTCTTATAAAATGATTCATATTTTATTTTAATTTTCCATTCAACAGTCAGTGCGTTTTTTGAACAAGTGTCATAGATTCATCTAAATCATTGCGTGTTACTATTTGCACTCTTGTTTAAAAGCAGTTTTTTTATAAAACAATGTTTCAAACAAACTGGTCCAACAACTTTTATATTTCGGTATTTCAGAAAAGGAAACGAAAGTGAAATGATAATTGAAAGTGAAATGATAATTTTCTATATGAAGTCAACATAATAGTACAGAGAAAATGAAATTAGCCTCAGAATTAAAAAAAAAAAACGGATGCTCAATTTTTAACATTTGATCATTTAAATTTTATAAAGAACAAGCTGAATCGTCTGATTGATATTGCTTGAATGAAGCAAGGTGAAGGGGAGACACAACGCGGATGAAAGACGGGAAAGACACAAAGCGGATGAAAGACGGGAAAGACACAAAGCGGATGAAAGACGGGAGAGACACAAAGCGGATGAAAGACGGGGGAGACACAAAGAGGATGAAAGACGGGGGAGACACAAAGAGGATGAAAGACGGGGGAGACACAAAGAGGATGAAAGACGGGGGAGACACAAAGCGGATGAAAGACGGGGGAGACACAAAGCGGATGAAAGACGGGAGACACACAAAGCGGATGAAAGATGGGAGAGACACAAAGAGGATGAAAGACGGGAGAGACACAAACAGGATGAAAGACGGGGGAGACACAAACAGGATGAAAGACGGGGGAGACACAAAGCGGATGAAAGACGGGAGAGACACAAAGCGGATGAAAGACGGGGGAGACACAAACAGGATGAAAGACGGGGGAGACACAAAGAGGATGAAAGACGGGGGGAACACAAACAGGATGAAAGACGGGGGAGACACAAAGAGGATGAAAGACGGGGGAGACACAAACAGGATGAAAGACGGGGGAGACACAAAGAGGATGAAAGACGGGGGAGACACAAAGCGGATGAAAGACGGGAGAGACACAAAGAGGATAAAAGACGGGAGAGACACAAAGAGGATGAAAGACGGGGGAGACACAAAGCGGATGAAAGACGGGGGAGACACAAAGCGGATGAAAGACGGGGGGGGGGGACACAAAGCGGATGAAAGACGGGGTAGACACAAAGAGGATGAAAGACGCGGTAGACACAAAGAGGATGAAAGACGGGGGAGACACAAAGAGGATGAAAGACGGGGGAGACACAAAGAGGATGAAAGACGGGTTGGGGGGACACAAAGAGGATGAAAGACGGGGGAGACACAAAGAGGATGAAAGACGAGGGAGACACAAAACGGATGAAAGACGGGAGAGACACAAAGAGGATGAAAGACGGGGGAGACACAAAACGGATGAAAGACGGGAGAGACACAAAGAGGATGAAAGACGGGGGAGACACAAAGCGGATGAAAGACGGGGGAAACACAAAGCGGATGAAAGACGAGTGAAAGAAAGAGGAGGCAATATTTTGAAAATAAAATCCAATAATTAAATTTTAATACTGGTGTAAAAAAAATAGTTCTATGAAGTACACAAATCTAAAAATAATTAAACTTAATCACAGTTCAATTAAGAAAATATATTTTTGAGAATTGACGGAAACAAAACAGAACATTTTTTTTTTTAATTTACTCGGGGAAAGGGATAGTGTAACAGAGTTAATAAAACAAAGACTGAGTTCAAACGGGACGCCGAATTGTCTTTTTTGGTCTTTTCACTACCAACAATCCAAACACGCACGAGAACGACGCGACGTTTACAATCAAACTTTTCGTCCAGAATTTGATTCCTTTTTTCTTTTCTTTTTCTTTTTCTGTAGTCACAACGTCAACCTTTCTCGCTCTTAATATTTATTTGTAAAATTAAAAGATCATACAAAATGCGGCACAAGGCCAAAGAAAGGGAAGGGGAAAGCGATCGGTCCGATTCTAACTTTTTAACCTAGCTAGTTCCATGCAGGACCATCATTCACCAAAATACTACATTTATACTGTACATCCTTCTCCAATCACCAAAAGAAATCACTCCATGAATAACCTACTTAAAACCTATATTTACAAATATGCAACGGGGGGGGGGGGAGTATGATAAAACACTATGTACAAAAACAATAAATGAGAATATATACAATGAGAAAAAAGTTAGTAAAAGCCCCCCCCCCCCCCCCGTTACTAAGCTGTGGCAGATGCGCAGATTTGCCAGTCAAAACGAAAACTCGAAAAAAAAAAAAGGTTTGATGCAGGCCCCAACGCTTTATTAACAACACCACTTTCGAAAATTCCGAAGGGTGACCTGCATCCTGACAAATCTAGTGCTCTGTCACCTAAGTGGGGACGGGCTGGAAAAAAAAAAGAAAGAAAAAGAGGCCATAATGAAATCATTCACGCCCTAGCTAAGTTATTAAACTTATAATAACTAAAACATGTCCTAGTCTTAACTTATTTAACAAAAGTCAATGTTTGGTTTTGCAACCCAAAATCCTCTACCTAAGGTACGTCTAAATACCACTCTATTCTAGCACCACTCACTCTACACAGTCGTGCACCTCGCGCCCACCTTTCACCAAAATCTGCCAAAGAGTCTCACTCTCTCGGCCCTAATGCGAGCTTTCAGGTAATATTTGAAAATTGCAATAAGGTCGAGGAGCGTAGGTCTCAGCTCCGTAGACTGTCTGCATTCGAGTCTTCCATATCGTATCTCTCATGACTGCTAGCAAGCTTAAAAATAAAAATCGTTTTATCCTATCCTTTGTCGCAGCCCAGTTGCTACATACATTAATAGGTTCCAGGTTGAAAGAAGATACGTCAAGAATGCGAGCCATGAATCCAGAAACAAGCCTAATCAGCGGCACGACTATACGGCAAGTAACGAAGGCATGAACCAAGGTCTCATCCTCATCACTGCACCTAAGACAAGTCGGCGAATTTGCCAAGCGAGCTGAATGAAGCCTCTTCTGGACCCAGAAGGCATTTCTTATCATCAGCCAGATCAACGATGCCTCGTCATTATCAAAGCATCTTAACCCAAGCGCCCAAGGCCAGATTGAGCGTAGCTCCCCCCTCGACAAACCGAGCCCCTCAATCCTAACATCTCGAAAGATTCCCCTCACCATGACCCGATATAATGCTTCCGGGACAACAGCAGGGTGTCAGGGAGGCTTTCTTTCACCCTTGAGAAAAACTTCAAAGCGCGTCTACATTCGCGAAAAAATGAACACTCACCTAGGGGCAATCTGTGTGCCTCCCCCTCGTCCAAGTGCACACTTTTAAAAGCAGGGAATGCTTTCTTGGGGTCTTCCCTCCAGAAGACACCGCTTCCATCAGTTTGTGACCTCATTCGATCTAGGTAGAATAATCTCAAAGTGTGCTGACGGATTTCTATACATGGCATACCTAGACCGCCTTCAGAAGGATGCAGATAACAAGCCTCGCAACGGACCATAGGGGCCTTACCAAGCCATAAGAACTTGAAAAGAGCCCGCTGCATTTCCAGCAGCGTATCCGACGGGAGTGGGAGTATCGATAGACGATATAGGATGATCAGGTATATGTGCGAGCAACACACTTCCGATCTCCCCTTTAATGAAAGATTTCTACGAGTCCACAGACCAGCTGCGCCCCGAATCGCTTTATATACTTCCGACCAATTTTTCTCCAGCTGAAGATCGGGACCGAACCAGACGCTGAGTAGCTTGCAAGGCCCGTCTGTTCAGCTGAAGGGCCCCTGCAAGGGAACACCCTTCCAGGCGCCGATGAGCAAACCAATAGATTTCTCGCAGTTAATTTTGGCCCCTGTTATCGTTTCATACAATCTGACTTCTCTGTCGACGACGCTTATCTCGGCACTGCTCGTTACAAGCACATTCAAATCGTCGACAAAGGCGGAGTACTTTAACCTGGTACAACCACCAGGCCAAGTAATCCCATTAAGGGCCGGAGTCACCCTTAGCCTGTGAAGGAAGGGCTCCAACACAAGCACATAGAGCATCGGTGATAGTGGACATCCCTGACGAAGAGATTTGGATAAACTGAAGGGCCCAGACCTCATACCATTCACCTCTACCAGTACCACGGGGTTCGCATACAAGAGGCGAATCCAGGAGCGAAATTGCAGGCCAAAACCGGCCGCAGACAAAACAGCCTCCAAATAACGATGGTTAACCCTATCGAATGTTTTGGACTGATCTAAATTGATCAGCGCGGCTTCAGTGTTGACTTACTCTAAGATCAGGCGTATCGAGTGCAAATTATCTAGAATCGTCCTGCCCTTTACAGCACAAGTCTGTTCTGGGCTTATAAGACGAGCCAAGACAAGCTGCAGTCGATTGGCTAAGATCTTGGCCAAAATCTTTAACTCTGCATTTAGCATCGTTAAGGGCCGAAAATTGTCTAACCCATCCCCACCAGTTTTGCTTTTACGTAACTTCACAATACCCATGGTCAAGTGCTTGGGGATAGTGCCATTCCTAAACCACGAGTTAAATAAAGCAGTCAGTAAGGGAACAAAAAAGGGCGACAACCTCAAATACACCTCGTAGGGCAAACCATCGATCCCGGGGGACTAGTTAAGACCGACCCACTTTAAGGCTTCCTGAACTTCATCCTCTGTTATGCAACCTTTGCACCTAGCCGCTTCGGCCGCCTCGAGACGAGAAAAGTCCCTAAATAGGGGTCGAATTGTGCTAATGACAAACCGGGCTCCTTGGTAAAGAGATCCTGGAAATGAGAACAAAACACCTCCAGAATACCTTCGTTTGTAGTCACGAGACGCCCATCTGACAATGAGAGACGGGCGATATGTCGATCGGTAGCTTGTTTACATTCTTCTGCATGCAGTTCAGCGGCCATATTTGTTGCTTCCATGGGCATTCTTTTTACCCTAATTACTAAAGCTTGGTGTTCTTGAGTAGTCAAAGACGCCAGCTTTGCCTTAATTATAGTAACTTTAACGCTATCACCCACCTCCACCGCCCGATCTAATCTAGATTCTAGTGTCACTTTAACTGCCCTAGTTGTTAGATTGAGTCTTCTGCTAAAATCGGCAGTAAAAGACCTAATTAAATCCTTAAGACTATTCCACCTCCTATTCCCAATGATAGCCCCCATCAATTCCCGCTGTAGGGTTAGTTCTAATTGTTCCTGGAGCCCTTCACCTCGAACAACGAAGTGTTGAGCTTCCAGTAACCCGCTAATTTAGGCTTAGGTCTATCTAAGTTTACTCGAACCCGAACGAGTCTGTGATCCAAGTAAACTATATTATGAAAACTTGGACATTGTAATAATTCTACGTCAACTCTCCTAATTAAGAACCGGTCGAGATAACTCGAGAGCTGTCCCGAACCAGAGCCGCGCCTAGCTGTCCAAGTCCATACTCTATCATGGGGCTTCTCATTTCGGAATTTATCGATAAGATCGAGCCTATCGAGGAATTCGCGAAAAACTTTAGCATCTCCATCATCGTTAGTTCACTTATCCGTGTTACGATTTAAATCAGGGTCCAAGACCGCGTTCCAGTCCCCTGCTAAAATAACCATCCGAGATGTGTTCATGAATTGATTGATCTGTCGAAAAAAGGAAGCACGCTCAGTGCGGTGATTAGGCGCATAAACCCCGATGAGTCAAAATGCCTTATCCTTTATGGTAACATCCAAAACACATATCCTTCCTTCCGGATCCATGAAGCAAGGGTCACACGACGCATCTAATGATTTACTTACCAGCCAGGATCCACCTCTTGAGCAAGAATTAAAGTACGCTGAATAGACATGAAAACGCCTAGCCAACGCACCCAAATGGTCGCCTGAAACCAAGTGGGTTTCCTGAATACAACATACATTCACTCCAAGCTGCTGAAGATCCAGCGCAATACGAAATTTACGTAAGTGGGCCCTCAGCCCCCGGATATTCACACTTGCTAGAAGGAGAGCCATTGAGAATATCTTAGGGTTGGGTTCGAGAAACTAACATTGACGAGGTTAGGATACCGACGGCTCCCCCAAAAGAATGCATGGCCATCTGTTCTGTAATCTCTCCGGTGTGTGAGATGCCGCCAACATCCAAGGGATATGTTAGCTTTGCTATTCAGTAAAGGGATGGGTGTAACCGAACGGGGACCCTCCCAACACAATCTTTGCTCATACAATCAAGTAGTTCATTTTTTTAAATTGCCATAGGCTCATTTAATTTAAGAACAATATTTGCCTCCCCCAGCATTTGCCAAAGTCCCTTTGTCTCAGATTTCCGTCTTATTACTGTCAATACATGTTTTGCATGGGGAAAGTTGAGGGGATCCTCTACGGATTTACCCCCCCCCCCCCACTTCTCTAAACTCCAGCAACTTTTTGACATCAGCGTGTTTAATGCCTCTTGCGGCATTCTCCTGGCCTTCAGTCACCACGCACAAATCCTTGCCAGGCAGAAATGCCGTTTTTTCTTTGTTCTTTCAAGTGAGGGGCTTCTTTGCTTCTTCTGGGCTGCAGGAGTTGGTGGAGGAGGCATGTCATCCATTGGGGAGGGTGAGGGTGAATTGATTTCCTGTTGTGGTGGAATGGGAGAAGGCTGTTTTCTAGGGGAAGCAGGAGGAGTACTTTTAGGGGTATGTTGAGGGGAGACAAAGGGGGAAGGTCTTGGGGGACGTAATCTTTTTGGTTGGTAACAAAGGGATTCATTTGTACTCCCTATCCTTAATAGTGCTTGTAATTGAAGGGGGCATCGGTTTGGGGGTTGGTCTATTTTTTGATGCAGAGTGTGAGGTCTTTTTGGGGGGTTTAGGGCTAGTCTGGGGGTTCATTTTTGGAGTGGCTAAACTAGTGGGGGACTGCGGGTTCGGACTTTCAGGGGGGGGGGTAATTTTTGCTTTTTCCTTCTCGACTCTCTTTGTCTAACTTTTTTTTTAATAGTTTAGCGGCGGTGTAGCTTTCTTTGCCGGGATCCTTTGAGAGCATTTCTTCCTCTCTTATCTTATCTAAAGTTTCCCGGCCAGGCGTTTTTTTTCCAGGTACTAAAAACCATTCACTCCCCTTCGCATCGGGCAACACTAGATACTCTTCCCCCGAAAGTGGGACATGAGCAGATGACTTTGGGAGTGCGTTTGGGGGTGACACTACTTTTTGGGTCAGTGGTACCCCCAAATGCTGGCCGACTCTTGTCTTAGTTACAGTTGGTTTGGGATTTGTAGATGCTGGCTTTCTCTGAGGGCAGTCATATGTTAGATGCCCAACCTGTTCACAGGTCCAAGAAACCGGCTTCCTACCGGCCACTATTACATGTAATCTTTCTTCCCCTATTTGAATATAATAGGGCATCGTGTCGAATGCTGTCTTGTCAAGCAGGATCTCAAAGTTCCCGGGTATTCATCGAAGTTTACACTGGTGATTTCGCCAAATTTCATGAGGAAGGCCCCCAGGTGTTCTCCATCCACATGAAACGGCACATTGAAAATTGCCACCGCCGTTCGTCGCTTTCCCATGTATTCCGTTCTCAAGATGTATTCTTGAGTTATTATCTGTCTGTGACAGTTTCAGGCACGTTTCTTCATTTGGAAATAACGTGTTCCACGTATTATAACCGCGATACCTAATTATACGTTGGGGCTTGTATCCAGTCGTAGCCAACAATTTGCATATCAAATCAGCCGACGCTCGAATAGTTTTTTTGATTTTTTTATCAACGATGAACATAACCAAACTTCTTTTTTTTTTATCTCTTCCAGTTTGGGAATGTCAATTAGTTTTCGGTTATCAAGTGCACATAATCTTTGGTTTTCTCGATAAATTCCTTCACGTTGATAATTATCTTTGGTGGTTTGATCCACTCAACTTCGGTCGTTTCATTATTTTCCACGTTATTAGTGGTCTGGCTAGGCGTAGCCATGATGCACTAATAACTTAACAAATGAGAAAAAAAAAATCGTGGTAAAAAAAAAAAAACGTGGGTAAAAAAAAAACTTCAACAAAATTCAACGATAATAATAACAGTCCGTGGTAACAAGTTTAACAAATAAAACAAAGTAACAAAAAAAATATCGCACACTTACTAATCAGAAAAAAGGAAATCGCCAAAGTAATATCCAACGTCAACCTTTGTCGCTCTCTCCCCAGAGCAAAGTGTCTAAGCTTTTTATCACGACGAGAATTAGCCCATGAGTGTAGATCTGCCTGTTTTTACCAACCGAATCACAACTTATTGCCATGAAAGAGATTGCATGTACAAACAGAAGAAAATAGATCTTCGTCATGTAACTTCTAAAAACTAATGCCTGGGAGGTTGGCCTCATGAAAACAGAACAGATACTATACTACACCACCAAAAAGGAGGAGGTAATCCCTGAGATGATGGTGTCATGTCCACAGAACAGATACTACACTACCCCCCGCCCTGCATTCTCTTGAATTGAGCATTGAAAGATAGTACATTAGTCTGAAATAGTATAGTAAACTGAATTGATAGTACAATAGTACAAGTAATATATACTACACTGCTCCCAAAGGAGGTGGTAATGCCTTGGAGTATGGTCTCATGGCAACAGAACAGGAACTAAACTAATCCATGGAAGGATAGTATCATGATCGAAGGGTGTATACTACATTACACCCCAAAAATGAGGAAGTAATGCATGTGAGGATAGTATTATGACAACACGACATGTACTACACCATCCTCCAGAATTGAGAATTCAAAGATAGCACATTAGTTTGAAATAGTATAGTAAACTGAATTAGGCATTAAAAGATAATACATTAGTTTGAAATAGTATAGTAAACTGAATTGAGCATTAAAAGATATTACATTAGTTTGAAATAGTATAGTAAACTGAATTGGGCATTAAAAGATAATACATTAGTCTGAAATAGTATAATAAACTGAATTGAGCATTAAAAGATAGTACATTAGTTTGAAATCGTATAGTAAACTTAATTGAGCATTCAAATATAATACATTAGTTTGAAATAGTATAGTAAACTGAATTGAGCATTCAAATATAATACATTAGTTTGAAATAGTATAGTAAACTGAATTGAGAATTAAAAGATAGTACATTAATTTGAAATAGTATAGTAAACTGAATTGAGCATTCAAATATAATACATTAGTTTGAAATCGTATAGTAAACTTAATTGAGCATTCAAATATAATACATTAGTTTGAAATCGTATAGTAAACTGAATTGAGCATTCAAATATAATACATTAGTTTGAAATAGTATAGTAAACTGAATTGAGCATTCAAATATAATACATTAGTTTGAAATAGTATAGTAAACTGAATTGAGCATTGAAAAATAGTACATTAGTTTGAAATAGTATAGTAAACTGAATTGAGCATTAAAAGATAGTACATTAGTTTGAAATAGTATAATAAACTGAATTGAGCATTAAAAGATAGTACATTAGTTTGAAATAGTATAGTAAACTGAATTGAGCATTAAAAGATAATACATTAGTTTGAAATAGTATAGTAAACTGAATTGGGCATTAAAAGATAGTACATTAGTCTGAAATAGTATAGTAAACTGAATTGAGCATTAAAAGATAATACATTAGTTTGAAATAGTATAATAAACTGAATTGAGCATTAAAAGATAGTACATTAGTTTGAAATAGTATAGTAAACTGAATTGAGCATTAAAAGATATTACATTAGTTTCAAATAGTATAGTAAACTGAATTGAGCATTGAAAGATAGTACATTAGTTTGAAATAGTATAGTAAACTGAATTGAGCATTAAAAGATAGTACATTAGTCTGAAATAGTATAGTAAACTGAATTGAGCATTAAAAGATAGTACATTAGTTTGAAATTGTATAGTAAACTGAATTGAGCATTGAAAGATAGTACATTAGTTTGAAATAGTATAGTAAACTGAATTGAGCATTAAAAGATAGTACATTAGTTTGAAATATTATAGTAAACTGAATTGAGCATTGAAAGATAGTACATTAGTCTGAAATAGTATAGTAAACTGAATTGAGCATTAAAAGATAGTACATTAGTTTGAAATAGTATAGTAAACTGAATTGAGCATTAAAAGATAGTACATTAGTTTGAAATATTATAGTAAACTGAATTGAGCATTAAAAGATAGTACATTAGTCTGAAATAGTATAGTAAACTGAATTGAGCATTAAAAGATAGTACATTAGTCTGAAATAGTATAGTAAACTGAATTGAGCATTAAAAGATAGTACATTAGTCTGAAATAGTATAGTAAACTGAATTGAGCATTAAAAGATAGTACATTAGTCTGAAATATTATAGTAAACTGAATTGAGCATTAAAAGATAGTACATTAGTCTGAAATAGTATAGTAAACTGAATTGAGCATTAAAAGATAGTACATTAGTCTGAAATAGTATAGTAAACTGAATTGAGCATTGAAAGATAGTACATTAGTCTGAAATAGTATAGTAAACTGAATTGAGCATTAAAAGATAGTACATTAGTCTGAAATAGTATAGTAAACTGAATTGAGCATTAAAAGATAGTACATTAGTCTGAAATAGTATAGTAAACTGAATTGAGCATTAAAAGATAGTACATTAGTCTGAAATAGTATAGTAAACTGAATTGAGCATTAAAAGATAGTACATTAGTCTGAAATATTATAGTAAACTGAATTGAGCATTAAAAGATAGTACATTAGTCTGAAATAGTATAGTAAACTGAATTGAGCATTAAAAGATAGTACATTAGTCTGAAATAGTATAGTAAACTGAATTGAGCATTAAAAGATAGTGCAAGAGTATATTAATAGAAGTAATTGTATAGCTTCGGCTTTCGACAGACATATAACAAATCTCTATTAGGATAGATATGGTAGACTCTTACTTTGTTAATTGAGCACTCTGGTCAATTTTTCTAGAAAAAAAAACACAAAGAACAACAAACACTGTACCTATATAATACATTCGACATATCTTAATATTTTCACTGCAGTTTCAGGGTTTATCCAATTTTCGAGAATGTTTTAATATTTTTCTAAGCAGTTGTAAGCAAATTCATAATCAGAATCAGAAAAACTGATTTATAAAAAAATTATTTATTTTTATTATTTTGAATATGCATTTTTTTTTCAATAAACAATCGCTCAATAGTAATAACTAAAAATAAAAAAATATAATAATCTGTACGTCACGTAGAGACGAGAAATACACACGAGAAGTAATCATCTCCTACTAGAGTTTGGGCCGAAAATGATGACTCTTGTTTTTTTACTGAAACTTACTTTTAAAATGTAGACTAAAGAAATCCACTCAACAGTAAAAAGATGCGATTACAATTCTTTAATTACTGTAGATTTAAAAAAAAAAACGGAGCAAGAGTACAATAAGGACCCCAGTTCATTAACACAACATGCGGAACATGTTCCGGAAGTCACTGGCGTCTTCCAGTTGACCTCGCAACACACGTGGTCGCTATTTACAAAACAACCTTTTATTTACTTTAATAAATGCAGTACATTCTATATTTCGGAATTTTTTTTTTTTTTAACATGTTAATATTTATTTTAAAGCAGAGGGTCCATAAATAAAACAAATAAAATATTAACATGTTTTCTTTTAAAAAATGTTTTGTCACATGTTTTTGTGTCACTATTTACTTGCCTCCCCACGAGGGCAAAATGGGGGGGTATGAAATATTTATCAGCGGACTGAAGTAATCTTCCGTTTTGTAGGGAAAAATCAAGCTTCCCAAAAAGGGGCACTCTGGATCTTACCTCAGTTTAGAAGGATTTTTCCATACTACACTTTGCTCCTAGCCCGAGGAGGCAAAACGGAAGATTACGCAAGTTATTTTAATAAATAAACGAAATATATACGCTTTTTTAAAAATCAGCTGACTTGTAATCTTTCGGTTTGCAATAAACAAAACAATTTATCGTTTTTTTTTTTGTTTTACTTTTATTTACTAAACAAAAAACAAATTTTAAACGCAGAACATTCTATATTTCGTGTTGTGTATTTTAAGAAAAAGTGGAGGGCTATATGAAAATACTTTTTTTTCTTTTTGTAGGGAGGCGAGTAAATAGCGAAGTTTTATTTATTTGTTTATAATTGTTGCTTACAGAAAAAAAAGCGACCACGTGTATTGCGAGGTCAACCGGAAGACGAACCGGAAGACGCCGGTGACTTCCGGAACATGTTCCGCGTGTTGTGTTAATGAACTGGGGTCCTTATTGTACTCTTGATCCAAAAAAACAACCTGCAGTAATTAAAGAATAAAAGAAATTTATTTGCAAAAAACAATCGATCGATAATAAAAAAAATAAAAATAAAAACAAATAATCTGTAGGTCATGTAGAAACGAGAAATACACACGAGAAGTCTTAGACGTTGCGGGATTATATTATAACAGACATGGTGTTGCCTCGGATGATAGCTAGGGAGATGTGCTGTAACATCCGGGCAGTCTCTTGGGGCTCGTTCCTACAAGTAGCTATCATACGTCCAATGTCTTGTATGCAACGTGAAGTGTCCGGGCCAAGGATCCAACGTTTCGACTGAGATAAAGTTAACATTTGTTTTCAAAAGTATATGACATGACATCACTGTACATAATTATGTCTCCTTTGCTAAAAAAATTATTTTTAAATACTAAAGAGTATATATAAAAAAAAACACTTTCGACGATTGGACAAGTCATGAAACTGCAGTAAGATTTTAAGATTAGCCGCATTTATTTTATTTATTATTGGTATAAAGCTCTACCCAAAAAGATATTGAGCACTTTATATGCACAAAGTCTCTCACTTAGATATCTATGTATTTCTCCCCCCCCCCTCTCTCATTATGTTGATTCAACCACTCTCGAATGTTTGTTAATGCTTCTGTGAGCATTTAGAGAAAGAGTGACTCTCTTCTTTTTTCTCAGTGTGGCCATCTAATTTACATACGTGTCTGTACACACCACAAACATGTATGTAAATTAGATGGCAAAATAAGAAGTCTCTTTACTTCTATATAAGAATAATAATACTTTTTTTTCCTTTTTTTTTTTTTTTAAAACATATTTCATCTTAAACAAGGCAGGCCAGCACTGTAGACGTAAGGGGTTACCGAGAATTAGGGTGTAGGTTTTGGGTGTCATCTGAAGTTGGGAGCTGTGTAGCGAGATGTCTGTTTACATTAGTTTTAAACCTCTGCATGTCGGTACAGTCGAAGAAACAGAGAGCAGGGAGGGAGTTCCAGTACTACTACTAATAATAATACAGAAGTAAAGAGACTTATTATTTTTAGTTATACAACAAGAATATCTTAAAGATATTTCACAGTTTATGAATTTTCAAATTAAATCAAAGTAGAATAAATAGTGGTAGTGGTTGTGACCCAACGGGTCACGAGTAATTATATATATCCTATACATATATATATATATATCCTATACATATATATATATATATATATCCTATACATATATATATATATATATATATATCCTATACATATATATATATATCCTATACATATATATATATATATATATATATATCCTATACATATATATATATATATATATATATATCCTATACATATATATATATATATATATATATCCTATACATATATACATATATATATATATATATATCCTATACATATATACATATATATATATATATCCTATACATATATATATATATATATATATATATCCTATACATATATATATATATATATATATCCTATACATATATATATATATCCTATACATGTGTCGTTAAAGACCACAGAGTTTTCTCTCTTCACTATCTTTCTTGTTAATTTCTCGACGCAGCAAGCGATTCGTTGGTTTCCTGGTGTTAATTGGTGGAGTATAGCACCTAACGTTGTATCGTATGAGATACCATACTCCATCAATTAACACCAGAAAACCGATGAATCGCTTGCCGCGTCGAGAAATTAACAAGAAAGATAGTGAAGAGAGAAAACTCTGTGGTCTTTAACGATGCATGTATACGAAATAACTTGCTCCGAAATATATATATATATATATATATAATAATGGTAATAATCCAGGTGAAAAATATCCACAGGGTGGTAATCCAGAGAATTTTAACCGGGTTTATAAAAAGATATATATATATATATATATATATATATAAGCCCAGTTACATGTAGTTATGCCTGATTAGTTGAACAGAAATGTCACAATGAAAGTCGAAACTTCACAGGAACAACACAGTAACAACAAAGATGTGTGTAATGGTGGCTATGGGTCGTCCATTTTTTTTTTTAAATTCATTCATAACTCAATTTTCGTACCACCAGTTATCTCCCCTTTCATATTCTTCGTGTCTGAAAAGAAACAAACAAAAAGAAAAGCCATAAATTGTCAGCAATCGAAAAGAATAAAATCACAAATCAAAACTGCCCCATGTCTACACCGGGTCAGAGGCAATAACTATCATCTCTATAATAATACACTAAAGCCCTTCATGTTCATACGTATGTTATCACCTTGCACACACATTAAAAAACACCAGAAAACCGATTAACAAAGATTAATTTGATGTCGCTAAGGTAATTCTGACTTTACCGATTTTAAAATGAATTGTTCCAAAATCAGATTGTCGTCCCGTCCCGTACAATTTTAAATAAATACAATTTTAAATAAATACAATTTTAAACAAATACAATTTTAAACAAATACAATTTTAAACAAATACAATTAAAAAAAAAGTGACATTCGTTTTATTGATTGAAGAATATTTAGCTGACAATTATTTTTATAATAAGAATCCATTGTCAACAGAGTTCTTTTCCAATAACTTCCCATCTGTGGCACACATTACCACAGGACTGCTTTCCTACACACATGGTCTTCTTCAAATCTAATCTCAACAAATACTTGTCATAAGTAATCAAACTTTGTTCACACCATTCACCATTTTCAATCCTCTCATAATATACTTCATCATCCAACTGATAATCCATATATCTTGTTAACCCTTATCCTCGAGTGGCTTTCGGCCATGACTCATTAGTTAAAAAAAACAAAAAACTTTTGAAACGCAGGCCAGTGTAAGTTTTTAAATGTTTATAAAAAGTTATTAGTTATTAAATTATTATTTTCTTTCTTTCCTTCCCTCCTTTCATTTTTTTCTTTTAAGTTCTTTTTTCTTTACTTTCTTTCTTTTATTTCCTCCTTTCATTTCTTTTTTCTTTACTTTCTTTTATTTCCTCCTTTTATTTCTTTTTTCTTTACTTTCTTTCATTTCTTTTTTCTTTACTTTCATTTCTTTTTTCTTTACTGTCTTTCCTCATTTATTTCCTTCCATCACTTGTCACATTTCATATCATTATCTCAAAAATAACAAATGACGTCATTATCAGAATCCATAAACTGATACCCCCTTATCCACATCATCCACATAAGTAATCAAACTTTGTCAATTCCATTCATCATTTTCAATCCTCTCATAATATTCTTCATCATCCAAAAACTGATAATCCATTCATCTTTGAGTGGCTTTTGGACTTGATAAGTGACTCATTAGTAAAAAAAAAAAATGCATTAGTGTTTTTTTTTTAATAGAATTTTTTTAAATTTGTATTTCATGCATTTTTGATTTTAAGAAATATTTGATTAATAGTAAATAAAAATAATGTGTGTAAGTAACGCAGAGGCGAGAAACACACGTACATAGACATACGAGAAGTTGTCTCATCTATATAACAATACACTAAGGCACTTCATATTCATATACGTACATTATCACCTTTCACACACATTTAAACATCATACCGGTAGTAGTGGGGGCAACTGGTCTAGTGAAAAAAAATCTAAGAAAATACTTAGAAACAATCCCGGGAAGACCAAACTGTATGAAAGTACAGATAGCAGCCCTAAAAGGAACAACATCTATCCTTAAGAGAGCCCTCAGATATAAATTTTACTCATAGGGAAATCAAGTGTTAGCCTCAAGAGGGGGCCCCTTGATCTCTATAGATAAACTAAATTAAAATAATAAATAAAAGCTAGCATATACACACACTGCCTACTGAACTCACTTACGTGCAAGTTCAGGTATATACTCTTACCACATCGGAATAAACTTCGTAGAAAAAATAGAAAGTGATGTTCAGTTTCTGACTGGAACAAGATCGATAAGGGACTGGAGCAACGGACGCAGAGACATCAGGAAAATATATATAACATCATACCGTTGTAGTGAAAAAAAATCTAAGAAAATACTTAGACATAATTCCCGGTAGACCAAACTGTAGGGAAGTACAGATAGCAACCCTAAAAGGAACAACATCTATCCTTAAGAGAGCCCTCGGATATAAATTTTACTCATAGGGAAATCAAGTGTTAGCCACAAGAGGGGACTCCTTGATCTCTTTAGATAAACTAAATTAAAATTATAAAAACAAAAAAATTAAATAAAATGAGATCATCCGATTGTGACTGGTGATTAATCTGATGTCGCGGTGCATAATAAAAAGCCGAAAAAAGTTTTTTTTTGTCTTTTAGTGTTGGAGAGGTAAATAAGGGGCAGGTAACTCTTACCACGAATTTTAAGCAAGATTTTCCAGTAATCAAAACTGATGGCTTTGGCCTTTTGGCTAAGATCAAAGTGTAGTATCTGTTCCGATGGATACTGAACCCCATAGACTGGTATTGTCTTGGCCTTCGGGGCTTGATTTACGCCGGTCTATGGGTCTGTCCTGTGCAGTTCTGGGAGGTCCACCTTCCCAGGCTTTGCCTTCGCACCCTTTGAGAAGGGGTTAGTTCATTGCTAATCGCCTGAGGCTTTGCCTCCCCTCTTTGGGGAGGAGTAAGTTTATTGCTTACTGCCTGAGGCGCCCCTACCGGGGAATGCCGACGGAGCTGCCCAGGCAATTTTTAAACCCCACTTTCCCGACATGACCTTGGGTCACATCTTACTTGTGGGAGTAAGATAAAACCTAGCCTTGTGCCTAACTCCTGGAGAGGAGTAAATCAATACTGTGCAAGGAGAACGTCGATTAGACAAATTTCAAACCAAAGTTCAATGGAAAAATACAGAAAAAATTGCTCTAAATGTCGACCCCTTCCAGATTAATTTTGTTCCTGTTGAGCCCCAAAAAGAATGTGTCCATATTCTGTTCGAGGCAACTGCCCTTTGTATAATAGATAATCACGGCATAATCACGTTGACACGCCAGTTCATGTTAGGTCACCAAAGTTAAGCCGTAAGCATATATATATATATTCCATGAAAAATGCCAGTATACTGAAATCATATGCCATTAATAGGGTTAAGATGAAAATTCATATACACTAAATGTACAAAAGCAAGGAAATTCCCAAATTTTTACACTTTTATTGTCATTAAGGGTATGCGAGCACAACAGGGCTATGTATTTTACTGGTAGGAATTTTTCTTCAGCGCACCTCACACACTTCATCCACTCATGCATAGAGATTTATACTGTAGTGATGTGATAATGAAATGGTTTGGTTGAGTGTAAAAAGTGTAAAAATTTGGGAATTTCCTTGCTTTTGTACATTTAGTGTATATGAATTTTCATCTTAACCCTATTAAGGGCATATGATTTCAGTATACTGGCATTTTTCATGGAATGTCACTACTTTTGTAAAGGCTAAGCCTCAATACAATGCCTTCTCATAAGGTTTTTTGGAATTTGCTGGAAAACTAAGGTATATGGTAAACTGAAATTAAAATGCCATCAACTAGACACTAGAACATCTATCTCTGCCAAAAATCAGCTGAATCCATCAAATAGTTGATGAGATACAGGGTGGCACATACGTACGTACGTACATACACACAGATAACATGATTTCATGATTGAACTTTCTGGATCTCTGGGTTACCTTGACTAATGATGCTGAAATTCTACACACTTATAGAACCTATCAAATAAGAATTTTGTGCAAAGTTTTAACTAATTTGGTTTATTGGTTTTTGAGTTATGATTGATCAAAGAAATGAGATTTCCAGCATAGGCCATTCTTGAAGTCTATTAAGGGATAGAGCGCTCTCGCGCCTCCCTTGATATATAGTATTTTATTCTAAAAACTATACATTACAGTGTCTGTAAGATGTACCGGGGTTAAACAAACAATAACAACAGACAGCTGTTTACAAACAAGAAATATCTATTATGGGGGAAACACTATAAAAGTGGGCACCGCTCGTCTTGAACTGGTGATTTGGGTTTTTTCCCTTTTTTCCTGAAGTCTTTGCCTACTGAACAGTGGTGAAGAGTAGCTATCCCACCATAAGCCTGTTTCTACCACAGACCTAGCATGGTCAGATCGATTAAACCCTGGTACACAAAACAGACACTGTAATGTATAATTTTAAATAAAATACTTTAAATTAGCTCCTGTAAAAACTAGGATCGAGCACTTACTTGTTTTTTTTTCAACTAATTTATGATATATGTATATATATATATATATATATATATATATATATTTGGCAAAGAGTTGTCATATTTGGCTGAATCGCGGAAGAACGAAGTTTAATTATTTTTTCGCTCGGGTTGGAAGATATGACTGGGTTTACTGACTCAATTTAATCTTATTTTTGTTCAATTCGGATTTAACGGACTCTCTAATTAACAAATGAACTTTGATTTGATTTGGGTTGCCCAGATCAAGACTTTGGAATTTTAAGTGAGTTTATTGAACTTTCTATATTATTTGATTTGATTTATTTATCGTTGTAATAATTAACATAAACATTGGATACTTTTCACTTCATCGATTGTTGACGCATTTCGCGACTGGATAACTTTGTCAGCTATTTCAGTTTCTCGTATTTGGACTGGTACTTCATCACCTGGATGAATCTTCAGTCAACCCTCTGGATATCTTTCCTGATAATGTTTTTCAAATTGTATGACTTGGATGGATTATATAGATTTAACAAAAAAGTATGTTTTTGGGTTGATATATTTGATGTTATATATTTTTATGTATTTTTGTATATATTTTTATATATTTTCAAAGTTTAATTTTATTACCTGTAGTAGTATAACTGCGGTAATGGTCCTCTGAAGAGAAGAATTATCTTTGAAAACTCATGAGCTAAGGACTTTAAGATACTTTGCTTGAGCTTTGAATTTAATAAAATTTGATTGACACCTTATTTCATTACTTCATTTTATATTATACTAGCGGAACCCGTCGCCCGGCGTTGCGCGGGAGAAAGTACTACCTAAAAAATAAAAAAGAAACCGCCTATTGTTCTCCCCCCCCCCCTTTAATGTGTCGGTGAATGTTTTAAATTAAAAAAAAGAAAATAAAATGGTTTAGAGAAGAATGGGATCGAACGCCGGTACTGGCGATAATGAAACCTGCCTTGTTAACCGTTGTGCCACAGGTACTATTTGCAAAATGCATGTGAAAATATGCTACTGAACGTAAGCTTGTTTACTGGCAGCTTCTGGCAGATAAAAGTAAAGTTCAACAATGACACGGTTTATGTCATTTATTTGGGAAGGGTTAAAGGTATATGATTTTGAAAATGTAAATGTGTCGGGGTCTAACAGCATCTTGGCGGCTATTGAATTAAGTAGGAAGTCGATTCAATGAAGGAACTGTAGCCGCCATATTTGAAGAATAAATGTTGCAGGAACTGTGTTCGTTAATGTCATTCGCTTGATTCCGGAATGAATGTAAATGTGGAAATATAACGTAATCTGATATTCGCGGAATATCATAGGATTCAACGGGAGCGGTCATTATTTGTTTGCGTATTGTTTTATATTATGTAGTAAATTAATACCAGGCAAATAATAAATAAGGACGGACTGTTTTGTGAAAAGTAAACTGTGTTATTACTTCCCGGTGTCGATGAGTGTAGTCACAGTACACAATTGTTGTTAGGGGGAAAAGTCTCTGCTACCACCTATATGGAGTTGGTTTTTCGGAGAGACGTTGATGGTGGGCCAAATGTAATAATGAGTGTTAGGTTGGGAAAAATAATAACAACTTTACTAAAACACGCTCGAGTGAATAAATGTAGTATAGCGGTGAGTTTAGTAGCCTGTTTTGTGTATGGTTATTTTCCTATAGTCCGAGAAGGTACAGGGGAAAAAACGTCTCTACTTTATATATTAGATTATATTATAATATATATATATATATATAGTTTCGGGGGTAGAAACCATTTTATTATTTTCAGACCCAATCTTTAGCACTGTTCAGCGGTCAGAGATTACGAAAAGTTTGGTCAGTACCAGATAGGTGACCATTTGGAAATACCAGGTGCTATATGTGGGAGGACAGCAACACTACACCTGCAAAAACACAAAAACAAACTGCAAAACTAACGTCATCAAAATCATCCCCAATGACTGCAACTAGGGACTGCTTGTGAATTTGATATTCCCCAGAAACTTCCTCACCCAGAGTATGCCATACCAGGACCGGGACAGAATAATCTACTACCCAGTGTAAACAGGTACTTCATCCAATATATAAACAATGTTGAAAACAAAATTTTAGTAGATTCTCACCTGCATTGTTTATATTTGTATCGGATTCTTTTTCAGAAAGACAATCTGGAAAAAAATTTAAAATAAATAAAATATTAGTAAAGAGTTTCCTCTGTATAGAATGCATTTAAACGGTTTTTCAAACCAGTAAAATGCAGAGGCTTTTTTTAAATAAACATTATTCAAATTCTAATTTTCGATTCACACAGGAATCTTCATCAGGATAATAGACAATATTTTAATTTTTCTTCCTTTTTTTTTTAAACGACATGGTGTTGCTTGATCTTGTGCTTCAGTTGTTAACGAAGCTCATTGTGTAATAATGTCCACAAGTGGTGCGTGTGCTCTGGTCACACGTTATAAGTATCAGTAAAGAGTTTCCACTGTATAGAATGCATAACAGGCTTCGTTAACAACTGAAGCACAAGATCAAGCGACACCATGTTGCTTAAAAAAAAAAAAGGTTAAAAAAAAAAATATTGTCCATTATCCTGATGAAGATTCCTGTGTGAATCAAAAATTTGAATTTAAATAAATAATATGTTTATTTAAAAAAAGCCTATGCATTTTACTGGTTTCAAAAATCGTTTCAAAATATAAATAAAATAAATTTAACATTTTAACCAATTAAAAAAAAAAATCGTTTCAAAATATAAATAAAATAAATTTAACATTTTAACCAATTAAAAAAAAAAAAATCGTTTCAAAATATAAATAAAATAAATTCAACATTTTAACCAATTAAAAAAAAAATCGTTTCAAAATATAAATAAAATAAATTTAACATTTTAACCAATTAAAAAAAAAATCGTTTCAAAATATAAATAAAATAAATTGAACATTTTAACCAATTAAAAAAAAAATCGTTTCAAAATATAAATAAAATAAATTTAACATTTTAACCAATTAAAAAAAAAATTATCTCCCCCTCACATTTATGAAAGGCTACAAAGATGAGAGCCCACAATTGTCATACGTTCGCTGCGAAACTCATGGACAGAAAGTGGCTTCAAACAGAAGCGAACATTGAGCCGGCTGATAATGGATCGAGCGGCAATAGCAACTATGCAAAGTGTAGTATCTGTTCTGATACTACACTTCATCTTTTCTGTCCTCAGTCAGGGACAGAAAAATCCTTCTAGACTGAGGCAACTTTAATTTTTGTCCCAATGCCAGGGTGCTCCTTATGGGGAGCTGGATTTTCTCCACATTACAAACCGACCTTGTGTCTAACTCTGCTCTTGTGGGGTGGCAAGTAATTAGGGACTCTGCTACAACCTTTCCATAAAATTTGTGTAAGTGAAACAATTTTCTGTGAACCGCAACCAGGAGCCTTTAGAAACTTTTCCAAGCAACTATTTGAGCTCATCAACAACTGGAAACGTTTTTTTAGACTGATAACATAAAAATAATACATGTATCGACCGTAGTCGAGGGTGACTTGAAGACTCCCCTTTTGTTAGCTATTACACCATGATGTAGGGGAGGATACCACTTCTTTTCCTGGATTGGTCCACTTTTTCTATCTTTTTTACTTCAATTCACTCCAAACAAGACACACTGCCACTGAGATGTAAGAGGCTACAATGTATCAGAGGCCAGATTTATAGGAACATCCTAAGTAGGGAGTTGTGCAGCGAGATATAGTGTGCATATATGGCGACAAATTCATTAGTGGAGAGTTTGAGGATATATATTGTGTTAGATGGAATAGATTCAATTCACGAAATAATTAGATGTCCACGAGTACACTTTTAAAAGAAAGGATCAGGCAATTACACTTGGGTCAAAAGTTTCGCTCAGCAAAGATGAAGCAGTTGAAACTGATCCACAACTCCTATTCCAAAGAATGTGTGTGCTATTTACCAATGAACCCTCAACTCAGCAGCAGCAAGAACATTTCCAGTATGAGCTTTGTGGTTACCCACCTGCACTTTTTGATTCTTTCGGACAACTGCGAGAGGCAAAAACAAAACGGCTTTGGCAGACGCAATATGGGAACTGACTTCCTCTGTACAATCAGGTCCACAGTCTTCAGATCCACAGTATCTCTTAGATGGTGGAGCACTACTTCAATGCCTCCCATGGCAAAAAAAGGTCACACATTTGATGAGATCTGAGCCCAATACCGTAGATATGTCACAACTAGATATGGAAAAGCATGCATTGTCTTTGATGGGTATGAAAGTGGTCCATCCATTAAAGACGCGACTCACCGATGCCGAGCAGGGGGCTCTGTTGATGTTAATGTTAACTGACCCCTTTAATGGTGTTCAAATTAAAAAAGGATGTTTTCCTAGCTAATTAAGAAAACAAACAATTGTTCATCAACTTGCTGGGAAAAAGTTTGGAGGAAGCAGGTTGTAAAGTAGTCCATGCATCTGGAGACGCTGACATATTGATTGTGAAGACTGCTCTAGAACTGGCACAGACAGGAGAAACCATTTTGATAGCAGATGACCGACCTATTGGTGTTTCTATGTTATCATGCCAATAGAGATAATGGTTACAACATCTTCACACTACAACCAAAAGATAGTGCAAAAAGTGTGAAAGTCTGGAACATCAAAGAGATGAGGAAATCTTTGGGAGATGTGGTCTGTTCCAACATTCTTTTCATCCATGCACTACTGGGTTGTGATTCTACATCCAGTGTTTATGGAATTGGGAAGGCAGCATCCCTTCGAAAGGGGATGAACAATAGAAACTTCCTCAAACTGGCAGAAGGATAGCAGTGCAAAAGAGGTTATTGAAGCTGGGGAGAAGGCTTTAGTGTGCCTGTACAATGGTGATTATGGGGAAAACACCAATCATCTCCGACTGAGGTGCTTTAAGGAAAAGGTTGCAAACAGCTCAAAGTATGTTGAAGCCAAATCATTGTCACTAACAAGAGCAGCTATGAAATTCCACAGCCTTCGAGTTTACTTCCAAATTCAGGAAAACCTGACGAGTGGGGATGAAACTTTCAGATGGTAAATTACAACCAATCAAGACTGACTTGCCAGATGGTCCTGTGAATTTGTTGGCTATAATTAGGTGTAACTGTACTACAGCAAGATGCAGTTGCAGGAAACATGGCATTGACTGTTCAAACTTGTGTAGTAATTGCAAAGACCTCCACTGCAGCAACTCACCACAGCCAGATCTTGATGATGATGAAGTTACCTTTGACTAGTTCTTGACAAGAAATGTTCTTTGGTCTGTTCATGAACTTGTTCTGCGGTGGTTATGCAAGAGCCTTGCCCCAACATTCGACCAACTGACCATTCCTTTATTGTAAATTGTACTTATTTTGTACCTATTTTTTATGAAATGTCAGGAATTAATGTGACAATTGTTGCCATGAAAAAGGCTACTTAGTCTGTTTTTGTACCTTTTATATACATATTTGTATAAGAAATAAAAAAAAAACATGGCAGGGGCTAGTCATTTTCTGGTGTTAGTTTATTATTAAGCATATAGTTACCTATCATTACAATTTAAAACACCAAGAAAATGTCAAGCTGGTTTGGGGTGGGCCTGTGTGGGTTTTCATGCAAAAAATATTTTTAAGGTCAGGAAAAACGTTTATTTTGTCAGTAATTGTCAAGAATAATGGAGATACTTGTCACAAAATGTCAGAAATCTTATGCCTCGAAATTTTAATATTGTTAAGTTGGATTTTAAAGATGGCGCCCGTTGACCCCTTTCTGCAAGGTTAATTTTGGTAAACTTTTTTTTATCTGAAAGAGAGGTTATTCATGCCCAATATCCAAGTTAAAAACCTTTGTTAGCAATTTGAGGTTCAGCCACATTTTAACTGGACTAACATCCGTTCTTACAAAATTAAAATTTTATTCTGAATAGCAAGTTATTTCTGACGATCATGCCACCATGTTCTTCAAATCACTTAAATGTAATTTGATTTAATTCCTTCCAGAAAATATTTGAATTGGGTCAGTTTTCTTTTTCGAAGGGCAGCCATTTACTTAAAAAAAGGCGGGGGGGATTGTGTATACATCCTTACATAGCTACTTCCCTTTGTTTGTAACGAAAATTAATTTTTGGGGAACCAAATACTGCGTAGTTTAACTAAAGAATGAAAAAATACACTTTGCACATAAATACGAGACTTTTATTCCAGGCTCTTTCGCCGGAGAACTTGATGTCATTGGTAAAGATAGTTAAGTTTGAAAGTCAATTTGTAAAACCGTTGAGTACAGTTCAATTTTCACTGAGATCAAAGTAATAATAAAAAAAATAGAAGAAATGAAGGAGGAGTAAGGAACTCCTAGCGCTGGCAGGTAAGCCAAATAAAAAAAAGAATGATTTTGTAAAATTTAGAAAGAGACAAACTTACCAGATTCCTTCGATAAAAGTACAATTTCTTTACAAAGATATTCTTGCAACTGTTTTTCTGCCTGATGTTTGAAATACCAGTCTTCGATGTCACTTTCATGGTCTTCTACCAGACGAATACACTGAAGAAACAAAAACAAAACACACAATGAAAAGGGAGCCTTTGAGTTTCCCTTGAGTATGGTCAACCACTTTACTTTTCTTTTAGCGATACACGCATTAAGGTCTCTTCTCCAACATGAGCACCACCATGTTGTGTGTTTTGTTTTCTTGAGTACACATGAGGTCGGAATATAAAGGAAGAACCGGTTGAATTTACATATTATACATTGATTCTCACGGAGACATTTTGTCAAAGACAAATGTAAGAGAGGTATACATAACGTGATACGGAGGTGAAAATCATAGATGTAGTTACTAAAAGTGTTATACTATAGACTGCCTCCCCCTCTAGAGCCAAGACCCTGGACAATGTTAGGAAATGATTCACAGAGAGGAAAAGCTATCAGAAGTAAAAAGACAATGGAGGGACGCCAAAATCTTTTGAACTCTCATGACAGGATAGAGCCTCGCAGTTGGTGGTCAATTTATAGATAGTCAGCTAGGAGTGGCCGAGTCATTTTCCGCTTATCGGTGACTAAGACAAAAGGCCGGACTTAGGATTTCTAGTCGAAACTAAATATATTTAGGAGTCAGAGTTGTTTGCGACAGTTTTTTGAGAGGACACAATGAGATTGGAGTCAGAGTTAAGCAGGGGACGGAGGTGAACAGAACGAAAGCAGACCAAGCTCGAGCAAATGTTGAAATGAGATGGCAATGATCCCCTAACAGACAAATTATGAGAATACACTTTTACATTTTATGTAGATTCTCTAACCTTTCTTTATATAAGGAGCATACAAACTTTACAAACACACATAATAGATATATAATAGAAGATTATTATACTTAAGTTAATCAATGAGTTCTTCGCCAAAGCATTTTCCTATATACTTTAATGGTGCAAAATACATGCTAAATTATATTTAGTTGTGGGATTGAGTTATGTTTCGAAAAATTTCATTACAATTCTTCTATTAGCTATCTCTCACTTACCTAGCATTGTATATGAAAATTATTTATGGGTCAGTGGGCAGTTAGAGACCAGTGACTCTATCTCTGTTCAGCTAATTCACATAGCAGGTTCTTAAGAATAATATAGTAGAAGTGACTTATGCGAAAATACTGGAACTTAACTAAGATGTGGACGTTAGTGTTTGGAGGATCCCATCAGTGTCAAACACATGCATCCAGAGAACAGCTGATATATACACAATGTATCTGAGTTTGTGTTTTCTCTTGTGAGTCTACGTTGCTTTTGTTTTTGTATACTTGTAAACAAGTGCACGTTACCTAGGCGATCACCCGGACGACATGGCAAGAACTAGAACAAGAAGAAGATGAAGAAGAAGAAAAGCACGGCACACAAGCATTGGGGTTGGCGGTGATCATCGGGGCCGGGCATATGGTTCTACAAAAGAAAGACTATGTTAATTGTCCTAACACAATTGAAATACATTTATTACCAGGGTAAACGAATAGAAGGAGATATGCATAGGCACTGTATAGGTAAGTAGTAATTCTTGGTGTTGCATTTACGATTATTATCCCAAGTTTAAGTGAAAAACAAACAAATATTTTTTATTTATTTAAGACTTTCAAACTTTTGCAAATAAGTTCACAAGGCAGCCATTTTGACTGCTGTACAAGTACCTCATCAACTAGATTTGCTGACTCGCTATCATTTCGCAAGGTTCACTACTTAAAACATTAGTTTAAAATAATAAACATTTCGGTACTGATATCGATCCTGAACCAGTTTTCGTGAGGTTTGACTCGGAAGCGTTCGGCTGTCCTACGCAAACGCCCGAATGTTGACGAGCCGAATGGTACCAGACGAAAATTTTGATACGGTGCTGCGTCCTGTGATAGTAAGTTATATTTTCAAGAAATTTTCTAAAAGAAACAAAACAAAAAAAAACAAGCAAAACATAGCGAAGTTACTGTTATCAAATAAATATTTTTTTTTATTTTGATACGTTACTGCGTCCTATAAATTTTAGTTATAGTTGCAAGAAATTTTTTAAACAACAAAACAAATAAAACAAGCAAAACAGAGCGAAATTACTGTTATCAAATAAATATTTTTAACCCTAACCCTAAAAACAAAAAACAAGCAAAACATTATTATCATAGGACGCAGCACCATATCAAAATTGTCGTCTGGTACAAATCGGCTCGTCAACTCTCGGGCGTTTGTGTAGGACAGCCGAACGCTTCCGAGTCGAACCTCACGAAAACTGGTTCAGGATCGATATCAGTACCGAAATGTTTATTATTTAAACATTTATTTAGAATAATAAACATTTCATTCATAACTTTGTTGTAAACACAAAATAAAACCATCATCATTTATTCATGTCTGTAACTGTAACAGCATTCACTCAAGGTGAGTTGATTTGGCTTCAAATTAGTTCACTGCGTCCCGTGTCAAGTCTACCCCTCGCCAATTGGCAGCTGAGTTCTCAGCATACTTCAGCCATTCCCGGTTCCAGCGACGAACACCAAAAACGTAAAGGCCAGCCACCAGACATGGAGTTTGTCTTCACTGTAACTATTCAAGTCATTAATTGGCCGCTTCTGCGCTTCCTACAGAAACTCTTCTTAAAAGGAGACTTTGCCGGTTTGGTCACGTTCTTCGATGTCCGAGGAGGAATTCATCCACAAATTGGTAACTGCAGAGACGTTCGACTGAAGACTTATTCATATGGATAGATAAACATTAACACTTTGGTAATTTCGATACAAATTTATTTATCTTCTAAATGTGACCGAATAGAAAAGAAAGAAATCAATTTGCTGGGCATTTTTAACGACAGCTAACAGAGGAATTAAAATACATTAATATTTGCAAAATAACTCGCCAAAATCAGAAAAATTAATATTTGCCTTGTCACCACTGCGAAAAATAGACAAAACTAGCCACTTTAAATATGGTAGCCTAAAATTAAAAGCTTCAATATAAACGTAAAATATTTTGGGCATTTTTAACGACAGCTAACAGAACGAAAAAGGGGTGAAAAAACAAACAAACAGGCAACAAATAAATGTTACCAAAGGCAAACTAAGTTACTCTTCTACCTACCTGGATAAGTTTATTTGTGTTTTAACTTATTTTAAAGCGTTTTTTAGTTCGATTTAAAAGTAGTGTCGAGACGTCATGTGTTCACATGCGGACATTTTTTTCCATTTTAACGTGACGTCTTGGTTTGACGTTTTATTTATTTACAAAAAAATACATGTACAAATTTATCAGTTGGGGGGGGGGGGAGTGCTAAAAACAACAGAGATTGCTGAAAAATAAAATGCTAAGTGTGGTGGTTAGTAGGGCCCTTCCTAATCTATCTAGATATGAGCTGCTCACTGTTTTCCGGTTTGTTTAAAGAGTCGAAAACAAGCATTACAGTTTATAGGGAGGCAAGTTAGGTGGGGAGTTGGGCAGCAAAATATTTGTTCACATTACATTTAAATTTCCTTATTGGTACGTTCGGGGAAATAGGGTGCAATCCGAGGAAATAACCTATTAGAGTCGAAAAGCTTCCACCATCTAGGGACCTCTATAGTGAAGAGGTGTGATTTTGCTGCTAGTTGGATGGATCTGGGAATTTACTCTGACAATGATAACCTTCCAGATTGAGGAGAAATATTCAAAATGTCGACCAACATTAGAAATGCTGTTAATTATTTAAAATATATATTCAACTTCAATATTTCTGGATCCAACATGTTAGACATTTTTCTATATTACAATTTTAATTCACAAGTATCTTGTAAAGGAGACCCTTAGAAATTCGTTTAATTCAGAAAATTGGTTCTATTTTTGTTTTTTGCAGTCGTGACTTAAGCAGTTCTGACTATGAACAGAGAAAGCTGAATAAAGGTCCGACTATTATCAAAATATACAAATAAAAAAGATGACTATTTTTCAATCAATTAGAAAGATCAAGTTTTGACTTTTACGTAACTTTTTGGATACCCTTATTTTTTTTTCAACTTTTTATTTGAACATTTTTGGATACCTTTTCAGTTACCTTTAATAAAAAAAAAATTTTTTTATTAATTTTTTTTTATATCCAAAATAACCAAAAACCAACGGTTCTTCTACACAATACAAACCAAATTAAAAACGACTTTTGCCAAACTAAACCTAAAACTTAGGTGTGGGTTAGGTTAGAGTAATAAAAAAAAAACGGTGCTTGTTCAGTGCTTCGGCCATACGGAATATGGACACAATTCAAGGGCAGATAATTTGCAAATTATCTGCCCTTGAATTGTGTCCAACGAAACAAGATGGAGGCATACTCATCGAAGCGATTGCTATAATACGTAAAATGGGAAAATACTTGTAATTAAAGTTCTAGTGGATAATTCTTCCTACTTTTTTCAACAATGAACAATAAAATACCACTGAGTAAGTACGTAATATTATTTTCATAAATAAATAGTTTTTCCGTATGGCCGAAGCACTGAACAAGCACCAAAAAAACAGTTCATATTGTGTGGAAGTACTTGAAACAACATTACAGAATACACTTAAATACTAGATAAAATCAAGTTTCTTATGTTTTTTGCAAAAAAAAAAAAAACACGCTGATAATACATTCAGTTTGTTCGGTGAAGTTTATTAATGTTCGCTAGTTTTGGAAGTCTTCGGTGAAACTTAGAATTGATGACGTAAGTACTGAAACTTTCTTGGATACCTATTCCTAAAAATACCAGAAAATCTTATATTCTCCTCCTCATCATACTTGAAAGCATAAACAACAAACTCAACTAGAGAATCCCAATCATATAAACTACATCAAAAATCCCAATCATATAAACTACATCAAAAATCCCAATCATATAAACTACATCAAAAATCCCAATCATATAAACTACATCAAAAATCCCAATCATATAAACTACATTAAAAATCCCAATCATATAAACTACATTAAAAATCCCAATCATATAAACTACATCAAAAATCCCAATCATATAAACTACATCAAAAATCCCAATCATATAAACTACATCAAAAATCCCAATCATATAAACTACATTAAAAATCCCAATCATATAAACTACATCAAAAATCCCAATCATATAAACTACATCAAAAATCCCAATCATATAAACTACATTAAAAATCCCAATCATATAAACTACATTAAAAATCCCAATCATATAAACTACATCAAAAATCCCAATCATATAAACTACATCAAAAATCCCAATCATATAAACTACATTAAAAATCCCAATCATATAAACTACATCAAAAATCCCAATCATATAAACTACATTAAAAATCCCAATCATATAAACTACATTAAAAATCCCAATCATATAAACTACATCAAAAATCCCAATCATATAAACTACATCAAAAATCCCAATCATATAAACTACATCAAAAATCCCAATCATATAAACTACATCAAAAATCCCAATCATATAAACTACATTAAAAATTAGTCAAAATGTACAAACACTGCATCCACAATAAACATGGGCATTTATTCAATTCCATATAAAGAATGCAACAGAAACTACAGAGAAACACAACAAAACTCTAATAAAATAATATATGAGCATTAAAAATCCATTAAAATAAACGATCACCAAATTGCCCTTTTTTCCTACATGTTAGATTTCAACCACATATTCAATTTCAGTAAATCCATAAAAGAACAATAAACATGGGCATTTATTCAATTCCAGATAAAGAATGCAACAGAAACTACAGAGAAACAACAAAACTTCAATAAAATAATATATAAGCATTAAAAAGCCATTAAAATAAACAATCACCAAATTGCCCTTTTTTCCTACATGTTAGATTTCAACCACACATTCAATTTCAGTAAAGCCATAAAAGAGCAAAGATCGCACGTGTCTTTTTCCAATTTTAATAAAAATCCATTACATGATGTTGATTCTAGAAAATGTCTAAAGTTTAAGGCTTAGGCCTAAGGAGTCTTAAGAAAAAAATCAAATTCAGGGAATCTTAATTGGTGACTATGGATCCAATTTAATGCAAATCTGAAATATTTTGAATTTTCAAATGGGATGTTATGCCCATATTATGCCCTCCAAAAAAACTTTTAGAATACTCTGAAGAAACTGAAATTTGGAGAATATTTATTTATTGATGTTATATTGTTAAAATTTCACAAAAACGATATATAAGAATGATACAATGGATGGGTTATATGAGTCTTAAAGACAGGCCTAGATCTGATGACCTCAGAGGAAGATTAAATCTGGACAGCATAAGGGAGATGGGAGCAGAACAAGAAACTTCACTAGGTTGGGTTTATTGAAAGAATGGATGAGAGTGCTTGGGTTAGTAGATGTAGAAAACTTAAGGTAGCAGGGTCAGTTGGAAGGGGAAAGCCAAGAAAAACATGGGAGGGAATGAAAAAGATGGATTTAAGAGATAGAAAGTGTTGTGGACCTAGGTAAGGCCGAATGAATGACACAGGAACACATGGTTTAAATGAACAAAGGTATATATTATATAATAGAAAGAAAGAGATACAAGGAGATGGTGCTCTCAACCGCCATTGCCGGTTTGCCGGGGAAGAAGAGAACAAGTGTCACGTGCTTCCCGTATTTATAAGATGGACGAGTCCATTAGTTCTCCGTAGGTAGGTACGGCACCATAACAGAAAGATAAACAGATCTGGCTTGAGATAGGTTCGTTTAAAATGCCAGCATGTAAAACAGACATTAAACTGAATATGATGATGATGATTCACCTCCTCCAACTACTGCTCTTATTTGCTCATTATTTATGATATTCGTCCTTCTGATGATATATGGAAATGAAACCTGGCCAGTGAGGGTTGAGGACATGCGTTGCCTGGAGAGAAATGATATGAGAATGATATGATGGATGTAGAATGTGAGTCTTAAAGACAGGCTTAGTTCTGATGACCGCAGAGAAAAATTAATACTGGACAATATAGGGTGATGTGTACAGAACAGTACTTCGATGGTATGGCCACGTTGAAAGAATGGATGAGAGTTCTTGTTTCAGTAGATGTAGAACAGTTGAGCTAGCAGGGTCATTTGGAAGGGGTAGGCCAAAGAAAACATGGCAGGAAGTGCTAAGAATGAATTTGAGAGAAAGAGGAATATATAAAAACCTGGCCAGAGATAGGTTAGTTTGGAAGTCAATTTCTAAAAGCCGTCCAACACATGCCAGCAGGTAAATGGACGTTAAACCGATGATGCTGATGATGATATTAGGTTTAGCAAACCACCCAAAACTGGATATGATGATGATGATTATTTACCTCCTCCCACTACTTCTCGTATCATTCCCACCATCTAAAACATACATGTAAAGATGAAAAGTGTGCACGGAGACAAGCAAGATCATCAGAGTTTTCGTAGTATATGGATATGTTATCTTTAAAAGAAACGCTAACTTTTAAAATTCTTTGTTTTTTTAAAAATAAAAACCTGGCTAGAGATAGGTTAGTTTAAAAGTCAATTTCTAAAAGCCATCCAACACATGCCAGTATGTAAAACAGGCGTTAAACCGAAGATGATGATGATGTTGTTACCTTTCTATGCAAATCGGACACTTCCACAGAGGGCGTATCCCAGAGATCTTCAGGAATACCAAGGTCAACTTTAACACCTTTCATTCTGAAAAGACAGATAAAGAAAAAAGATAAAATGGATAAACAAACAATAATTTCATTAAAAGATTAAAAGAAAATTCTACAATACAATTACAATCCAACATTGTTTAAGGAACATCTCTTGTCAGGTACAAATCTATAGAGTGGAGTGTTGGTTGAGAGTGTCGAGACAGGCGATAGCAAAATCTGTAGAGTGGAGTGTTGGTTGAGTATAGAGACAGGCGATAGCAAAATCTATAGAGTGGAGTGTTGGTTGAGAGTGTCGAGACAGGCGATAGCAAAATCTGTAGAGTGGAGTGTTGGTTGAGTATCGAGACAGGCGATAGCAAAATCTATAGAGTGGAGTGTTGGTTGAGAGTGTCGAGACAGGCGATAGCAAAATCTGTAGAGTGGAGTGTTGGTTGAGTATCGAGACAGGCGATAGCAAAATCTGTAGAGTGGAGTGTTGGTTGAGTATAGAGACAGGCGATAGCAAAATCTATAGAGTGGAGTGTTGGTTGAGAGTGTCGAGACAGGCGATAGCAAAATCTGTAGAGTGGAGTGTTGGTTGAGTATCGAGACAGGCGATAGCAAAATCTATAGAGTGGAGTGTTGGTTGAGAGTGTCGAGACAGGCGATAGCAAAATCTGTAGAGTGGAGTGTTGGTTGAGTATCGAGACAGGCGATAGCTATTTTGCTGAGTCGGCCGTGTCTGTATGTATCTGACTTGAATAAGAAAAGGGTCCACCAGAGTTTGAGGGAAAATACCAACGTCTTCTCTACAATGATCTAAATCAATCTTTATTCAACAAGAACATAAGAACGCAGGAACGTAGACATGTAAGCTTATCAAAGCAGTAGACTTCTTCAAGGAGATAGACATTCATTTTAACAAAGACATGTAAGTTAGTTTAGCAGACGCGTATTATAGTAGGAAGGTAATTGAGTCCAGGTTGGTCTAAAGTCTATTCCTGCCTCTCATCACCATGAATTCAGGCTGGGGGCTGACCAAGATCAAAGTGTAGTATCTGTTCTGATGGATGCTACACTCCATAGATTGCTACCGTCTTGGCCTTCGGGTTTTGATTCCAACGATCTGCGGTATTGTCCTGTGCAGTTCTAGCAGGTGCACCCTCAAAGACCTTGCTTCCTTACCCTTTGGGAAGAGGTTAGTTCATTGCTAATTGCCTGAGGCGCCCCTATCGGGGAACGCCGACGGGGCTGCACAGGCATTTTTTGTAGCCAGAGTGCTCTTCCTCTAGGGCGCTGGGTTTTCAATCCCACTTTCCTGACCTTGTGTCACATCTTACCGCTGTGGGAGGTAGATAAATACAACCATGAATTGAGGTGAAAGAAAAAGCCAGTCTGTCTACGTTGACGTCTCGACTTGAACTGTATGCGCAGTGATGTGCTAATCGCCTATGTATTACTACACGAGTTTGGAGGTGCCTGTGTTCGTCAAGCAAATCACAACTTATTGCTACGCAAGAGAAAATAGATCATTCGTCACGTAACTGTTACAAATATGTTCATGAGCACAAAAGTAAAAAAAAAAATGCTAAATTTTGGTAAACAAACGAACAAAAGAGTTGTTGTTGCAATGGCATTCACCATTTCGTTCCTTGGTCTGCACCACATACCATGGTAGCCCAATAAATCACATTTCGTTCCTTGGTCTGCACCACATACCATGGTAGCCCAATAAATCACATTTCGTTCCTTGGTCTGCACCACATACCATGGTAGCCCAATAAATCACATTTCGTTCCTTGGTCTGCACCACATACCATGGTAGCCCAATAAATCACATTTCGTTCCTTGGTCTGCACCACATACCATGGTAGCCCAATAAATCACATTTCGTTCCTTGGCCTGCACCACATACCATGGTAGCCCAATAAATCACATTTCGTTCCTTGGTCTGCACCACATACCATGGTAGCCCAATAAATCACATTTCGTTCCTTGGTCTGCACCACATACCATGGTAGCCCAATAAATCACATTTCGTTCCTTGGTCTGCACCACATACCATGGTAGCCCAATAAATCACATTTCGTTCCTTGGTCTGCACCACATACCATGGTAGCCCAATAAATCACATTTCGTTCCTTGGTCTGCACCACATACCATGGTAGCCCAATAAATCACATTTCGTTCCTTGGTCTGCACCACATACCATGGTAGCCCAATAAATCACATTTCGTTCCTTGGCCTGCACCAATTACCATGGTAGCCCAATAAATCACATTTCGTTCCTTGGTCTGCACCACATACCATGGTAGCCCAATAAATCACATTTCGTTCCTTGGTCTGCACCACATACCATGGTAGCCCAATAAATCACATTTCGTTCCTTGGTCTGCACCACATACCATGGTAGCCCAATAAATCACATTTCGTTCCTTGGTCTGCACCACATACCATGGTAGCCCAATAAATCACATTTCGTTCCTTGGTCTGCACCACATACCATGGTAGCCCAATAAATCACATTTCGTTCCTTGGCCTGCACCACATACCATGGTAGCCCAATAAATCACATTTCGTTCCTTGGTCTGCACCACATACCATGGTAGCCCAATAAATCACATTTCGTTCCTTGGCCTGCACCACATACCATGGTAGCCCAATAAATCACATTTCGTTCCTTGGTCTGCACCACATATCATGGTAGCCCAATAAATCACATTTCGTTCCTTGGTCTGCACCACATACCATGGTAGCCCAATAAATCACATTTCGTTCCTTGGTCTGCACCACATACCATGGTAGCCCAATAAATCACATTTCGTTCCTTGGTCTGCACCACATACCATGGTAGCCCAATAAATCACATTTCGTTCCTTGGCCTGCACCACATACCATGGTAGCCCAATAAATCACATTTCGTTCCTTGGTCTGCACCACATACCATGGTAGCCCAATAAATCACATTTCGTTCCTTGGCCTGCACCACATACCATGGTAGCCCAATAAATCACATTTCGTTCCTTGGTCTGCACCACATACCATGGTAGCCCAATAAATCACATTTCGTTCCTTGGTCTGCACCACATACCATGGTAGCCCAATAAATCACATTTCGTTCCTTGGTCTGCACCACATACCATGGTAGCCCAATAAATCACATTTCGTTCCTTGGTCTGCACCACATACCATGGTAGCCCAATAGATCACATTTCGTTCCTTTGGTCTGCACCACATACCATGGTAGCCCAATAAATCACATTTCGTTCCTTGGTCTGCACCACATACCATGGTAGCCCAATAAATCACATTTCGTTCCTTGGTCTGCACCACATACCATGGTAGCCCAATAAATCACATTTCGTTCCTTGGTCTGCACCACATACCATGGTAGCCCAATAAATCACATTTCGTTCCTTGGTCTGCACCACATACCATGGTAGCCCAATAAATCACATTTCGTTCCTTGGCCTGCACCACATACCATGGTAGCCCAATAAATCACATTTCGTTCCTTGGTCTGCACCACATACCATGGTAGCCCAATAAATCACATTTCGTTCCTTGGTCTGCACCACATACCATGGTAGCCCAATAAATCACATTTCGTTCCTTGGCCTGCACCACATACCATGGTAGCCCAATAAATCACATTTCGTTCCTTGGTCTGCACCACATACCATGGTAGCCCAATAAATCACATTTCGTTCCTTGGTCTGCACCACATACCATGGTAGCCCAATAAATCACATTTCGTTCCTTGGTCTGCACCACATACCATGGTAGCCCAATAAATCACATTTCGTTCCTTGGTCTGCACCACATACCATGGTAGCCCAATAAATCACATTTCGTTCCTTGGCCTGCACCACATACCATGGTAGCCCAATAAATCACATTTCGTTCCTTGGTCTGCACCACATACCATGGTAGCCCAATAAATCACATTTCGTTCCTTGGTCTGCACCACATACCATGGTAGCCCAATAAATCACATTTCGTTCCTTGGCCTGCACCACATACCATGGTAGCCCAATAAATCACATTTCGTTCCTTGGTCTGCACCACATACCATGGTAGCCCAATAAATCACATTTCGTTCCTTGGTCTGCACCACATACCATGGTAGCCCAATAAATCACATTTCGTTCCTTGGTCTGCACCACATACCATGGTAGCCCAATAAATCACATTTCGTTCCTTGGTCTGCACCACATACCATGGTAGCCCAATAAATCACATTTCGTTCCTTGGCCTGCACCACATACCATGGCAGCCCAATAAATCACATTATGAAGCATTATGTGATCGTCTATAAATTATTATTATGTCTCAAAATTGAATTACTATTCTCAATCTGAACTTTGATCTCAGAAATTCTAACGAATGTTCACTGAATATTGAATGTTTACCCTCATTAAAAAAAAATAGTTGCTACTAATGTTAGTTTACTCGTTACATAAATAAATCCACTCATAAACACGTATCCGTTTGTCCAAACCACCACTTTGTTTTCCCAGCCAATAACCAACAACATTACATTTTCAATATTTCAACCGTTAATTCACCCTTTACATTAGTAATTAGTGAATTAACGGTTGAAATATTAAAAATGTAATGTTGTTGTTGTTGGTTATTGACTGGGAAAACAAAGATTAATACATTTTTTTAATTTTTAATACATTTTCAATATTACTCTTTATTAATATTAATCCGTATTTGTTTTGATAGATTTTCAATATTTTAACTGTAAATTCACCCGTTTCTTATATTAATGCATCTTTTATTATTTGAGTACGTTTTCAATCTTTTAATTGTAAATTCACTGTTTATTACTATTAATCCCTTTTTGTTCTTAATATATAATATTTTGTAATAGTAGCTGTTAATTCACCCATTACTAATATAAATGAAGCTTTTTATTTTTTTAATACATTTTCACTCTAAAAATCTTATCACAAAAGAATAGTACTCTTATATCTCAATACAAGGGAGATAACTTAACAATGTGGTTTCATCGACTTCCGTTCTGGGGTAAAGAATGTTCACTGAATATTGAAAGTTTACCCACATTAAAAAAAAAAACCACTCGCTACCAATGTTAGTTTACTTGTTACATAAATAAATCGACTCATGAACACACATCCGTTTGTCCAAACCGCCATCTTTGTTTTCCCAGCCAATAGCCAACAACAACCACAAGCAAGGGAGATCACTCTAAAAATCTTATCACAAAGGAATAGAACTCTTATATCTCAATACAAGGGAGATAACTTAACAATGTGGTTTCATCAACTTCCGTTCTGGGGTCACCTCTTACCCCTAGGTGTCACAAACTTTTTTATTCAAACAACAACTTTCTTTATGTTACAATCTGGCTGCAGCATAATGACAGTTCTATGATTAGATGGATCTGCAATGTGAAATATGACAAAACCCAACACATCAGCTCAGAGGATTTGCTGAAAGCCCTACATTTACCCAGCATAAATGTTATCCTAAGGACGAATTGGTTGCACTGGTATAGTCATGTGGAGCGTATGTACATCCTCCTGGATAAACCGTTGTAGAAGCATGGATGTCTTGAATTGCAGGAAGGTTGACTGGCCAAGTTAGACTTGAAAGAAAGTGATTGGACCGTATAGAATGGAATTTAGAGACAATTGACCCACTGAACCATGCGGACTGGAGATTGAGCTTGCAAAATGTCAAAAAACGTCTTACCCTTGAACAAGGGAAACGTAATGTTAAATGAAGATGGTGAAAGATAGAGAGAGTATCTTACCCCATTCCATAAAGACAGTGTATTACCTTAAACCATGAAGGGTCTGCATTGTTTCACTTCTTCCTTTTGCGTACCGCAAACTGCCTTGTTTTTCATGATGGATGTTGTATTTGAGCAAACGGTCACACACGTGCGGCTCATGAAGGGCTTCAGTTAAACGCAATTCTCTGTCCAAAAGAAATTAAAATAAAATAAAGTGCTTGAAACCGAATATAGAAAATAAAAAATAGTTTTTTTTAGGTGTTAATCTGTCACGCTTCTGTTTGGAATAGAATTTTTAGTACCGGGGATGGCAGTTTACCTAAACTATGCTAATCTACGTTGCTAAGGTGGATAAAATCTCATTTTGCTATATCAGGCGTGTGATCAGGCATCGTCACACATTGTCGGTGCTTTGGATGTTTTTTTTTTTTAACATGGTTCACCCCAAACACGGCAGGCCGTCACTTTAGACGCAAGGGGCTACTGAGAAAAAAGAAAAGGAGAGAAGCTTGGGATGGGGGGGGGGGGGTGTCAGCCTAAATTGGGATCTGCGCAGCGAGATGTCTGTTTACATTAGTTTTAAATTTCTGCATGTCAGTACTGTCGGGGAAACAGGGGGCAGGGAGGGAGTTCCAGAGGCCAGCAGCACGAGGAAAGAAGCTATTTGAGTAGAAGGCTCTCCGGCATCTGGGGACCTTCACAGTGAATGAATGAGATTTTGTTGATTGTCGAGTTAGTCTAGTGAATTGATGGATGTCTAGTTTATATTCCTGTAGAAATAGACACCAACCGGTTGTGATCAGTGTATACCAGGGTATGTCAAAATGCTGTATATTGACGACAAGGGCTAGAGTTCTTTTGACAGGTATTGAAATTTCGAGAGAAGTAACTAACAGGGTTACCTGTAACAGGACCGAACTGATGCCATGATCACCGGCGGTTATGGAAAGGTTGTGAAAAATCGGGATCTTTTAACACTGAACTGATGCCATGATCACCGGCGGTTATGGAAAGGTTGTGAAAAATCGGGATCTTTAAACACCGAACTGATGCCATGATCACCGGCGGTTATGGAAAGGTTGTGAAAAATCGGGATCTTTAAACACCAAACTGATGCCATGATCACCGGCGGTTATGGAAAGGTTGTGAAAAATCGGGATCTTTAAACACCGAACTGATGCCATGATCACCGGCGGTTATGGAAAGGTTGTGAAAAATCGGGATCTTTAAACACCGAACTGATGCCATGATCACCGGCGGTTATGGAAAGGTTGTGAAAAATCGGGATCTTTAAACACCGAACTGATGCCATGATCACCGGCGGTTGTGAAAAATCGGGATCTTTTAACACCGAACTGATGCCATGATCACCGGCGGTTATGGAAAATCGGGATCTTTTAACACCGAACTGATGCCATGACCACCGGCGGTTATGGAAAGGTTGTGAAAAATCGGGATCTTTTAACACACGACTGATGTATAACAAGGGTCTGAGCTGCTCGAAGGAGCGCTGGCGGGAAGAGGTCCAAATAAATGTAGATTCCTTAGTTGTCAGCTGAGCGAGGGGTGGCGCAACCTCTAAGAAGTTTCGACATGTGTGTGTCGATGTCTCAGCGGGTGGTGGGTTTGGGCTTCCCGCTTATTTCTTTATTTTTCATTTCTTTAATTTTTTTATTTCAGATTGGTTGGTTTTATACATTTTTTTCATTTCATCATTTAACTGCTGTATTATTGTTTTCTGTAGTCGTCCATGATGGCAAGAAATCACTTTAAACTGTCAACATTGGTTGGAATGGGAAAATATAAGATGGCTTGGATGTTGGAGTTAACAGAAGAAGTTTTTTCCTATGGCGTCCTTGTAGATATCAAAATAGCTAGGTTTATGGACAGCTTTAGTTGTTGCAAGAACAGGGTTCGATTTGTCTCTCCAAGATAATGCTTGATCATAGCTACATGACATATTTGTGTGGACTTCCGACGATCTGGCGTTTTGACGATGTAGCGGGTGTCACTGGACTTTCGAGCGATCACGTAATGTCCATGGTATTGAGTTTAAAAGATATGGATAGAGATATGGGTAGTTTCATAAAGACTTTTTCTTCGACGTCAAAAGTTCGGGGGACAGTGTTTCGTTTGTCACACCTCTTTATTTCGGTGCATTTTTCTTCGGCTCTCTTTTTAGCCTGTCTGTGGGTGACCACAAACAATGGGACATCTTTCTTTCACCTTTTTGGTCTTCTCTGAGACACTCGGTGTCTCCACCACTTCAGGGTGGAGTTCAACTTTGTTTCCGACCAAGTCATTGTCGAGTACTACTACAATGCATCTCATGGACAGAACATCGACCACTCCGATTTTGACGATGCCTTGTACCATTTTAGAACTGATAGTCACTTGATGGAGTGGGTTGCTAACAAACCCATTCCTGACTCCTTGTATCACTATGATTTCGCCAGTGGCTGTATTCGCGCCACATATTTCATTAATATTACGGACTGGGTCGCTCCCATGTCTCATAATATTCTAACACTTATTCCCCTTGTGGGGTCATCCACGGATGTACTACACCATTTAACACAAAGGATCTGTATTCTTTCTTGATTTCCTCCAAGTGTTCTCTCGTGAGGTATCTCCTTGATGCGATAAACGCTTGCGATTTACCAGAGGATGCACTTCCAATCTCCGCGTCCCTCCTTCTTGCCAAACAACTCGTTAGTGTCCTACTTTCTCACAGTAGTGACATGTCATCATCCTCCATCTCAGCCTGTTAACTGTTCAGAGAGTTTTATTTCTTGGGCTGCTCGGTCGGTTATGGTTCTGTTTGAATCGACCTCATACTCGGACAAGTACTAGCTGCCATTCTAGGGTTAGCGCAGCTTCCGTCAGCAAACGAGTCATTCGGCCTGTTCTTGCCCCGCTTTTGCGTCAACACATATTCATCTGCAAGGGTGGCCATGCTGTGTCCACTTATCTGTCGTTAAGATAAACTTTGAGATCATCATGGACACACCATCAGCATGGTCTGCCCCCACATACTTGGCTGTATGCCACTTGTCAAAATACATCTTTTTCTGACTGAAAGAACTCGACATATGTCTGCCTGTGCCCTTTCTTATAACCTCTAAATTTCTGCTACTATCTCGTAACTTCTTAAAATTGCAATCCGCTGCTGATAGAGTCCGATACATCTTCTGGTGTTTACCCTTTAGCACTGTTTGTAGCAATAAAGTCCAGTTCTTGAGTGACCAGTCAGGCTTGAAGTTGTGGAAGTAATTGTCCACATCAGCCTTGTTAAATGCTAGCACAAATCTAACCTGCCTAGCAAGGTCAAACTCATTTTGTCTCTCATCGCGCAGTGTTCTCCTGTCTTCTAGTTCTCGGGGCCTGGTCTCCTGTTCTATCCTCACTATTTCTATTTTAGTCTTCTTTAACTATCTTTTCACTGGTTTTGATCCTAGCCTTTCCGAGCGTGTCTGGCACAAGGCAGTCTAAGACATCTTCTTCGAATATGTTGTTGTCAACCATGTGCTCCGCTACTATCTTTACTAACTGGGGTTTCTTCCTAGACTGTTTGGTTTCTAATTCTAACGTTGTCCCTATCTCGATTATGCTATATTTCAGTACTTCGAATGTGGGAGAATTAAAAAATATTTCTACGACAGATATCTTGAACAATGACCCCAATCTGGTCATGCACAGCCTTCGTTTGGGACCACGGCAGCATGCACATGACAATTATAAATAAAAGAAAAAAGATATATAAGTCCGGAATCGGCTTGTAGGTCTCTGGGGCCTGATATTAATAACAGAATACAGGGGGGGGGGGGTCGGTCTTCAGTTCAAGACATTACATAGAAATAAGGAACAAAATAAACAGGCAAGAGACAACCTGAAACACCAAGTAAAGTTTTAAAACAAATATTTATTTACACGAGGATTAAAAATGGGTAAACATGCATAGAACAAAATAAAAAAACAGAGTAATATTATAAGGGAATGGGATTATACTTAGAGTTATCTAATCATATCTAGACAATCCAAGAGAGAAAAGTAGTTACAGCTTACACACATTGACGAGTGGCACAGGATGTGCTCCCAACGGGAGTAGAAAAGTTCAAGGGTTCAGGAATTACAATTGCGTGACCCAAGGCGGTAGAAAAGTTCAAGAATCCAAGGTTCACAATACTCTTGCGATGTAAAAGTCAAAGCAAAGCAACAAAATATAAATCCGACAGATATCATACACATAGGGAGGGGTTGGAGTTCTGGGTCCTGGTTGACGCTACACAATCTTTATATAGAATATTAGAATCGCACTTCTCAATGAGAATTTAAAATGTCTTCGACGGTGACAGATTGGTGGTGGATGGAGTTTGTCTCAAAGGCTTTTTAGAATTCCATTTCTCGCGACGGCAGTAAGATATTCTGATTTAAGTTTCGGATTTGTATCGATACAGATGATATTTCTAGGCAGCTGGCCTGATAATGAAGTCAAAAAGGCATGAGCGGTGTCTTATTCTCATTCTTTGCTTCTTTTTCATTATTTCCTGCGACTGGGCGGCAAGAGTGTTCAGCGACAATCTCTGAACTGACACACTCATTCACTGATGGTAAAATGCGCTCTCTTTCTGTATATATAAGCATTTGTCACATTTGGCGGGGTTTTTGGTGGGCGTTTGACGTTTTTAAAAACTTATCTTGCAAAGATGACATGCACTTTTATGTAAGGTCAGGCCATGCGATTTTTTGAGGGAGGATTAGGGTAGGAGGAAGGTCGGTTAACAGGAAATAGCATTTAGCTTTCTTTTAAGACTGTCTGGGTCAAAAGGAAATGGGAAAAAATAATATAACTGGATAAACTTTGCTTGCCTTGAGCGATATTAATAAAATATAGTTTTGCTTATTTATTCTATGTGACAATATATACTAGTTGTATCTACCAGGCGTTGCCCGGTTGTGTATTTACTTGAAATTTGTTTTGCTTTTCTTTTTTTAAAACTGTCAGGTATTTTCGCTTAAATTTTATTTTTCCCAAAGAGGGGAAGTCTGTAATGGACGAATACAGAGTTACCACCACCCCTTTAAAAAAATTTTTTTTTTTTTTTTTTTTTTTTAAATGGTGGCTATACGAAAATAAATCCAAGATTATTTTCTAGAAAGAGAGAGAGAGAAAAGGAGATACAGCAAACAGAAAGACTAATTTTGTCTTTTTATTTAAAAAAAAATTAACTAGCTTTACAAACTCACTTTTTCCTTATTCAAACAATCTCACCCGAGCTCAAAGGGTGACCTAATAGGTTACATTTTTTCTAGTACCATATAATCCGTTGCAGCTGCAAAATAATACGTAAACTTAACGTTAATATTATTTAACTGATAAATGGTGTTTACAGCAGTTGTAATATCCTCATTTCCTCTTTTCCAAAAAAAAAGAACAAAATTCTACGATTACTTACGAATAGTGATATTGGATCTTTTTTTTCTTATCAAAACCATGACCAGTTTCCAGTACAATCTTGGATTTTTCCGTTTCGGCCAATTTATCTTGGAGTTCCAACGTCATATACTTACAGACTAAGAAAAGAAAAGAAAAAAACAATTTTTTATAAACAAATTGCTAAATTGGGTAGCAGGAAGAGGTCTTAGAAGTGTGAGAGGGTTATATCCTCCAACTTCCTCTCTGACAACAGTAAGCAAGAAAAAAGCTATATATAAAATGTAAAAAGATGATTGGAAATGAAAATTGTTCTTGAACAATACATGGACCAATAGTTGGCGATAATGAAAGATGAAAGATAATTTTAAATGTAGTTTATATTTATTAGTGTTTTCCAGAGTAAATTCATTACTTTAGGAGTTTGTAAAAATCGTTGGAATTTATTAACGTCCCCCTCACTGATTAGCTGCTGTCTTGTCAATTAAGGGGATCACGGATTGGCTGTCAGGCATCGAAACCCATACTCCCTTAGGTGTCACGTGAGTCAGCCCATAAAAATGCTTGCACAGTGTGTTCCGGCCTCTTTTCAACCCCTCCTTTCAACCCAATAGGACCAGAGCTGGACTCTTCGGTGACAAAACCCACGACGGTAGTCACAGAGAGCCTCCCACTCTTTCTCCCTGTTACCCACCATCTTGGACTGAATTGACTACATCTCAGCAGAGCCCTAGACGGCAGTTCGGATTTAGCCAACTCTTATTTTGGTTGTTTTCGGCCTGCTTGCATTGCAACAAAAGTCCTCGAAGACGGCACCCACAAAAGGCCATTGTTCATTATGTATCATTTTCTTTTAAAAAATTAATCTGTGCAGATTGATTCATAAAAATACCCCTCTCCCAAAAACAAAACTTTGAACCCAGTGTATTGAAATATACAAACATCCTCTTTAAAATCAAGACACTATAAATATTATATCTAACATCTGAAATCTGATAGAGGTAGAGTAATGTAGAATTTCTGGAACTGTTTAAGTCATCAACAAAAAATGACTTCATTCTAAAAGTCTTTCTAGCTGGAATAAGTATTTTTGGAGAAAAACTGAATTGAATTACACAAAATGTTATTTTCATTATATCTAAAATCTTTTAATGTGGCAACATAATCTTTGCAAAACATAAACAATGATACCAAATTTATTTTAGCAGCACAATTAGCCACCGAATTATGACCGTTCAAATTTATTGGAAATTACAAAATTTGCCATTTGTGTGCTATTTGTTAAGAAACCAATGTTCAGTGTATAACTAAAAATGCCAGCTTTAGAACAAGTGAAAAATCCTTACAAATGTAATGGCACCAAATTAATCATAATGGAAGCAATTATTATTAGATCAAAACATTGTGCAGAATCACATTACACTTTGTTAACATAAGATTCATTTTAACAGCTAACACATTGAATCTTCTTATTATGATTCATAGCACAATATAGATCAAGCTTGATTTTTCTTTTAATAGTAAATCAATTTGAAAAAAAAAAAAACTCCCTCAGATTTGGACCATGTAAAAACAGACAGAAACACAATTTTATAGTAGGGCAAAAAGGGGAAAGGGGTGCGGGCGTTCACAATGCAGTTCGTTGTAACAAGACAAACTATCGCTCTCTTGCACGTCACTTTAAAACAACAGGTTTCTTTCTCTGGTTTCTCTGACTGTTTTTTTCTGATTAATAAACCTTCTTAAAAACTAAACATCGGCATCTGAGTGATGTTATTGTTATCCACAGACGATCAAGAAACTGGATTGACGACGATAAGGGGTGTATAATCGCTTATACACACCACAGACAAGCGAAACTAGTACAGCCAGTACATTTTTTGAATAATTGAACTTCTTTGAAATTTTTTAAAACTGTGAGAACTGTTAATTCGAATTATCAAATTGTTGTTCTCAAGAAAATTTGGTTACGTCTGAGGCTGGTGAGGAAGGGGTGAAAACCGGTAGATTCCATGGAGAATAATCAATTATTGAGATACAAGATGGCTGACAACAGGTGTATAATCGTTTATACACACCACAGACAAGCGAAACTAGTACAGCCAGTACATTTTTTGAATAATTGAACTTCTTTGAAATTTATTAAAACTGTGAGAACTGTTAATTCGAATTATCAAATTGTTGTTCAAGAAAATTTGGTTACGTCTGAGGCTGGTGAGGACGGGGTGAAAACCGGTAGATTCCATGGAGAATAATCAATTATTGAGATACAAGATGGTTGTCGACCTTCAAATACAGCCATCATCATCATCTTTTTGTTCCTATCTACAACTAGCAGCAGTTACCGATTCTGTTCACAGCAACATCATCCCTCTATTCCTATCTACAGTTATCTACAATGATTCTGCTCTCTACAGCCAGCAGCAGTTTCCAATCCTGCCTGCAACATCATCATCAATTCTAGCAGCTCTTTTCAGAGACATATTTTATTTCTTATTTTTTGCTGCACGTCAGAGTTTGTTTTCCTTTTGATTGTTGTCACATTTTTTTTATTTTTTTTTTTTACTCGAGTTCATCCCATGTGGATTAGGTGCCAGAAATTAAGAGGGCATCCTAAGAGAGTTGTGCGTCGAGATGTTTGTTTACATTACATTTAAATTTCTGCATGCTGATAGAGCCAGGGAAACAGTGAGCAGGAAGGGAGTTCCAAAGGCTGGCATTTTGAGGGAAAAAGATATTAGAGTAGAAAGCTCTCTCCAGTGAATGGATGGGATTTAACTGATTGTCTAGTTGGTCAGGTGTATTTACGTCATGGCGCGGCGGGGGGGGGGGGAGTGCAGCAAGTTCATCGGAGCACATTCCATTGATGTACTTGTAAAACAAGCACAGGGATGCAACATTGCGGCGATGGGATAGGGGTTGGAGCTTGGTTGATAGTGAGGGACCTATTAGATTAGCGACTCTTTTTTTTTTTTTAACCCTGTTTAAGAGGGAGAGACTAGTGGATAGTGCACCAGCCCAGATGTGACAACAATACTCCGAGCATGGGCAAATGGTGGCCTTGTAGAGATATTGGATACTGGTCGGTGTGAGAAGTTTTCTAGCACGGTAGAGGGAGGCCACTTTCTTTGCAGCAGCCTTGGCAATGTCTTCTATGTATTTGTTCCAACTGATGTTACCTGTGAATGTTAGGCCATTCAATATGTCTTTTATTTATTCATTTTGTTAGTGGAAGGCATGGTATACTGGTTGACTGGACACCATCATCTGTGCAACCGCTCCAGCTACAATGTAAAAAAAGTACCAGCTGCGAGTACATCCTCTTTTACTTTTCTCCGAGTGGAATAGTATGTGTGCTATATTGAAGAGGTTAACTCCCAAATGAGGCGGTCAGTTTTCATGCCTAGTTTTGTCTGTTTTTCGCAGCAGTGACAAGTAAAAGTTGTCTACTCTCTTTCTTCCTCTGTTCGTTCGGTTTACTCCTTCCTCCTTCCTCTTTTTTCACTTTCACTTCTTTATTAAAATGATTGATTAAGTGTTCAAAAAGAGTTTTTAATTTGTTTTCCGATTTTTGCTGATGTCTTTTTTTTTTTAAATATTCCGAATTATGATTAAAGATCAGCGTTTGTCAGCAACTTAAAAAAGAGACCAGACTACAGCTGTGGAGCAGACGGCTAAAGAATTACCTCCTTCCTATTGACATGAGAATCCCCCTTTTGAGGAACTTCCTCTGTAAAAAAGGGGGACGTTGTCCCTCTGTTAGGTTTCAGACACAAAACGAATTAACAAAACCTCTTTATAACAACAACGAAAAGGGTTTATTCACAAAAGTTACCTATACCGTTTGGTATAAGTAGAAAGAAACTTGGACTGTGTCCGAGAGAGGAAGAGGAAATTAAGAGTTCTTAGAGCTGCCTGAGGTCTGAAAGTGTTTCCTCGTTGCTTGCTGGGATCTCTCTGGAGACCGCCTGTGATTCCTAAAGGGGCTGAAGTAATTCTCCAGCCGACAGAAGGAATCCATGCGCCCTGCAGGCTGATTGGTCAGTGTGTGACCACCTCACTCAATGGGGACATTTTTCGGAGGGAGAAAATAGATCTGTTTATGACCGCTACACCTCAAGGTTCAGAGGCACCCTGGCTACAGTGAAAAACACTAAACTGCCTGAGAACAGGAATGGGGCGATCAAAAGTTGCTGCATGAGTAGATGATGCTACAAAACTGACCCAACCATCTGTGAATGTGGAGAGGTGGACCATACGATGCAACACTGCCTTGTCTGCCCCACCGGTGCAGCTTGAAAGTACAACACTAATGCAAAAAAGTGGGAAACTGTCGTATGACCACATGCTTCAAAGACACGCAAAGAAGAAGAAGCAACTTAAAAAAACTCCCTTAACCCTAGGTCCGGGTGGCAATGCTCCCCCCCCCCAAATAATAGCTTGCATTAGTTACTTTCTTTCTCGGCTTATTCGGAGGTTGTTTTTTTTTTAGTGTGTGTGTGTTGGGGAGGGGAGAGTTCTTGCTACCCAGACTTAGGGTTAGTTGTAGGATTAAGGTTTTTTTTTTAAGTTGCTGCGATTAACCGTAGACGGCAATGAAAAAAGCATATCAGAGTAGCGCACAAAAATAATTTGTCCAGATTAATTAAAAAAAGAAAAGAAAAACAAACAAAATTATTCATAAAAAAATGGGAGTTAACATCTACAATATAGTCCAGTTTTTAAACTGTCAAATTCGAAACCAATTTTTCTGGCTAGATTTCAAAGTTTATAGGAGAATGTCAAGTATTATAGTTCATTTGTGCTCATAAAAAAAACAACAATAGTTTTCCGAAGGAGATACTATTCTAAAAAGGAGCCGAAAGTGATTTCTGTCTCGAATTAAAGTTTAAAGTTAAGAATATTACCATCCATTTTAACGATCGAAATACAAGGAAGACAGGTTAAAATATCGCCCTAAAAATCAGTCTAAACAAACGAACACGTGCCTTTTCAGAAGAACAAACGGAGCAGCAGGTCGGTCTTTAAAAAATAGAAAAGAAACGTTATTAAAAAAAAAATAAAGATGCTTGTTTTTTCTTACCCTCACAAATGGTTGGTAGAATCACTTTTGTGGTTTGACATATTAAAAGACTGGAGAATAATGAAATTAGGATGGAGAGATAATGTTTTGAGAAATTCATAGTAACGGAGAAAACCCGGAACTTGTTTACGGAGAGTTCCGTTTCTCCTCCTCCTTTCTCTTCACTCCTATTGTCTCTTTTAAAAGGTGGACGAAGGAAGAGGGGGGTCGAGGAGCCAGCGCGCTCGCTCGCTCTCTCTCTCTCTCTATCTCTCTCTTATAACCGAGGATAACCGAGACCTCAAAACAGAGCATTTGTACGTTTACCTTTTATAAGTATGGATGTCCAAAAAGACACTAATCAGAAACAAAAAACAGCATTTTCATTGTGCTTCCGATCCATTTTGATCGTGTTTTTGATTTTCATTAAATAATTCATCGTTATAAGCCGCTAAATTACATACCATTTTCTTGGAGCTTACATAAAGTTAACATCATGGATTTGAAAAAAAAAAAATACAATTTTTGTTATCAATATTAATAAAAATTAATTTCTTTATTGGGCATCTTTTACGAGACTCAGCAGAGTAAAAACGCTAAAAAAACAAATTTACAACAAATAAAAGTAACTGTAAGCTGTAAAAGTTAGTTTCAAACTTGCATGTGCTATTTGTTTGTATTTTAAACCCGTTTGAAGTGCTATTTATTAGAAATTTATGTTCGACAGACGGTTTTCGAAGAATTCAAAATGGCCGCTCTACGTAATAATATAGAGGGACTGGCCGCTATTTTTCTTTGAGAAACTAGATGTTTTAAAAAACAAGACATTTTTTTTAACATCTAATAAAAAGCAATTTATACTACGTAAAAATACAAACAAATTACATAGGTAAGTAGAAAAATGTCTATTCTAGACATAAGTCAACTTTACTTGTTGCAAATTTATGTTTTTAAACTCTTTCTCGTTCTTTTTTTGGACCCCGTTCGCGCCTCTGCTGAGCGTTGTAACATTGTTCGGATCGAGGGTCGTGTTCCCCCGATTATAAACGTGTAAAGTTGAATCAAGCAATGTTGCATGCAAAGACAGAGTAATAATTAATAAACAAAATGAAGTAGTTCAAACAACGTTTATTGAACGTGTGTGTACGTGAAATGATGAAGTGTGTGGTGTATGCATGTGTGTCGATGGAAAAACAGTTCTTGAAAAAGGTATGAGAAGAAATGAATCCGGCGTAGGAAAAGTCTTTGAAAGCCGTAACACAAAGAAAACGAGTTGAGAACTCTTACCGTTGTTTGCCCACGTGTTGACGGAAGAAACGTGTGTTGGTAGTTGTTTTGCTGAGACCAGTTCAAGAGAAAAGCGTGAGACGAAACGCTAGTGTATTAGCGTCGTTCTGCCAAGGCCAATTGACCAGAAGAAAAAAAGTGAAACGGAACGCTAGTGTCAGCGTCGTTCTGTCGAGGCCAAAAGGCGAGTGAAACGGAGCGCTGGTGCCAGCGTTGTTCTCCGATGCTGGTCGGTGAAAAAGAGAGAGATTTTCCGTTTGCAACGGTTTTTATAGTCAGAAGGGCAGATAACTCTGGTGTCGCTTTACAGTGCCACCTGTCGGTGAAAAAGCGACACCTACCGGCAAACCGGTGTAGTTATGTTTAGAAAGGAGGAGGTAACTGCTACAACATATACCCTCTTTATTTAATATTGTAAACAAAAACTTCCAACACTTTTTATTTTTATTAATATTAATAAAGAAGAATTGTATGTTAAATAAAATCCATGTTAACTTTATGTAATGTATTTGTTAAGCTTTGAGGGGTAGAGCGTAATATCGTGGTAGACTATGGGTCACGAATACATAGAAGACAAGAATAGAATGGGGAAACAATAACACGTGCGTATTGCACAACTTTTATTCTCGGACTGAAGATACAATTTTGAAAGAACAAATTTGGCGCCTAATTTTCATGTCACGTGATACATCAGCAGTGCAGTAATTATCACGTAGTGCTGTTATCAGGTCGATGGCCTTATCACCACTTGGTTGAGTGGAACTATATTCAGTTGACAATTCAACAGTATTTATTTCATATTACTTTTTAAAAAGTTATTGACCTAAATTTAGATTTTTACCGATATTATTGTTTTTTCGAACATCCATACGTACAAAAGCTAAACGTACAAATTCTATTTTTCGAGGTCTCGGTTCTTCTTCGGAATTACCCCCTAATTTCTTTTTTAAGCGAGGGAGTAGAAGTGAATAGGTAGATTACCAATGCATAAAAAAATAAAAATAAAACAAACCGAGAAATATCTGTTTGATCTACGTATCTGTCACGAAATGAATATATCGTATACCCAAAATTACGTGAATTCATCAAGTAGTTTTTATTTTATAAAAGAAAATAAAATGTTATCGATAAACGGGTAATGTTGATATATCAGCGGCATTTTCGGTTATATTCAAGGTAGCTAAGGGAGATAACATCCAAAATTCAAGACTTTATTTCTCTATTTCGGCAAAAGTTCGTATTATCTCCCTTGAATATGATCAACATGGCGGAGATATTTCTCCCTTATTCGTTTATCGATAACATTTGATTTTCTTTTATAAAAGAAAAACTACTTTATTAATTTATGTGATATTAGTATAGGTACGTACATTAGTGACAGGTACGTACATCAAATAGATATCCCTCAGTTTGTTTTACTTTTTTTTCGAATGTCTCCGTACTTCTGGGTAAGCACCCCAAAGATTATCACGTCGGAAAAGGACGTGATAATTTTAACGGTAAATTCTAAGCTAAAAAAATTGATTTTTTTTATTTTTGTTTAAGATTATTACATGCTGAACGTATTGGCGTTAAAATCAATTCGTATGAAATAAGAAAAAAAAACAACAAAAAAAACATTTTTACATGAGTAAATAAGCCAACATACTGGCATATTTCCAGTATGGCTGAATGTTTTGCTAGTCGATATAAAAATTGGAACGAAACGTAAAATAAGTCAGGATATTGAAATGTTATGAAGCAAATATTTTTATACATTTATCTTTAAAAGCCTTGCAAAAACACAAGAATTATGTTGTAAAACAACGCGAAATAAATATTTTTTTATAAATATTTTAATTGTTTCAAATAAATTAGCTTTATATAACTCACTAAAATACTTTAATTCTTTTCGTCAAACATATTCTACATTTCGTTCCAATTTTTATATCGACTAGTATCGACTAGCAAAACAGGCAAACATATTGGAAATATGCCAGTATGTCGCCTCATTTACTAATTAAAAAGTGTTTGTTTGTTTTTTCAAATTTATTTCATACGTAATACTAAATGTAAATAACACCAATACGTTCACTGTTCAGCATGTCATAATCTTGAAAAATATATACAATTTTTGAACTACTGCATATCGCCTTTCCGATAAATTATATCATGTCGGGAAACGACATGATCATGATTACCCATCAATGTTAGTACTCTTATAGTGATCGTCATCTTTCGGCTGGAAATCAGTCCCGTCTCATTAATCTTTATCCTGGAGTATTTATTTACCTCCTCTCCAGGAGGTTAGGCACAAGGCCAGTTTTATCTTACTCCCACAAGTAAGATGTGACCAAAGGTCGGGTCGGGAAAGTGGGGTTTGAAAAACCAGCGCCCGAGAAAGTGAGCACTCTGGCCATTAAAAATTGCCTGGACAGCTCCGTCGGCATTCCCCGGTAGGGGGCGCCTCAGGCAGTAAGCAATAAACTTACTCCTCCCCAAAGAGGGGAGGCAAAACCTGGGAGGGTGGACCTCCTAGAACTGTACAGGACCGACCCATACACTGGCGTAAATCAAGCCCCGAAGGCCAAGACAATACCAGTTTATGGGGTGTAGTAGCCATCGGAACAGATATTACACTTTGATCTTGGCCAAAAGGCCAAGAAACACTAATCTCTTGATCATTGGTGATCCCAGTAGTAAAAAAAACAAACAAAAAAACAATTCAATTATTTTTTTAAATAGGATTTTTAGAATTACGTTTTATTTTACGCTACTCCATTTTTATATCAATGAATAATAAATTAACCGTAAATAAATAAAAAAATAAATAATAATATCTAAGTGATGTAGAGGCTTGAAACACTCACACACAAAGACACACGAGAAGTGATCACATAATTTTATTAAGATAAATAATGAGAAAATAAATAATGTGGGCGTAAAAAGAAGACTAGAAGAAAAATAGGGCAGATATTCTAACGGTTCCTATCATTGACCCAATCAACTTTTGTTTTTAATTACATCAATTTTAATCAAAGTTCACTTTTTAAATGTCACATTTTTAATTAGATTTATCTTTAATTAAATTAGTTGAAATTTAAAGAGAAAAAATGCGAATTAATAATCCATAGTTTCGTATAAAAAATTTTTTTATACGAAACTATGTCTGAGTTAATTTTTGTATTTTATTTTTCTTGAAACTCAAATCAAATCTAACATTTTCTTCCGAGAGGAACGTTCGTGTTGACTGACCAGAGTCCGCGGATATTTCTCTCATTTTTAGTGTCCAACAATTTCATTTTGCTGCACATAAGGTAAATGTCTTTCTATTTGTAAACATTTTATGATGAAAAATGATCAGTTTTTATGTAAAATATTGGCTTGAAAAACGATTCTTTGAAGTCCGGGTGTGGTCGACATTTTTCGCCATCATGGCCTAAAAATATTTTTAAATATCTCGGTTACTGCTTCTTTTTAAAAATCTGTTCCAATTTTATTTTAAAAATAAATTAAAGGAACAACATTTTAATTAATTATTAAATAAATTTATTCCTTTTTTTTATATATATTTCAAAATCTCCCTCATTCCCAAAATTAAAATAGTAACTGGTTATACGATTGAACATCCGCAAGTGCTACTTAATTTTTTTGACATTTAAAAAACTTTTTTTTAATTAAAAAAAAAAAAATTCTCTTTTTGTTTTTGAGAAATACAGATCTCTAAAAATTTCAGTTCTGTTTTTTTTTTTTTTTAAATTAAATATTTATGATTTTATTTGGTTAAAAAATAATAATAATGGTGCTTATATAGATCAGCCCCTATGGCCGTCAATATGAGTTCGGTAAAATCCTGTAACAAGTTGCAACAGTTAAAAGGTGAACACACAAAATGAAATCCGGGTTTCTGAAATAAATAAAGAACGAGTTATCGTCCTCAGTTCGTGAGAATAGGCTTACCAATAATTTAGGTGACTGAACTAGGAATTAATCAACGATGTAAATTTGTAGATTAACACCTTCCGCTGACCCCCCTCCCTCCTCTGATACTATTGAGATACTACCTTTTCCATGCTATTACGTGTAAACACCCTGAAAAACATGACAGGAAGAAAAAACAAGAAAATTGTAGAATGGGGGATCAGTTTTGCATATAAGTTTAACGTAAAAAGATCCCCCATTTCCGGGCCACTCTAACCATTGAGGGCAATTACCCAAATTTTGTAACCACTAACCCTAAGTCCGAGTGGCAAGGTCGTAAACCACACGTAATCGCCTAAAAAAAAGTAGAAAAACGCACAGAATTTATCTCCCATAGCAAGAAAAAATTGGTTAATGGGTGCTTATGCATATCAGCCCTGACAATGAAATATTTAAAGAATGTATAAACTTTATTATGTACTTACGTGTTAGCTGAAAATAAGATTGTGCAGAAAAAATTACGCAAATTCATCCAGTAGTTATTTAATTATAAGAAAAAGAAAGAAAATGAGTTTACGTACATTTTGACATTTTTGTAAACAATGGAGACTCCAAACCCCGAAATCGTGAAAATGAGTTATCGTCCTTGACCACTGGAAAATCTAAGATACAAAATGGTGGAAATATCTACCGAGTGATAAAATCGTTAAAATCGTTTTTTATTTATAATTAAATAACTACTGGATGAATTTGCGTAATTTTTAAATATTTCAATGTCAGGGCTGATATGCATAAGCACCGGTTAATGTCCTAAAACGTTACAGTGACCCGGAAATAGATCATTTTACGTTAAATGTGACTTGCCCTCAGCTATTAGTCTACTTGTTTGAGCTTACTGACATCTAAAAAAAACACCTACTTTGCCCAACCCACTATCTAAAAACAAAAATAATGCAAATACGAATGAGAAGTAATGCATTCAAACCAGATTCCACCCCTAAAAACGACCGTTTACAAATATGAGTACTTAAAACTAACCTCGATGATGTAGAACCCTTTCTCCTTGTAAACTCCCCAGATATCTTAGCACTGAGTGAAAATAATCTACACTCCTCAATCTCTTCTAATCGTTTTGACATGCCAGGATACCTCCCACTCTGCCATAAAGACTCTGACAGACATAAGCTGTCTATATCCGTAACACCCTCCCCTTGACTAGAATACATGATCAGACCTACATGTGCTTTAGATTAACCTTAACACAGCATTAGTTACATATATTTCCTCTACCGTTCTCCTTTGGCATAGGACTGTACTCCACTCGACTATGTCTCTGATAGTGTAGACGCAGCACTCTTTTTAGATTAGAGTTCCGAAATCTATGTATTTAGAGATTTTAATGTCCAACACAGAGATTGTTTAATTTCTCGAGCTATACAGATGCAGCTGGTAACCGCACGCATAGTTTCTCTGTTGCACATTACCTTTCACAAAGTGTCACTTTCCCAACACGTCTTCTAGATAATGAGGATCAGCAAGTTTCACTTCTTGACTTATTCTTGACTACACTACAAATAGCCGAAGCAGCTTAAGATTTGAAAGCCGTGAAAAATGTAAAAAGCCAGACGACATTAAGAATTCGAAGGATTATGTTAGGACTAGATTTAGGGTTAGGTTAGTGTTAGCGTTTAAAAAAGTGGTAGCCACTCAAAAACATATATTGTTGAAAAACTGTCCTCAAAATAAAAAGAAAATAAGGTGGCTTGCAAATCGCAATCTGCTTCGGCCATTTCTGGGACTGACTCCGGATTCTCTATCGATACTCGTGACTAATTTGGTAAGTACTTAAATCCTCCGGATACCCATGTGCTTTAGATTAACCTTATAACGCAGTGTTAGTTACCTATATTTCATCTACCGTTATCTTTCCACTCAGGACTGTACCCTGCTCGACTATGTCTCTGATAGTATAGATGTAGCACTCTCTTTTAGATCCGAGCGCCTAAATACATGTCTTTGGGGATTTTTGTTCCCCGCAGTAATTGGCTTGGTTTCTCGAGTTATACAGGCGCAGATGGTAACAGCACGCATAGTATCTCTATTGCACATTACCTTTCATAAAGTGTCACTTTCCCAACTCATCTTCTAGATCATGAGGATCAGCAATCCTCACTTCTTAACCTATTCTTGACTACACTGCTCGAGACTTGTGCGAGGGATGCTCATAGCCCACTCGGGAATGTTAATCACCTTGTGGTAGTAGTTGATATCACCCTAAACTCTCGACCCCAAACCGAAATGCTGTTACTCAAAACGAGATACTACCAGCGAGCTGATTGAAAATCCATCATATACCCATTGGAGTAAAACCTTTTCTATCCCTTCCGAACAGAGGAGTTAACTGAATGGGTCAAAGCAGGCATAGAAGCATATGTCCCCAAGCGGAAATTTTATAGTACGCCTCATTCTACAAACTGGTTCACTTCGACATGTGCAGCTGCTATTGCGCATAGACAGAAAGCATTCCGCTGATTTAACCGCATAAGTCACCTACAAATAGACGAAAGTTTGTAGCATCAAGAAACCATTGTAAAAGTGTAATAGCCGCAGCTAAAAATAGGTTTACCGAGATGACCAGAAAACGCATTAAGTTGAAGAAATTAGGAACTCGCGATTGCTGGAAAATATATAACAACATGGTGAATAATGAGCAATCAACAATTCTCCTACGATCTGACCACCATGATGTCACTTGCACGGCAACGAATAAGGCTGAACTGCTTGCCCAGCGGTTCACCTTGGACTCAACAAACCACTTGTGGCGGAATTGATGATCTTGAGCCAGAATCGAGTGGTGGAGATGGCCCGGACTTACTTCATCCCCGCAGTAAGAGGGTCCGCCTTTGCTTGGCTTGCAGATGGAAAGGGAAATAAGTTTTGGCTTACTAGTTTTCTAGTGAGGATTGAACTCGCCACCTCGAAGTAACAAATCTACTGGTTGCTGCACAATAATACGTGACAAATAGTCAGCTAGCGGATTATGTTTTTTCTGATTGGTTAAGCGGAATCAACTGAAGAAAAATCTGCTTATAAAAAGAGAAGAAAATCAGGGGAAGTGAGTGGTGACCCGAATTATTTTTCGTTCATTGGAGCTCAAAGTTACACAGAGGGTTTTTGTGCTTCTACAGGAATTGAACCAAACTGGGTTTTTTTTTGGTTAACGTTTGGAGTCATAGACTTCTGAATTCCCACCATCACCACTCTCTCCCAAATTTTCTATTGTGGACAGAATCCAAACTTGATGATTTGGTCATCACCCCTTCCCATGTCCAGGGTATCATTAAAAAATCTCGACACCTTCAAAGCATGTGGGTCTGATCTTATCACTGTTATAGTAATAAAATCCTCTCCTGAGCTGGCTCTTGTCCTCTCCAAACTCTATAACAAATGCTTTGCTGAATTTTGCTTCCCTGATAGCTAGAAAATTGCCTCTGTAGTACTAGTGTTCAAAAATTCTAGTGAAAGAACTGACCCACAAAATTATCGCCCCCATTAGTCTCTTCCCGCTCTTCGCTACAATCTTTGAATCATTAATCAATCTAGCTATAGTCCACCATCTCGTAAATGCTAAACATCTTTCTGACCAACAGTATAGATTTAGGCAAGCCTGCTTTATTTCGGATGTCCTAACAGTCATCTCTGAATGCATATATCATACACTGGAAAAGGCAGATGAAGCTAGGACAGTAGTGCTTGATATATCCAAAGCCTTTCACAAGGTCTGGCATGAAGGTCTTCCCATGAAAATTTGTTTGTACGGTATTACTGGAAGAATATTTAATATAATCAGATTCTTCTTAGCCAAAAGAAAGATTCAAGCACTTCCTGATGGCCGTATATTTAAACAACATGACAGGTTTGTCCCAGGGTGAATTCTTTGACGGTTATTATTCCTGATTTTCATAAACGACCTCTCTGAGGCAATTGTGTCCGAGATGGGTATATTTGCTAGTGACATCACAGTCTATTCGTGACATGTGAGCATCGAATGTAAACATATCCAAGGCAATGGCAGAATCCTTAGAAAATGACTTCCAATCTGTAGTGGAATTGGCCCGATGCTACTAAGACAAACCTCCTTTTCAAAAATGGATGGTTACATTTAATGCTACTAAGACAAAGCTCTTTTCTTTTAACGATTATAAAGAACCTTTCCAACCACTGATTGCCATGGCTAATAGCACCCTACCTGCGAATCCATCATTTAAACTACTCGGCCTAACATTCACAGGTAACATGAATTGGAACAAATACATAGAAGATACTGGCAAGTCTGCTGCAAAGAAGGTTGGCTCCCTCTACCTGGCTCGAAAACTTTTCACACCTGCCAGTATCCTATATCTCTACAAAGCCACCATTCACTAATGCATGAAGTATTGTTGCCACATCTAGGCTGGTGCGCCAACCACTAATCACCCCCTCTTGGACAGGGTTCCAAAAAGAGTCTTCAATAGGTCCCACACTGTCTATCCAGCTCCAGCCCGTCTCATTGTTGCAATGTTTCATCTTTGTACTTGTTTTACATGTACTTCAATGGAATATGCATTTATGACCCCCCCCCCCCTGTAAAAAACACCAACTAACCTGATAATCAGCAAAATTCTACCCCTTCACTGTAGAGGTGCCCAGATGCTGGAAAGCTTTCTTCTCTAATAGCTTCTTTCCTCGAAATGCTTGCCTTTGGAAATCTCTCCCGGTTTCCCTGACTGCATCAACATGCAGAAATTTAAATGTAATGTGAACAAACATCTTGCTGTACAACTCCCCACTTAGTTACCTCTATGAATCTCGTCCTAATTCTCAGTAGCCCCCTTACGTGGCAATGTGCCTTTTTTTGGGGGAGGGGGGTGAAAAGTTAAAAAAAAAAATAAAAAAATGGGTGCTTATGCTGATTAGCGGCCATATGAAAAAATTATTTTTATATGAAAACAATAATATATACTTATTAAGCATTATATTCTTACTCACTGTACGAAAAAGTAGAAAAAATTATCCACTAGAACTTTAATTACAAGTATTTTTCCATTCTGCGTATCATAACAGCAATTCGTTCACTAAGCCTCCATCTTGTTTCTTAAGAAGATTTCAAGGGCAGATAACTGAAATCTTCTTAAAAAATAAGATGAAGGCTGTTATGATACGCAGAATGGAAAACTACTTGTAATTAAAGTTTTAATGGCTAATTTTTTCTACTTTTTCGTACAGTGAGTAAGAATATAATGCTTAATAAGTATATATTATTGTTTTTATATAAAAATCATTTTTTCATATGGCCGCTAATCAGCATAAGCACCTAAAAATGTATATGTAAAACTGAGCCCTCATTCTAAAATTAAGGTTTTTATCGATTTTTTTTTTCTTTCCACAAAGTTTTTGAAGGTTGTCACACATAATCGCCTAAAAAAAAAAAAATCTCATTTTTTGGGGGGGGGGGGCGATGGTTAGCTGATGGTATTAATCTACAATAATACCAATCGTTTATTAATAAATTAATGAATACTGAAGATTACATTGATTTTTGGTGGATCTTTTTTTTTTAGTCAGGAGTATTCATTTTTTGGCATTCATGCGGTGTAGTTAACAGCCAAGAAATTGAAAACAAACAAAATATTGAAATAAAAAAAACTTTAAAACAGTTTCAGAACTTTAAAAACTATGCAGATCAGTAAAAAATTAAATTTTGTGTTTGATAATGGTTATTCGTTGTATATTATGTTTTTCTGATTTCTCAGCTGTTAACTATACTACATGATTGACCAATTTTTAAAATTCTTTATTCTACTTTAGCCTACAGTACTTCCATTTTGTTTTTTTTATGTTTAGCTTTTTTTTTTCAATTATTTTTTTTATTAGTGTCACCACTTATCAAGACTCGGGGGCCACTCGAGGATAAGGTTTAAAGACAATTTTAGTTGGACGAGTAACTCCACCACGAGACGATTGGAATCAGTGGATGATATGAACAGAAGATTATTTAAGAATTGATTAACCGAGAGGACGGCTTAAGTATTTGTTTACATTAGACTTGTTGTAATCGGCTGGGAAGCAGCCTCATGATATTTTGTTCCACAGATGGGATGTTCTAGGAAAGAAACTTTGGGGTATCTTTTATAATGATCAGTACAGTCGCGGACAGGGTCCAAAAAACTAACGAGAACAGGGTTATTTCTTGTTCATTTTTTGGGTATCTTTAAGAATGATCAGTACAGTCGCGGACGGGGTCCAAAAAACTAACGAGAACGAGGTTATAAAAATAAATATGCAACAAGTGAGTTTAAGCTACGTCGAGAAGAGATATTTGTCTACTTACCTATGATATTTGTTTGTATTTTTACGTACTATAAATGGGTTTTTATTAGATGTAAAAAAAAATTTCTTGTTCATTTTTTACTCATACTTTTTTCTAGACAAGATGACGTCTTGTGCTCACTTCCTTACGAGCAAGCGCCATTTTGTGTTTGCAATGTTCGTGTGACAAAACTATTGATTTCTAATAAATAGCAGTTGGAACGGTTTAAAAATACAAACAAATATCACAGGTCAGTTTTAAATTAACTTTTATCGACGACAGTTACTTTTATTTGTTGTATATTTGTTTTTTTGAGCATTTTCAGCGTACTGATTATTCTATAAAATACCCGAAACTTTGTTCATGGAAGTTTAGTTTTTGGTACAGAGAGGGAGAAAGGAACCTTTATCCTTCAGTGGCCTTGATAAGTTTAAAAAATTTTTTTTAACATAGTTCACTCCAAACAAAGCAGGCCGCCACTGTAGACATAAGGGGCTACTGAGAAAAAAGGGTAAAGGTTTTTTTGGGGGGGGACCTAAATTAGGAGTGACAGATTTGTAAAAAAAATTGGCTGAACCCTAACTCATGATATTTTTAGAAACTCTAGCTCTGACTCTTAAAGCAATGAATTTGTTCTTGCTTCACAGCCCTGTTTTCATTATGTTCGATATACTTTGAAAATGTGCAAATCAGTTCCATCTAATTTGCATAATTGATGGTGGCCATCTTGAGTACATTTTCACAATAACTAGTGCGTGTGTCTGTGCACCAATGAACTAAAAAAAAAAATTTCAGTAGATGTGAAGAAAGTATTTCTTTATGGCGAAGCTATTGAGTTTGTTGAAGTTTTGTTACATTGGTGATATCAGTGGAGCACAGGATGGAGCAGGTGCTAGTGTGATTACAAGAATTAGGAGTGGCTGGAGTAAGTTCAGGGAACTTCTGTCATTACTAACCAGCAGAGCGTTACCACTGTCGACCAAGGGAAGAGTATATCAGGCATGTGTATGCATTGTGATGAATGTGAGGGTTGAAGACATGCGTTGCATGGAGAGAAATGATATGAAAGTAATACGATGGATGTGCAATATAAGTCTTAAAGACAGCCTTGGATCTGATGAACTCAGAGGAAGATTAAATCTGGACAGTATAGGGAGATGTGTGCAGAAGAGTAGACTTCGATGGTATGGCCACGTTGGAAGAATGGATGAGAGTGCTTTGGTTAGTGGATTTAGAACAGTTAAGTTAGCAGGTTCAGTTCACAGAAAAACATGGGAGGAAGTGATAAAAATTGACCTGTGGGATAAACAAAGAATGGCTGGTTTGATTGCAAGGAAAATATTTGTTTGCCTGGGAGTGAAGCTACCCACAATTGAACCTTTTGGCTAAGATCAAAGTGTAGTATCTGTTCCGATGGATACTGCACCCCATAGACTGGTATTGTCTTGGCCTTCGGGGCTTGATTTACGCCGGTCTATGGGTCTGTCCTGTGCAGTTCTAGGAGGTCCATCCTCCCAGGCTTCGCCTCCCCTCTTTGGGGAGGAGTAAGTTTATTGCTTACTGCCTGAGGCGCCCCTACCGGGGAATGCCGACGGGGCTGCCCAGGCAATTTTTAAACCCCACTTTCCCGACCCGACCTTGGGTCACATCTTGTGGGAGTAAGATAAAAACTGGCCTTGTGCCTAACTCTTGGAGAGGAGTAAATCAATACCCACAATTGAGTTTTATGGGGATGGCACGGTGATTAAGTGGTTAACGACACAGACTGAGGACCTAGGTGTGCCGGGTTCGAATCCAGTTCGTTCCACAGAAACACTTTCATCAAAACCCACACCTGACCTTGTGTCTAACCTCCTAGAGAGGAGGTAAATAAAATACTTTGCAGTGTAATTATCTTCCAGAAGACTGCATGCTGAGAAAGCGATCCACTTAAGATTTCATAGGATTTATGTCCACTTCATGGAAGTCCCGGGCCAACAGGTTTTAATGGTGTGGAATTAACAGGTGATTGCTCAAAAATAAAGAAACGATGAAGAAATAACTGAATTTCTGTGATTTTTGAGTAATTTTTGCGTGTACTAATGTCAATTTTGAACCCCAGATTTAAGCACTTTAAATTCTCCTTACAATCAATCCAGCCATTCTTTGTTTATCCCTCAGGTCAATTTTTATCACTTCCTCCCATGTTTTTCTGTGAACTGAACCTGCTAACTTAACTGTTCTACATCCACTAACCCAAGGACTCTCATCCATTCTTCCAACGTGGCCATACCATCGAAGTCTAGCATTCACCTGGGATGGGTTGAGAACCGGCTCCAAATAAGTTCACTGTGCCCCGCGTTAAGGCAGTAAACCTCCGCCAATCGGCAGTCGAGTCCTCGGCATACTTCAACAGCCATTCCCAGTTCAAGCGACGAACACCAAAAACATGGGGGCCAGCCACCATCTATATGTCTGTCCTTACTGTTCCAATCCAAGCCTTCAGTTGAGAAGTGATAAAATTCAAGTGGTCTCACCGGGTGGTCAATCCGACTGACAAATGATGTCTATATAATCCGGAAGAATCGAAGGGGAATGTGAGTTAGCTTGGCGGGTTGTTGTTTTTGGTTGGCTCGTAACAAGTCGCTCGTCGATAAATCGATGAGTATTTTTACCTCATCAAATAAAATAGTGTTACTTGTTGCAAACTCAGAGTTGTGATATTATTTGAAAGACCCCCCCCCCCCCCATTTTATTGCAGTGCTGATCGAGACCACATAGTTGACACTGGCTAATGTCAAAATTGAGTTGCCCCGAATTCAGATGAAAATTATGATCGGGCGATCACGGCCAGTAAATAGCGCACCCACAAGTTAACACTTGTAGTACTCATTGTGATTGGCCATCGATTTTGTCGTAGGAATGAGGAAGAGTGTATTCGGTTGGAATCAAACAATGGCGCACTTAAGTAACATTCGCAGTTAATATTTTTTATTTTTAGGTTATTATTTAATCACATTAGTTATAAAGAGCCCATTAAATGGAGTACAAAGCTGTTTGAATTATGCAAATATCCCTGACGGTTCAAAAATTGTAAGAATTTAACGTGCTTAAATCTGGGGTTCAAAATTGACATTAGTCATCATCATCATCATCATCATCAACCGGTTTATTTGTTGAATCAGGCCACAATTAATCCTCTGATGAGGGTGGGGCCTGATTGTCTAGTCTCGAAATCTAAGTCTTCCTCTCCACTCCTGTCTTTGGCAAGGTTTGATGGAATCCATACCCATGGCCTTCCTATCACGTTTGACTACGTCCTCCCAAGTCAACTTGGGTCTGCCAGTGGTGATATTCTCTGCTGGCACATTCAACTTTCGGACTTTAGCAATCCAGCCATCGCTACGCTCAATGTGACCCAACCAACGCAGTCTGTTCTTCCGCATGATGTCCGTAAGGCTTTTCAAGTCGACCTGTGAGAGCAGGGATTCAAAAGAAACGTACTGTTCAGGCCTCACCAAACAGATCCATCTGACCATTGCCCTGTCATTACGGCGTAGCTTCTTTAGTATGCCAGCAGAGACAGCCCAAGTTTCTAAGCCATACAACAGCACACTTCTGACACATGAGGAGTATACACGCCCTCTCGTAGTTGTTGGCAGGTGTTTGTTTGTCAGGATTGGTAGCAGCTCTATTCGTACACGCAAAAATTACTCAAAAATCACAGAAATTCAGTTATTTCTTCGTTTCTTTATTTTTGAGCAATTTTGATAGAATTTGGCATTTTTATCTAAAATTGCATGTTCTTACTGAAAGAAACTCTGTAACCAGGTTGCGGAGTTGGAAGGTATAAGCTCTGACTCCGATTCCTGGGAATCCGAAACTTCTGACTCCGACTACTTATTTTAAGTTTTTGGTGCTTATGCTGTTCAGCGGCCGTATTAAAAAATTATTTATTTTTAAAAACAATATTATATACTTATTCAGCGTTATATTCTTACTCATCTTCCTCCCACAAGGTCGGGAAAGTGGGATTTGAAAAACCAGCGCTCGAGAATTTGAGCGCTCTGGTCATTTAAAAATTCACTAAGCCTCTATCTTCTTTCTTAAGAAGATTTCAAGGGCAGATAATTCGAAATCTTAAGAAAGAAGATGAACGAATCGCTGTTATGATATGCAGAATGGAAAAATACTTGTAATTAAAGTTCTAGTGGATAATTTTTTCTACTTTTTTGTACAGTGAGTAAGAATATAACGCTGAATAAGTATATGATATTGTTTTCATAAAAAAATAATTTTTTAATATGGCTGCTGAACAGCATAAGCATCAAGTTTTTCAATGTTCAAACTGTCTGATTCTTTTAAAAATCCAACTCTGACTCGTAGCATTTTTACAAGTCCGACTCTGCAACACTGGCTGTAAAGTGTTATTTACAGAATAAGATTTACCAGATATCAGCATTTTTTTTATTTAACCCCCCCCCCCCCCCCAAAAAAAAAACATTGAGCAACAGATAAACATGTGATGTAGGCAAAGTATATATATATCTACCTACATACAATTAAAACTTGCTGGCTTCTGGGGATCTTGCTTGCTTCTCTCCGTGCACACTTGATGACGTCTTCCATCAAATAAGAGGGTTCTTTATCTAGACGACCCCGTGACCCGAAGCTTTGTGTTTTTATTTTTATTTTCTGTCAATATTTGCAAACTATGTTTTGCAGTTGTTAAAATAGCACAAAACATTTCCTCTGTCGTCGTCTCCCAAGGAGTGGAGGAGGGGGGGGTAGTTTGGCTTTCCTGTCCTACTTTTCCTGTGTCAAATGATAATTGCAGCTCTGACTTTTTTTTTGTTGTTTTTTTTTTTTTACATGACGCCATTTTCCTCTTCCTTTCGACCTTGTTAATATTTTTAAATGCCACTGCCCCCCCCCCCCAACCCATCAACATAATTAATGGTGTCATCACTTGTGGTGAGTCACATTTTTAGAAAATGAAAAAACACACACACCGATAGACATGCACGCACACACACACACACGCACGCACACACACACAAAGTAATTGCCCTGGATCAAGTTAATTGGTCCCCCGATTTTATAAATCGGGGGACTTATGTTTTGAGGCATGTCCGTCCGTCCGGATTTTTCTCCGCAACCATCCATTGAATTTCTCTGAAATTTTGCATGAAGTTGTAACTTTGGTCAGGTTAGAAAGTGACATTCTCCGATTTTTGAAAAAATATCTGGTTAGCCCCCCAGAAATGGCAAAAAATGACATTTTTTGCCCCATAACTTTTCATCCATCCATTCAATTTCCCTGAAACTTGGCCAAAATGTGGAGGCAATTGTTCCTAATAGAAAATAAGTATCGCTGACCGTGGAAAAAATCTGGTTTGCGCCCCCTGTGGGTCAAAAATGCTCCAAATTTCCCAAATTTATTGCATTTTACACTCGCCACATCGAGTCACATACATAGGGGGACCACGCACGCGCGGCTTGTTCTACTAGTTGGGGGGGGGGGGCAGAGAAAGTGAAAAAACAAAATAGAAGAGAAATAATGGTGCTCCACAGGTGGAAGATTGGCTGAAAAAAAGGGTACTTATATTGAATATGAACCAGTTTCCGTGAACTTCACGTCTGCAGCATTCGGTCATGTTACGTAAACACCCAAGAGATGGTGGCAGACGATAACTTCGATACGTTGCCGCGTCATATTTTTTTCAGTTTTATTTTTTACCTGGAAAAAAATGTGCCACTTCCTACGGAATTCCAAGCTCTACGTCTATTGAGTGTTTGTACACCTCCATGAATACTTGTCCATTATTCTTTTTCTTTTTATCAACCGGCACATGTAATAGCATTTCTGACAGCATTCCTGGCGGAAAGAAATGACTTCTTCGAGAGATTCGACACTACTACCCAACTCTTCGCATTTTTTTTTTTAAATTTTAAATTAGCAGGAAATAAACATGCACTGGCTTTGATCAATTTCTTCTGGCTTTAATCAATTTCAATACTGGTTAGAACATTTGTCTTCTGGTAGCTAACAGCTGATTGGCTAATCACTCGTCGTCTCTCGGGTGTTTACGTAACATGCCAAACGCTGCGACACGAAGTTCACGGAAACTGGTTCATATTCTATATAAGTACCAAAAAAAAGAAACAACTCTGAAGTTCCTTCCTGGCCTTCGGGCTAAGATCAAAGTATAATATCTGTTCTGTTCTTGGTTAGAAGAGGAGATATCCTTCTTGATTAGGGAAGTTAAACATTTTTTTCTCCTCCAAAGTCCCCCTTTTTATGGAGCTGGATATCCCCCACATAAAAAAACGATCTTGTCTCTAAATTTGCCCTCATGGGGAGGCAAGTGAATAGGGACTCTAGAGTCAGAAATGTCTGACTTTGACTTTTAATCTCACTGTTAGTGCAATAAATGGCCAAACTTTATATATCATCATATTCGGTTTAACGTCCGTTTTACATGCTGGCACGTGTTGGACGACTTTTATAAATTGACTTCCAAACTAACCTATCTCTGGCCAGGTTTTTATTTATTCCTCTTTCTCTCAAGTCCATCCTTATCACTTCATCCTTTGTTTTCCTTTCCTGTGAACTGACCCTGCTACCTTAACTGTTCTACATCTACTAACCCAAGCATTCTCATCCATTCTTTCAGTGTGACCATACTAACAAAGTTTCCTCTTCTGTACATATCTCTCTATACTGTCCAGATTTAATATTCCTCTGAGATATACAGATTAAAGAAATAAGATATCCTCAAAAACAGCTTTAAAAAAAATTCTACTTAATGTTATTAAAGGATTTTTTTAATACTTTTAGATATTATATGAAGATGATGCTATCATGAATATTATTAGGGGTGGGACGTAATGGGTGAAAATTTCAGATTCATGCGAGTAGTATTTTTTTCATGTTCATTTATACATAAATAACACTAAACAATCAAACATTTTGAAAATTTTGCAAAATTCAGAAGGTGCAGGCCAAAAAATAGCCGTTAGGGCTCCACGGGACTCAAAATCAATCATTTTTCGGTGAAAAAATGGTTTCATGCGACATTGCAGGTCCTAAAACATCCTACAAAGCTATGAATGGATATAGATGGTTAAATTTGATATAGTACTTTAATTTAGGACCATTTTCAGGCTGTGAAAGGATTTTCATGAATGTAAAATAGCCAAAAACTATTGGCCTGCACCTTCTGAATTTTGCAAAATTTTCAAAATGTTTGATTGTTTAGTGTTATTTATGTATAAATGAACACAAAAAAATACTACTCGCATGAATCTGAAATTTTCACCCATATATCCCACCCCTAATATTATATGAAAATGATGCTATCATGAATATTATATGAAGATGATGCTATCATGAATATTATATGAAAATGATGCTATCATGAATATGATATGAAGATGGCGCTATCATGAATATGATATGAAGATGGCGCTATCATGAATCTGATATGAAGATGGTGCTATCATAGAAGACAAACTAATCTTGCAGTAGACGGGTCGGAGGGCAGAGTTAGACACAAGATCAGTTTTTAATGTGGCGAAAATCCGGCTCTCCAAAAAGGGGAACTCTGAATTAGAACAAAAATAAAATTTTCCTCAGTCTAGAAGTATTTTTTCCTTCACTGACCAAGGACAGAAAAGATGAAGTGGCCTGAGTCGTATAATAAAATAAGGGATGTGAGTTCTTCACCTTTTAGTGGAACTTCGTTTTTTGTTTTTTTAAATCCAGAAAAAGCGGATTTCTGCTTAAATCATCGTTTGGTCGAATCTGCTTTTTTTTTTTTGTTCTTACAAAAGTGCGAGAGCCCTACTTTTTTTTTTTGTCTGGATTTTCTTTCTCTTTTTCTCCTCTCTCTCTCACTTTATCTTTTTTTCTCTCTTCCTGTTCCTCTCTCCATCTTGCTTTTTTCCCTACCTCTTTCTGAAAACTGAAAATCTTAATTTTCCCGTGAAAGCTAAGATTCTTTTTTTTTGAGAGCTTGATTTTCCTCACATTAAAAACAGTAGATTTTCGCTTAAATCGTTGTTGGGTCGAAATTTGCCTTTTTTTGTTCCTACCAAATTGCTAGAGCCCTACTTCCTTTTTTTTCTTTTTTTTATTTGGCTGGATTTTCTTTATCTCTTTCTCTTTCCTCCTCTCTCTTGCTTTATCTTTCTTTCTCTTTTCCTGTTTTTCTCTCTTCCTCTTTCTCTCTCCTTATCCTGCCTTTTTCTCCTCCTTATGAAAAACTGAAAATGTTAATTTTGCCATAAAAATTAAGACTTCGAAATGATGGGAATAATGGAATTAGATGACTTCAGTTTCATCAAAGAATGACTCTTCTCTCCCCCCTCCCATACGCACTGGTGTTCTTCTTTTAATTTTGACTTTCTCAATGGCTAGGAGCAAAGTCTAGTATCTGTTCTGATACTATATTTCATCTTTTTTCTACTCGATCGATGAGGGAGAGATCTTTCTGAACTGAGTCAATTTGTATTTATGTCCCAATCCAGAGTGCCCCTTTTTGGATAGATTAATTTTCCCCACATTAAAAAAAAACGACCTTGTGTCTAAATTTGCCCTCGTGGGGAAGCAAGTAAACATGGGCTATAATTGAGACTAAATTACGGTAAAAGATGCAGTTGTGAATAAAAAATTTAGGTGGGATTGGTTAAAGAAGGTTTCTATTTTTAGTGTTAATGGCGATCCCCCCCCCCCACATACACACACGGGGGGAGTGCGTTAACCCCCCAGGGAAATTGGTGGAGGGGACCATGTCTTCTCCCCTCTCCTAGGTTGAGAAATTCATCTCGATCTCATCTTTTTTTGCCATCGGCTACTCACATTCTTGTAAAACGGTAAACACTCTTGGCCTATTGGCTAAGATCAAAGTGTAGTATCTGTTCCGATGGATACTGCACCCCATAGACTGGTATTGTCTTGGCCTTCGGGTCTTGATTTACGCCAGTCAATGGGTCTGTCCTGTGCAGTTCTAGGAGGTCCACCTTCCCAGGCTTTGCCTCCCCTCTTTGGGGAGGAGTAAGTTTATTGCTTACTGCCTGAGGCGGACCTACCGGGGAATGCCGACGGGGCTGCCCAGGCAATTTTTAAACCCCACTTTCCCGACCCGACCTTTGGTCACATCTTACCTTGTGGGAGTAAGATAAAAACTGGCCTTGTGCCTAACTCCTGGAGAGGAGGTAAATAAAGACTCGCATCCTTGTAAAATGTTGTTAAAAAATTGTGGTTTTAAAAAAAAACCAGATTTATCATAAAACTTTACAAAATACTTTTTTCTAAACTATCAAAAAAAAAATCCTCTGGCTGCATATTTTTGATAGGCTGGGAGGATTATATAAGTGTGAAAGAATTACATACAATATGTAGTTAAAGCAAAATAAGTTGTTTTGAAATATTAAAATAATTTCCGACGCTATTGATAATGTTTATCCATTCATTTATTTATTTTTTGTTTTATTATTGCTTATGTTTGAATTCATGTTTTGAAACATGACATAAATCATAAATCTATGACGTCATGCCAAAGCTATAATTATTTCGTTATGGTAATGTTTTAAGCTCTATTTATAAGAAAGGCCAAATAAGTCGTTTGAATCTCAGACTGAAGATCTCAAGGTTTCGGTTTTAATTTCCAGTTGTGGCATCCGCTTAATTTGTTGGGAATTCTTTATTTACTATTAATGCAATATTTTCCATTTCTAAAAGTATTTAAGATCTCTGATATTTCGAAATTAGACAAATTCCACAATGTGTTTTTTTTTTATGTTTCATCTTTTCTGTCCTCTGTCAGTGAAGGAGAAATCCTTCTAGACTGAGGCAACTTTTATTTTTGTTCCAATCCAGAGTGCCTCTCTTTTGGGGAGCTGGATTTTCCCTACATTAAAAACAGATCTTGTGTCTAACTCTCTCTCTTTCTCTCTCTCTCTTGGGGAGGCAAGTGAATAGTTTTTAATGTGGGGAAAATCCAGCTCCCAAAAAGGAGTATTCTAGATATGAACAAAAATTAAAATTGCCTCAGTCTAGAAGGATTTCACTGAGCGAGGACAGGATAGACTAAGTGTAGCATCAGAACAGATACTACACTTTGTTCCTAACCAAAAATGTATTGAAAATAATAATAATGTAAGTCACTAACCTCTCTTTTATATCTTCTCTTTCTATTTTTAAAATTTTTTCTCGCCTGTGTTCTGTCGGGTTTAAAAGTCTGGGTGTTTCGAAACCATATACCATGGGTCAACCCGAAGCCTTGCAAGTGAAATTGGGTACCATGAAACTGTGGTCTTATCGGATATTATTTATTGTATCAAAGTTAAAATTCTGGTATCATGTAGTAGATAAAAATTCCTGATTGCAATAATATCCTTTAAGATGATTATTTATTTATTTATTTTTTTGCAGCCCCAACCTTGTCAATAAGAAGAGCAGCCCTGCCGATTGTGAAAGATGACAGAGGTCCACAACTTTGGCACTGAGGCAGTCACTTGCCATGCCTGGAATAAAAACAGAAATGGTAAAATGGACTTTCTTTTCTCAGCAAAGATTTAAGGATTTTAATTACTTTTTCGAAATCCATTTTTCTTAAACAATTAAAACAAAAAAAAAACTGCGATTCTACTAGAACTACTATTACAAAGATCAAAGTGTAGTATCTGTTCCGATGGATACTGCACCCCAAAGACTGGTATTGTCTTAGCCTTCGGGGCTTGATTTACGCCGGTCTATGGGTCTGTCCTGTGCAGTTCTAGGAGGTCCAGCCTCCCAGGCTTCGCCTCCCCTCTTTGGGAGGAGTAAGTTTATTGCTTACTGCCTGAGGCGCCCCTACCGGGGAATGCCGACGGGGCTGCCCAGGCAATTTTTAATGGCCTGAGTGCTCACCTCTCGGGCACTGGCTTATCAAACCCCACTTTCCCGCACCGACCTTGGGTCACATCTTATTTGTGGGAGTAAGATAAAACTGGCCTTGTGCCTAACTCCTGGAGAGGAGTAAATAAATACTATTACAACCGTGCCTGCACATCCATGTTAGAACTGCAATGAAAATCTTTAAAACTTGGCTTTTAATTTTTTTCTTGCTCATGAAAATGAGGCACGTATGTGTCCAGCTAAAAGTCGGGAACTATGCAAGACATGCTCACAAAGCTGAGATATTGCCTCGGACAAAATATGGACACACTATTGTTGTAATGATCATATTTGTTCTTATGGGATTCACTAGGAATTATATAAGTCGGATGGAGGGTCGGGGGGGGGGTCGACATTTAGGACGTTTTTTTTTTTTTTAATTTATTTTTTATTTTTTTCAATGTGAAACTTTAAAAATGCACTTTCTTGGCTTTCAGGCTAGTATCAAAGTGTAGCCTCTGTTCTGTCGTTGGTCGGAGCAATGGAAAGCCGTCTTGACTGGGGGAGGGTAGAAAAGAGAGTGGTTTCAAAAGAAAAATGTTACACACAATTTTTAACTCTTCTATTTTTTGTTCATGTCTCCTGGTCAACGCCGGGTAGTCATGCTAATAAAAAAAAAACATTAACTCAATTAATAATAGTTATAATAATAGTAATAATAATAATAATAATAGGAATAATAATAATAGTAGTAATAATAATAGTAATAATAATAATAGTAATAATAATAATAGTAATAATAATAGTAGTAATAATAGTAGTAATAATAGTATTAATAGTAATAATGATATTAATAGTTATAATAGTAATAATAATAATAGTAGTAATAATAATAGTTATAATAGTAATAATAATAATAACAAGCGGAACCCGTGGAAATTCCACATTTGTATCCTTCATTTTTTGTATATTGCTACAAAATATTTCCATTCTATGGATGTCCGGCGTGAACACAGCCACCATGATATTATTACACCCCCTTTTGTTCAAACTGAAACATCTAAGTACTCTGGTTAATGTTGTTTCAGACTATATCTGGTTATGTGGGTCTATCTCAAAAACCCTTGTAGACGTTTGTGACATTTGATACGAATGCAGACCCCACAATATTACTGTAAAATCTTTAGACAGAATAGAAATTACACTTTGATCCGATCTCAAATTACACTTTGATCCGATCTCAAATTACACTTTGATCCTATCTCAAATTACACTTTGATCCTATCTCAAATTACACTTTGATCCTATCTCAAATTACACTTTGATCCGATCTCAAATTACACTTTGATCCTATCTCAAATTACACTTTGATCCGATCTCAAATTACACTTTGATCCGATCTCAAATTACACTTTGATCCGATCTCAAAGGCCCAAAAAATGTATTTTAGTTTGACATAACCGCAAAATCAGATGAACAAAAACTTAAAAAATCGCTTTTTTTTACATTGTATCTTCAATTATCAGGCGATCCTATCTTTTAAAAAAAGGGTGTATGGTGATAATGTACGTACAAGCATGAAATCGCCTTAGCGTATTATTTTATTGATAAGTGACGGGAGTGGGATAATGGGCGATTTGGTTCTGGCAGCGAATCTATACAATTAAAACTTTTTTTTGTTTCATTTTACTTCAGTTGAAGTTCTCAGAAATCAAGGGGTCCATTCCTGGGGCTAACACTTGATCTCTATATGAAATACATAGATATTCGAATATTCCATTAATGTTCTCCTTTACCTGTCAAATATTGAGTTAATAAAGAAGTTAAGAATATTAATTTTCCTCTCCCCAATTGACCTGTGAACTATCTTATAGTTTATCTTTATTATGGTAACAAGAATTCATCTAGTCTGGTGGAGTATCCAGCTAAGTGATGTTACTTGAGGTAACATCACTAGGAGAAGGTGTACCATTCCTCGTATGAGCTAGTGTTGAGGGGATCTTATTTGGGCTTCGAATACTGTTATTTTGAATATTTGGTCAGGGTTTACTTGTAGGGGAAGTATCCTCATGTCAGGTTATCCTGACAAACCCTTGTACAGAGAGACCAAAGACACTCGAGGATGGTGTCTAGTAGGTAATTAAAACTCCCCAATAGGTAATTCAAACTCTCCTGAGAATGCAAACTTATCTGTGGATGAAATGTAGTGAAGATAATCGAGATGCTGTGTCTCGCAGACAAATATTTGGCAAAGAAAATCATGGCTGCTTCGAAACAAGAATTTATTTAAAACACAATCTCTGGCTCGGTGTGATTCTGAGGGTATAACTAGATGCTGACTTTGGAAGAGAAAGGGGGTTGACGCTTCATACGGATGTTATCAATTTGATTCAATCATCATCATCTGGTTTTGGTATTTAAGATTCTGCGAGTGTCCCGGAATCTGGATGGGCAACACCAGGCAATGTTTCACGCCTGCTCTCCATGCGGTCCGATCTATAGAGTTGATATCAGTCACGTTGCAAGCAGTCAAGTCACTTCGTACGCACTTAAGCCAGGTCTTCCTTCGTTTTCCACGCACCCTTGTGCCTGGAGTATCTATGCGTGTTATTGAGTTGATGCAGGATGTGGCACGCTGTATATGGCCAAACCACCCGCCCGAAACGCTGAGCACGTAAGGCATCCAAAATCCCACCAATACCAAGTTGCTTCTGATGAAGCACGGCTGAAGTGATTCTCTTCTCTATTTATCTTCCTCCCACAAGGTAAGATGTGGCACAAGGTCGGGAAAGTGGGATTTGAAAAACCAGCGCCCGAGAATTTGAGCGCTCTGGTCATTTAAAAATTGCCTGGGCAGCCAACTGATCATGGCACGGTCATTATGCTGAAGCCGTTGCTAGTCAGAAGCGTTGGGATGGGGGGGGCGGCCATGTCTCACTTTCATGCAAGATGGTGGATTGAACACAGGCCGAAAAGACCTTGTCCCGAGTCCTGAAATAAATGTGCCTAGATGTAAGGATTGGCGGCAGCTTATTGGAGCTTCCCCAAGCAACACAACAGCGAGCAGTGACAGCATGTTCGCAACCGTGAAAACTGTACGTAAGAAGAAATAAATAACATAAATAAAAATGTAAACACAAGAATAAACGTCACATTTAGTGACAGCTTTAATGTTAAAGTAGGAGTACATCAGGGTTCTGTACTGAGCTTTTCATTTGCGTCTTAGAAGCGTTGTCCAAAGAATTCCGTACAGGCTGTTTGAAAGATATGCTGTATGCTGAAAATTTAGTACTTGTCTGCAGCTAGAAAGTCATTATTACTAGAAGTTAGAAAGTCATTATTACTAGAAGTTAGAAAGTCATTATTACTAGAAGTTAGAAAGTCATTATTACTAGAAGTTAGAAAGTCATTATTACTAGAAGTTAGAAAGTCATTATTACTAGAAGTTAGAAAGTTGAGTATATTTGAAAACCAGTATTTCTTTAAGTATTTTTTATAAAAGGGTCACAGCATTAACTTTTTAAAGCACAAAAAGTATTTTTGTCTTTTTATTTTTTATTTTTCAAAACTCTGTAAACGAATTTTACAAAGCTAACTGTTTATAACTAGCTGCTGCTGCTGATGATTGATTGCTATCTCAGCAATACTAGCAGCCATTGTCGACTTTAGCTCAAAAGGGGACAATATTTTTTCGGATAAGGTAATTCAAAATTACTGCTACCGAAAGACAAAACAACATACAATTAAACAACATACAATGCATAAAAAAGGATAAGATTGATTTATTTAATAGTTGGGGTATGAAAATTTTTTTTTTTACACGTCATTTTGAAGGTTTATTTTAAGATTAAAAAAAAAATAATGAGTCAATTAATTTCGTACCCGACAATAATTGAAAATAGATGGCTTACTTGTTAAAGACTTGGGAGTATTTATTTACTCCTCTCCAGGAGTTAGGCACAAGGCCAGTGTTTTATCCTACTCCCACAAGTAAGATGTGACCCAAGGTCAGGTCGGGAAAGTGGGGTTTGAAAAGCCAGCGCTCGAGAGGTGAGCACTCTGGCCATTTAAAAATTGCCTGGGCAGCCCCGTCGGCATTCCCAGGTAGGGGCGCCTCAGACAGTAAGCAATAAACTTACTCCTCCCCAAAGAGGGGAAGCAAAGCCTGGGAGGGTGGACTTCCTAGAACTGCACAGGACAGACCCATTGACCGGCGTAAGTCAAGCCCCGAAGGACAAGACAATATCAGTATGGGGTACAGTATCCATCGGAACAGATACTACACTTTGATCGTAGCCAAAAGGTTGGGAGTAATGCTATGGAAATTAAAGGGTTGAGAGTGAATGGTACCAAGACCAAATTGATGATCAATGGTTGTAGTGTTGAAAAGCTCTCTCAAAAAAAATAAAGAAAATTCCCCCTGCTCAATTTGTTGAAAGAGAGTCGGGTGCAATTTAATTTTTTGTGGATACCTGTAGGTGTTCGGTAAAAAAGAAGTGCAGTGTAATTGCTGGTAGAGATTTATCTACCTCCTACAGCGGTAAGATGTGACATAAGGTCGAGAAAGTGAGATTTGAAAAGCCAGCGCTCTAGAAGTTGAGCACTCTAGCCTACAAAAAATGCCTGGGCATCTCCGTCGGCATTCCCCGGTAGGGGCGCCTCAGGCAGTAAGCAATAAACTTACTCCTCCCCAAAGAGGGGAGGTAAAGCCCGGGAGGGGGGACCTTCTAGAACTGCACAGGACAAACCCATAGACCGGCGTAAATCAAGCCCCGAAGGCCAAGACAATACCAGTCTATGGGGTGCAGTATCCATCGGAACAGATACTACACTTTGATCTTAGCCAAAAGGCCAAGAACCTGTCCTGTAGCTGTAAAGGTTTAGCCAAAATACTTGAACTGCTCGACTTTTTCAACAATGATGCCGTTGAGAATGATAGGGACTCTGCTGGAAAGGGGGGGGGGGTAGTTGCCTGACAGAAACTTTGTTTTATAGGCATTGATGTTACATGTTTGGATTCAATCGTGCTGAATAGAAGAGTTAAAATTGCATAACTTTGGGGTTATTATCTATATTTGTAAAAAGCTTTGGAGACACTTGGTGTGTAGGTTATATGCCATTGAAATAAATACTGATCAACATTCTTTATTGTAAACATCAAACATGTACAATATGTGTGATAGTTCAGTTATTTCTACACATCCCTGTAACAGGATCATAGGAAAAATAAGCCTGGGCCTGGTATTGCCACATATACCAACAAATCAGTGAAAAACTGACGTTAAACGAATATAAAAGCCATTGGGCTCAGAAGAAAGATCTGAGCGCCATGATCAGCAGGAATTTGTTTGGTAGTCAACATGGGAAACCCAGTTGGCATCCTGCAAATGTTGGCCCTTTTTATTTTAGGAAACCGGATACAACGGACAAAATACAGGTAAATAAATATAATCAACATTCTTTATTGTAAACATCTAACATGTACAGTGTGTGTGATAGTGCAGTTTTTCTACATATGGAATCGATAAACACTGTCCTTGTGATAGGATCACAGGAAAAATAAGCCTGGGTCTGGTGTTGCCACATATACTAACAAATCAGTGAAAAAATGACGTTAAACGAATATAAAAGCCATTGGGCTTAGAAGAAAGATCTGAGCATCATGATCAGCAGGAATTTGTTTGATAGCCAACATGGGGAACCCAGTTGGCATCCTGCAAATGTTGGCCCTTTTTATTTTAGGAAACCGGATACAACGGACAAAATACAGGTAAATAAATAGGATCAGCACAAACCAAAGATCACACTGGAGAAGAAATTGACCACAAAGGAGATTAGACTAGTAATCGAGTGCTATTACAAAAACAAACTCCGTCCACACAACGAGTCTCCTGATACTATGGACGCCGCAAGAGCCAAGGCCCCGGACAAGGATAGGAAGTGACTCATCAAGGCACACAAAAGAAGGTGCGGGAGTTTTCAGGTTGTATTGTTCAGAGGGCAGGGGCTTGTCGGTGACTGACAAAAGACCGGAGTCGGCGACTCGGAGGAAAGACATACAGTTCGAATTCAACCTCGGGCGAAAGCGGATTGGACCGAGAAAGCGACGAGACAGCTATCAACGGACCTCTTTTCATACTGACGATACCACACACACTTATACAAACAATTTGTCTTGTGTTGTTTTATTATCATAGTGCGACCACGAGGGAGATCATCGGGCTACACACATATAGAACGTAATCTTGAAGTTATGTCATTGATTTTCGAAACCCCTGGTATAAATACCTCAATCGTTACATACCTATGTAGCCTATTATCTTGACTCTTTAAATTTTCCTGTATACAACGTGTTTAATTCTAAAAGATTGAATGTTTGTTTTTTCCCTTACAGAATTGGCTTTGTCGTCTAACAGTACCGAGGTGAAAGTTTACCAAAAGACCGGTGGATGCTGGCAGGAGTATGAGACAATGACGGAACATGGTCAGAGAGTGACCAGCATCGACTGGGCTCCTAACAGTAACCGCATTGTCACATGCGGATCGGTAAGAAGACTTGCTTCCTTCTCACAGATGAAATTAAAAGAACACGTATAGGATGTCTGAAATTTAACCGATTGTAAGACAATGGAGATGGATGAGAACTCAGATGTGGAGAAAGTATATCTGGATGGCGAAGCTATTGAGGTTATGTTCATGAATTTTTTAGATGAGGACTGATAATTGGTATAATTTTGATTATTCGGACTACTGTTCTCATCTTAAATGTTATCATCAGTGTTTCGGTCGTTGTAATCTCCGGCCTTCTTCAGGTGTTTCTTTTTGAACTCGGGAATCTGGACAGAATTTCGAACGGAACCCTTTATTTAATTCATGGAGTAGCATGCTCTCGTTTCGTCAGCCATGACTGGGAGAAGTCTTCGGTAATTCGCAATTCTTCGTATCGCCTGCACCGAGGATTGAACCATAAACCTTCAGATGACTATCACTTAAAACTGAATTTTACTTAGTACTATACTGGTAATACCAGATCAGGCTGCCCTGTGGCTCCCTGAGACGAAATTCACCTACATTGACGTTTTTTTTTTTTTTTTTTTTTTTTCTGTAAAACTTAATTATGTTCTACAAAACCCAAAATAAAAACAACAGCCCCTCTCCCTTTCTCCCTCCCCTTTTTTATTTTATTTTTAGAACTTGAAGCATAAATCTTTTACTATAATGACCGGATTCGGCATTAGATGGCCCGAAAAGGGTTGATATGCCGTAAAACAAAACTACCAAACCAAAAACGATGATTAAACATTTGAAGATATAAAGAACTTGAAGCATAAAAACTTTTACTATAATGACCAGATTTGGCATTAAATAACCCAAAAAGGGTTGATATGCCGTAAAACAAAACTACCAAACCAAAAACGATGATTAAACATTTGAAGATATAAAGAACTTGAAGCATAAAAACTTTTACTATAATGACCAGATTCGGCATTAAATAACCCAAAAAGGGTTGATATGCCGTAAAACAAAACTACCAAACCAAACTTAGTACTATATCCACTGTGCCACGAGTCATGACTGACAGAACGAGAGCTTGCTACCCCCGTAGATTAAATACAGGTTCTGTTCGAAATTCCGTCCAGATTCCCGAGTTCAAAAAAAAACACCTGAAGAAGGCTGGAGGTTATAGCGGCCGAAACGTTGTGATGCTAACACTCAAGATGAGAAATGTAGTCCGAATAATCCAAATTATCCCAGTTATTGAGGTTGTCGAAGTTTTGTTACTTTGGTGATACCATTAGAGCACAGGGTGGAGCAGGTGCTAGTGTGATTGCAAGAATTAGAAGATAGAGTAAGTTCAAGGAACTTCTGCCATTATTAACGAGCAGAACGTTACTACTGTCGACCGAGGGAAAAGTCTATCAGGCATGTGTATGCAGTATGATGATGTATGGAAGTGAAATTTGACCAGTGAGTATTGAGGACATGTGTTGCATGGAGAGGAATGATATAATGAATGTGTAATATGAGTCTTCAGGAAAGACTTAGATCTGATGACCTCAGAGGAAGATTAAATCTGGACAGTATAGGAAGATGTATGCAGAAGAATAGACTTCGATCCTTGAATACCTTTAATAACCCCTCAAGAAGGTCAAACACCGAATCAAGCCGACGATGATCTGGTTCTTTTCAGACGAAGACCAGTTGCAGACACGCAAAACAATAGGTCTGCATGAAGTTCCAAGCTTCGTGAAGACTAAATTCTCTCAAACTGTGATGGTATGTTTCCAGCGAAGGTTACATCATGCCGTCCCGCATCTTCGGAAAGGGACTCCGGCTCAATTCAGGTGGCTATATTGAGTTGCTGTTCACTGTTGTCAAGCGCTTGGTGGAGAGAATGCCTGGGAAGCCCGTATGTGTGGCAACAGGATGCAGCTCTGTGTCACACCTTTCTGAAAACTCCAAAATGACTGTCTGAGAATTTTCACCGCTTTACCACTCACAACATCTATCTCCCTCAACTCACCTGATTGTACCCCGATGGACTATTATGTGTGGGGTGCAGTTCAGAACGACACCAACCATACCGCCTGCAACACCGAGGACAAACTGATTGCCGGGATTAAACTAGGTCCTCGGATGCTGGATAACTTTCTACTCCAATAGTTAATTTCCTCAGAACGTTTACCTTTGGAATTCCCTCCCTGCTTGCTGTTTCCCCAAGTGTACCAACATGCAGCAAATTAAGTGAAATGTGAACAAACATCTTGCTGCACAACTCCCCACTTAGGATGGCTCCTAATCATAGTAGCCCCGTATGTCTCGGTGGCAATGTGCCTTGTTTGGCTATTTCTACTTTATTTTTCTACCTACTCCATTTCCCAACCCTGTCAGGTGGGCAATCACCTAGAGATGGTGTCTCGATAAAAACACTGGTCCCCATCAACTCATAGGGTTGATGTCAGGAAGGGCATCTGGCCTATAAAAATCTTGCCTCAATTAAGGAGATGACTTCCAAAGAAAAACCGTCCAACACATGCCAGCATGTAAAACAAACATTAAACCAGATATTATGATGATGATTTGGTGATGATTTGGTGATGATGATTTGGTGATGATGATGATGATGATGATGATGATTTGGTGATGATGATGATGATTTGATGTTGTAATAAAACTTATCTTTTCTTTTTCCAGGACCGTAATGCCTATGTCTGGAATTATAACGATGGGAAGTGGACCCCCATTCTGGTCATCCTGCGTATCAACCGGTCAGCGACAGTTGTGAAATGGTCACCTAAAGGTCAGAGCACTATTAACATATTTTTTTTTTTTTTTAATTTTATTTAGAGGAGGGGGGGGGCTATAAAGTTTGTTTTATTTCCGGGGGGGGGGGGGACTTTTATTCACCTTAAACCAGGCATATTGCCACTGAGACGTAAGGGGCTACTGTGAATGGGGGGGGGGGGGTCATCCAAAGTGAAGAATTGTGCAGTTAGATCCTATTAGAGTAGAACGTTTTCCCGCATCTGGTGGGGGAGCCATCTAGTGAAGGGGTGGGATTTTGGCTGTTGAGAAAATCGCACGTGGCGGGGTCTATCGCTCCGCAGTGATCGGTTGAAACACCGATTCTGTTACTGACGAGGATGCGAAGTGTCCACACAAGTCGCATTCCATATAAGCGACTTGCCATTTGCAAAGCGAAACACTGTCAGCTTATTGGACCGTTTGCCACCCCCTCTGTCAAGTTGAATAGATATTTTAAACTCTTTTATACGAGGGGAGGGGGGAGATTTTCCTCCATTCTTTTACTAAAAGATAAATATTTTTGTATTTAATACAGTGAATTAAAATTTACAGTATTCATCGAACTGAATTTGAATAAAAAATATTTAAAGTCGTTATAAAAAAAGTATGAGTTAAACAACGACTAAACATCGGAGCAAGTTTCGTTACGATTGTTGATGTTATCAAAAGAATTTTGATGTCAGCCAATATTTTTTGAAAGTATTTTTATTTATTTTTTCTGGTGCTACCAGATCAGGCTGTCTGACTGGCTTCCTGACCTAAAATGCACCAAACATTGATGTTATTGTTTTTTTTTTCCTTTCCTTTTGCAAAACTCAATCATGTTTTGTAAAGCCAAAAACAAAACCAAGAATTTACCATCTACAAAACAACCAAATCAAACAACATGAATAGATATTTGAAGATATAAAGAATTTGAAGCATAAAAACTTTTACCAAAATCACCAGATTTGACATTAAATAACCCGAAAAGGGTTGATATGCCATAAAACAACCAACCGACCAACCATTTATTTATTTATAATTTAGTATCTATATCCCTGCAAAGTTTCATGACCAGAGTTTGGGAACATTGGAATCAGTATAAAAGTATTAATTTTTCAGGGTTGCAAAATCTGAGGTAAGAATGGTAGGAATTAGATGGATTGTTGCATTTTTTTTTTTTTTTTCTAATAAATTTTAATTTCTTAATATTTTTTTTTCCAATGAATTTAATTTCTTAATATATTTTTTTTCCAATGAATTTAATTTCTTAATACTTTTTTTTTCCAATGAATTTAATTTCTTAATATATTTTTTTTTCCAATGAATTTAATTTCTTAATATTTTTTTTCCCAATAAATTTAATTTCTTAATATTTTTTTTTCCAATAAATTTAATTTCTTAATATTTTTTTTTTTCCAATAAATTTAATTTCTTAATATTTTTTTTTTTTCCAATAAATTTAATTTCTTAATATTTTTTTCCCAATAAATTTAATTTCTTAATATTTTTTTTCCCAATAAATTTAATTTCTTAATATTTTTTTTCCCAATAAATTTAATTTCTTAATATTTTTTTTTTCCAATAAATTTAATTTCTTAATTTTTTTTTTTTTTCCAATAAATTTAATTTCTTAATATTTTTTTTTCCAATAAATTTAATTTCTTAATTTTTTTTTTCTAATAAATTTAATTTCTTAATATTTTTTTTTCCAATAAATTTAATTTCTTAATATTTTTTTTTCTAATGAATTTAATTTCTTAAATTTAAAAAAAAAATTTTATCTAATAAATTTGATTTCTTAATATTCTTTTTTTTTCTTTCAGAAAATAAATTTGCAGTTGGCAGTGGCGCTCGTTTGATTTCCGTATGTTATTTCGAGGAAGAGAACAATTGGTGGGTGAGCAAACATATTAAGAAACCAATTCGTTCCACTGTTACGTGGTAAGTTTGCGTTTTATTCATCCGTTTTTTACGCATGTTGTCTATTGCATTTGGTTGAAATGAAATAAAATTATCAGGTTACTTCAACTTAAATCTTCTGCGGACCCATGTGATGAATCCCTGATTTAATCATTAACTGTTCCCTGATCTCCCCCATCCCCGGGATCTTTTTTATTCCCAGGAAAAGTATGAGACTGTTTATGTGATATATTGTGGGGTTTCCCAGCTTACTGCATCGTCTTGACACACATGCACACATGCTGCCGTGAGAATTTTACAGCTCTGGCAGAAAAGAGTACCCCCCTTTTTTTTTCTCTCTTACTATATGCACAAATATAGATTGGAGGTGGGGGGGGGGGGGGGGTCTGACTCTGTGGTGGAAGTGATGGCCTTGAGCCAGAATTGAGCGGTGGAAGTGGCTCCGACTTGCTTCGTCCCCGCCATAAAAGGACCCGCCTTTGCCTGGCTTGTAGTTGGAAAAGTAAAGAAATTTCAAATTAATAGGGTTTTTTGGGTTTTCTTTTATGGCAGTCGCTCCAGACAAGGCATGAAGCCACTTAATGTATGAAGCTAAACAAAAAATACTACTTCATGGTCAAAAACTAGCCAACGATAAGTGTTAGATGGATAGATTCTGACCCAGAAAACAGCAATTCTTCCTCCTTTGTCAGAAACATTGCTAATGAAATGTGAGGGCTAAAGGACAAAATAAGGGAAGCGATAGTTACGAGACTGTTGAAAGTAAACCCAAGGTCCATTTTCTACTCTCCTAAAACTAGTGAGGATTGAACTCACGACGTAGGAGTAACAAAACGACTGGTTATTACACTGCAATAAGCAAATTTAACTTAATAACAAAAATAGTGAACCAACAAATTCTTTATTTTCATTGGTTAAACAGAATTAATTGAGATTGAAAATCTGCTTATAAAAAGGAAGGAAGAATAAAAAGAGTCAGAAGGGAGGAGTCAGTCGGATTATTTTGTCTTATTGGAGCTCGGAGAGAGATTGTTGATTTTATAAAGTTTTTTTTTTTTTTAAGTGTTTGGAGTTCGAGTGATAGACTTCCAAATCCCCTCTTTCAAGCTATTTCGGCATCTTCGAGGGTCTTTGTGTACAATATCGGGCGAGAGCCATCATGATGGATATCAAGGCTTTTGACGTCCGGCTAATTCCACAATTTAGCGGTGCTACAATTGACAGACTCGATATTTGCGTTCTCAAGTCCCTTAAATACTTGAAATAGTTTTTTGGAGCAGTTTTTACTCCCTACCTTTTGTGTGATGGGACGGAGGTATATATATATATATATATATATATAGCATTAGATAAAGTGAAAGACTTCCTGGTTAGATGCAAGCGCCGCTAACCAGGAAGTTATAGTTTGCACAACTCCTATCAGCTCATAAGAACCATTAATTGGACAAATATTAAACACCAAATGAGTTTTCTAAACTTTTCATATGATTTTGTTTTTACTATTGTTTTATTAATTTGCATACACCCTGAATACACTTTTCACTGTCATCTACTGCATCGATAGCAAACAAATTTCTCGCCTGGATAACTTTTTCGTTTTTGGACTACCATTCACGACCTGGATTGTTTTTTAATCGACTTCTTCGACATCTTTCTTGAAATTGTTTTAAATTTTATGACTTGGATGAACTGAATAAGTTTAACAAAAAAGTTTTGTTTTGGGCCAATATATTTGATGTTTTATATACTTTTATGTATTTTATATATTTTCAAAGTTTAATTTTATTACCTGCAGTGATGTCATTGCGGTAATGGTCCGATAAGATTTTCTTTGAAAACTCATGAGTTAAGGACTTTCAATTACTTTGCTTGAACTTTGAATTGTAATAAAATTTGATTCGCACCTTATTTTATTCTTTCATTTTATCTAATGCTATTAATGCTCTATCCAGTATATTGAGCTTCAGTTTTATCCGGATGTTCACTAATTAAAGATATTAGTTGCCTCATATCTTTTGTATCTTTTGATATATATATATATATATATATATATATATATATATATATATATAAATAAATGAATACATATTGCTCATTATTATAGAATGGAGGATGAATAGCTTGCATATATATATATGATGATGATGATTGCCACTTCTTTACAGAATAAGGCCATCCCCACAAGATTGCAATGCCTGGTTGTGGACACGCAGATGGCTTAACAGGCACAATCTATTTTTACAAGTCTTGTTGCAGATGACACAAGGCCACTGGTTTCCGTTTGTATGCAGCTATATTAAACTCCTGTTTGACACATGTTTATTAGGCTCCTACCATGGGATCTCATGTGACTCAGTAGACCAGTCTTTGACAGACAGACTCTGCCACATAAACCACACACATGGTAAGGTTGAATCTGGCTGAGACGTTTGGCACCGATTGCTTCTGCAAAGGACGTTTAAAGATGGAGTGCTCTGTACGCTTTGCTTTCAATCTGCCACAGCCATCACAGATACACTTGCGCCAGACCGATCACTCCAGAGGTCATCCTCTCCCAGTTCTCCACATTCATATCAAGAGTTTTCAGGTTGTTTTTTAATTACATCTTTAAAATGTAACTTCAGAGGTTTGTATGTATAAACCAGATAAAATGATGCAAGTTTTTTTTTGTTTTTTTTTCAAAATAAATGAAAACATTTATTTAAATCCAAAATTTTTTTTTTTTTTTTTTCGTATCTCAAGTCTTCTCCTCTTTTTCTATTTTTTTCTTTTTAAATAAAATATTTGATTCTATGAAATTATCCATCATCCTTTGTACCTCGCACCAACAGTCTCTACACTCGCACCAACAGTCTCTCTACACTCGCTCACTATCCAAATTTATCGTCTATGTTCTCTTCGACAAGAGTAACATAACATGACTAGAACACTCTGGGTTCAATCCCAGATGGACAATGCACGGTGCAACCCTCACTCGTTTTCCTTCTGGACTGCATGATGGCTGTCACAAAGTGACAACACCAGACCCAGACTTATATTACCTGTGATCTTAACACAGGGATAGTGTTTATCTATCCCATATGTAGAAATAGCAATGCACTATCACACACATTGTACATGTTAGATGTTTATAATAACTAATGTTGATCAGTATTTGTTTCAATGGCCTATAACTCTGAAACCAAACGTTACTGTACCTAATATATATATATATATATATATATATATATATATATAATCACTCACTATCCAGGTTTATCGTCTATGTTGCCTCCGAAAAGAGGTTTGATGTTGTTTGACTGTTTTCATGCTAAGTCTCCAGTGATCATGAGTGTACGTATTGACTGTCTGTTTGCCCCTGTTTACTGTCTTGTCTGATGGTTTCTGTCCATATCTTCTTAGGGCGTCCGACTTTCTTTTTGCTGTCCAGTCTTAGGTCTCTGCAAGAGTTGATAGACCCCCTTGCTTCTTTCAACATGCCCGAACCAGCGAAGCCGGTGTGCCCTTATTAGGACATCAAGTTTTGGGATGGCCGATTTCTCAAGTAGAGTGTCTGTCAAGTTAAAAATTCATTTGAGTGGATTGGAATTTACTTAAGAGAAATATTTCCTTTTCTCAAATCAAAATATGGGAGATTTTTTGGTGCTTGTATAATAAAAAGCCGAAAAAAGCTTTTTTTTTGGCTTTTAGTGTTGGAGAGGTAAATAAGGGGCAGGTAACTCTTACCACGCTTTTTAAACACGATTTTCTCTGAAATTAGGAAAATGGATCTTAACTCTTCCAAGTTCGAAGATATTATTTATTTTACCTCAGACAGTGCAAAACAAATAGATTTTCTACAAGCACACAGACTAATTTCTGGTGCAGAAACATGAACCTAACCCTAAACCCTAACCCTAACCCTTGTTGTGCATTTATTATTAAGTAAATTGCTTTAATTTAGATTAATAGAAATGGAAAAATATTGTTTGTAAGCTAGAGCTGATGAAAAGAGTTACCTGCCCCTTATTTACCTCTCCAACACTAAAAGACACAAAAAAACTTTTTTTCGGCTTTTTATTATACAAGCACCAAATTTTTTTCGTTTTTTTTTTTTTTTTTTTTTTTTTTTTTCCAAGCTGTTAATTATTTGAAAGTGTTTGGCAACTACGAAAGAGCTTTTCTGTGGTGCGTGCAACAAAAATAACGAATGAACTAACTCATGAGATTTCGCCCAAGCTGCCTTCACCTTTGTGACCGTGTACTGAGTTCACATCCATCACCTGCACTCAGCATATCTTTTAGATATCTCCAGGGTAGTGCTCGGCTCTTCTTCAGAGATGTACTTCCCTGAAGAAGAGCCGAGCAGGTTCTGAAACGATTGTCGGATACTCAAACTATGTTTATTTTAATATAAAAGCTCTAATATATATTGAGCACTTTTGAAAAGTAATGGTTTTGTTCATTTAGTTAATATTTGAACTTAATTAATTAAAATTTATATATATACATATATATAATATTATTAATTTGCGTACATAAAAGAAATCCATGGACACGTGTTTCAAGCCAGCATGTCGTCTTCATATTAAAAGAAGGGGGATAATATTCTACGGCAAGCTTGGCTTGACATGAATACCGTTCGGAGTTTGTGGACTCTGAATAGTAAATTAATTTTATTTTTTATTAAAATTCTACTCGCTTATTTTCCGTAATTTATGGTCTACACTAATATTTTTCACTGATAAGTAAGTATATCCATAAGTTTTCCTGTTATTTTATTTTGAACTGTCATATTTCACTTGAGTCTGAATAAAAATAAGCAGTACTTGTGCATATCAACCCTGACATGTTAGATCGCTCTTAAAAATAAAATAGCTAAAGAAATGTATAAACTTTGTTATGTACTTACGTGGTAGATGAAAAAAAAGACTGTATACCAAAAATTATGCAAATTCATCCAGTATTTATTTAATTATATATAAAAAAACGATTTTATCACTCGGTAGATCTTTCCACCATTTTCCAGTGGTCAAGGACGATAACTCATATTTTCACGATTTCGGGGTTTGCGGTCTCCATTGTTTACAAAAATGTCAAAATGTACGTAAAATCATTTTTTTTCTTTTTCTTATAATTTAATAACTACTGGATGAATTTGCGTAATTTTTTCTGCACAATCTTATTTTCAGCTAACACGTAAGTACATAATAAAGTTTATACATTCTTTAAATATTTCAATGTCAGGGTTGATATGCACAAGCACCAAATAAGCACCCCCCCAAAAAAAAAGTCTAAAATTTTTCTTTCTCCAATGTTTTTAATTTCCTTGCTCTTTTTTTCTTCCTAGTCTTGACTGGCATCCTAATAATGCAATGTTGGCATGTGGTTCCACCGACTTCAAAACCAGGTAACATCTCTTATGCTTTTGGACACTTTCTATTGGCAGCAGTTTTAAATTGATATATTTCTTCACTTAATGGAGAAAAAAAACTCATTCTTTGTTTCGTGTGGATAAAAATTGGGTGCTTATGCTGTTCAGCGGCTGTATTAAAAAATTATTTAGAGAACAATCTATGGTGCTTGTGCTGTTCAGTGGCCGTATGAAAAAATTATTTTTTATAAAAACAATATTATATACTTATTCAGCGTTATATTCTTACTCACTGTACAAAAAAGTAAAAAAGATTATCCACTAGAACTTTAATTACAAGTATTTTTCCATTATGCGTATCATAACAGCGATTCGTTCACTAAGCCTCCATCTTCTTTCTTAAGAAAATTTCAGTTATCTGCCTTTCAAATCTTAAGAAAGAAGATGGAGGCTTAGTGAACGAATCGCTGTTATGATACGCAGAATGGAAAAATACTTGTAATTAAAGTTCTAGTGGATAATTTTTTCTACTTTTTTGTACAGTGAGTAAGAATATAACGCTTAATAAGTATATACTATTGTTTTTATAAAAAAATAATTGTTTCATACGGCCGCTGAACAGCACAAGCATACTGACCCCTTACCCCCAAAACCTTTGATATATGTTCTGGATCTTATAGTCAGTATGCAATTTTTGTCTTTTTTTTTTTTTTTTTTGTAACTAAATTATTATTTTTTCTTTTAATATCTTAAAAGTTAAATTTAATTAACACAGCATTGTTTTCTCATTAAATGACTTACTATTCAACAGTTTAAAGACTTCTAAGTTCCTGAAGGGTCACAAAGTATTTTTTTTTTTTTTCAACTATTAACAATATATTAAAATGGCTGATTTGTTTACGAAGAAACAAAAATGCACTCTGGTGGATTTAATTGTAACCCACTTAACCACCCACCCCTAATTTTTTAATTTTGATATTGATGTTAGAGATCTTATAGTAAGGTTTTGTGTGCTTTATTTTATTTAAAAAGAATTATTTTTTTAATAGTATTTTCAAAGTTTAATTTAATTTAATTATTACGGTATTATTAATCATTAAATTGTTAATTAAACCAAATTGTTATGAAACTAAAACTAATTCTGTAAAAGGAATGTTTGAATCTATTTATAAAATGATTGGATGTTAATAGCTTTTAAAATTATCAAATTTTTTAATGCATGAGGATTCGCTAAAAAATTTTTAACGCCTCTTCAAATTACTATGTATTCAACAGTTTAAAGGCTTCCAAATTCCTGTCTAATTTTGAAGAGTTACAAAGTAATTACCCCCCCCCCCCCCCCCGTTTTTTGTTTTTTTTTAAACTACAGGGTGGACCAAAATAAGGGTCCTATCTTTAAATTTGAATAACTTGAATTTGAATAACTTCCACAAAATAAAAGTTAAACTCACCAAACTTTATGTGTGTGTAGACTGACCCTTCCGAGATTTTTTGAAATAAACAAAACAAATTTTAGCCGAAAAACACTTCTTAAAACTTACAAAAACTAAAGTATTGTTTTTTACACTGTTTTGAGTTTTTTAAGCAAAAATAATGTTTTCTAAATGAGGGTACGTTCCTTAGGGCTAATACGGCTCATGCTTGCTTCGGAAGGGGTCCTTTACTTATTCTAAAAAAAAAAAAATTAAAAAAATCAATAAATAAAAAAGTTATGAATTTTTAAAAATAGGACCCTTATTTTTGCCCACCCTGTATTAACAAAAGATTAAAATGGCCAAATTGTTTACGAATAAACTAAAATGCGGGATATTTTATTTTCATTTTTGTTATACCTTTTGTAAACTATTTCGTTTTTCTTCAGCAAATTACTTTTTGTTTAATGGGATTATTTTTTTAAATAGAATTTTAAAAGTTAATTTAATTATAACAGTATGGTTTGTTTGTTAAATTATTAATTGTATCAAATTGTTATAAAACTATAACGAATTGTTGTCAAGCTAATGTTGTTTTAATTTCTTATTTATAAAAATGTTGCTTGTAAATAGCTTCGAAAATTTTCAATCTTTTAATTAAATAAAGATTTGCTAAGAAATTTAAAGGCAAAAATATTTTTTTGATTCCTTTCAAATTTTATTGGGTTAGAAAGTAATTATTTTTTTATTTTTTTAAACTATTAGAAAAAGTTAAAATGGCTGACTTGTTTTTTTTGGGGAAATTCATCTTGATGTCAAAGTTTTTTTTTGCCATTGACTACTCACATCCCGGATTATTTAAAGTGAAATGCTCTCCATTCAGATCTCATCTGCAACGGAATAGTAAATAAAAATTCATGTGTCCTCAAAAAAAAAAAAAAAAAAAGAAAGAGAAAAATTAGGTGCTTGTGCTGTTCAGCAGCCGTATTAAAAAAATATTTTTTTATAAAAACAATATTATATACTTATTCAGCGTTATATTCTTACTCACTGGACAAAAAAGTAGAAAAAATTATCCACTAGAACTTTAATTACAAGTATTTTTCCATTCTGCGTATCATAATAGCGATTTGTTCATCTTCTTTCTTAAGATTTCGAATTATCTGCCCTTGAAATCTTCTTAAGGAAGAAGATGGAGGCTTAGTGACGGTAACAAAACTTCTGAACAACCTCAATAGCTTCACCATCAGATCTACTTTGTCCACATTTGAGTTCTCATTCCTCTCCATTGTCTTACGCTTCTTGCACACAAACTGGTTATCCTCTCTCAACCTACCCGTAATACTTCTGTGTACCCTACTGTCGATGATGATTTTCTTTTAATCAAAAATTTGTGAAATATGTAACGGCTCATCTGTTTCGTTTAATTCAAATAAGAAGTTGTCGAATCATAAAAGCCAACAACCACCAGTTAAGCTTTTTTGCTCACAGAGTAATATGTTTTTGGAATAAGTTGCCAGATCGGATTAAGAACAGCAATAACGTGGATCAGTTTAAGATGAGGTTGGATAAATTCAGAGAAAGTGGTCGGAGGGAGAAATTAAGGGAGCACTTTTGGGAGTTGTCAAATGAAATATTTGACAGAATTTGATCCGGATATCGATACTGTACTAACAGTTTTTTTGTTGTTTTTTTAAACATATTTCAAGGCAGGCCGCCACTGTAGACGTAAGGGGTTACTAAGAATTATGGTGGAGGTTTTGGGTGTCATCCTAAGTTGGGAGCTGTGTAACAAGATGTCTGTTTACATTAGTTTTAAACCTCTGCATGTCGGGGAAACAGGGGGCAGGGAAGGAGTTCCAGAGGCCGGCAGCACAAGAAAAGAAGATATTGGAGTAAAAGGCTCTCCGGCATCTGGGGATCTCGACAGTGAATGGATGGGATTTTGCTGATTGTCGAGTTGGTCTAGTGTATTTACGTCGAGGGGGGGGGGGGGGGCACCAGAACAGCCAGTTCATCGGAGCACACTCCATTGAAGTTTTTTTTTTTAACAGTTGAATTGAGAAGATAGTTAATGGGGAGACGCCCAAAGAGGCATAACAAACAAATAATAATAAATAACATGCATTATCAATAAAATTGTTTTAAGTGGAATATAACAGTTTCTTAGAGATGATTACTAACTTTTTGTGTTCACAGCCGGAAGGTACTTTAGAAATGATCGGATGATTTTATTAATATCAGGGATTTCACTTATAATTTATATTTTAATCAAGATTGAAATAAAGAACATGACTTGATGTTCACCATAAATAACTGGTGAAACGGAATTAAATATTTATCTTGTATGACAAATTCTATTTCGCATTTATAGAGGAGACGTTGCTAGTCTTTCTCTACTCAATAACTATATTTATGGTAAGTGCTCGACTGAGCTCCAATCTATGGTTCCACTCTGTAAAACATTTACGACAAGAACTCTAGCAACAATCACTGTAAATAATTTTCCTTTATTCATCTGTGTACCTAAAACTAAACGGAACTTCCATGAGCAAAGTTTCTTTCCAAGACCTATCCGTCTGTGAAACTGTGGCTGCTTCCCAACTGGCTATAGCATGGTCGTTTTAAAGTCTAATGTTAACAAATTTTTAATCTAATTTCTGGCCAGTCTCGACCATCGTTACCAATGTTCACGTTGTTTCGCTGTCCTCCTGATAAACTCATTAACCATTATCCTCGAATGGCCTAGGGCCTTGATAAGTAGTGACTCGTTTGTACATAAAAATAAAAAATATAGGACCACTTTGGCTGGCTTTACTTTATATATAAGATATATATTTTATATTGAGTATGCGTATGTATTTTTGTGTGTTTAGTTATGGACTGCAATAGAACATTCCTTTTTAATTTTATTTTGTTCCATCTTCCAGAATTTTCTCTGGATTTGTCAAGGACGTGGAGGCGAAACCTTCTGGCGCCCCATGGTCGGACGGCAAAATGAGTTTCGGGACTTTGCTGGCTGAATATTCGAACGGTGGAGGTAATTAAGTTTTGCCGATTTTTTTTTTTTTTTTTTTTTTTTTTTTTTTTTTCTGAGAATTGAAGTGCTTTTTTTTTTTTTTCTGAGAATTGAAGTGCTTATTTTTTTTCTTCTGAGAATTGAGGCGCATATTTATTTTCTTTTAATTAAAGCACATATTCATTTTAAACGCTTTTTTTTTTTAAAGAATTGAAGTGCATTTAAAAAAAAAATCTTTTTTCAATTATTTAATTCTTTTCTGTTGTACCATATTTATCTGTTAGATTTTTAAGTATTATATGCATACTTTCTTCTGAGAATTAAAATGCTTATTTATTTTCTTCTGAGAATTAAAATGCTTATTTATTTTCTTCTGAGAATTGAAGCGCATATTTATTTTCTTTAATTGAAGTGCATATTCATTTTTTCTTTTAAGAATTGAAGTTCATTTAGCTTGGTTCTACACCATATAGTAGTTTTCTTGCCATTTGGAGTTGGTTAGTCTTAGTAGTTGACCTTGTGCGCCGTCTATGTGTGTGTTTTGTTTGGTGGTCAGCTGCTACTATAGTTAATTTCTTATTTCGATGACATTACATATATATATATATATATATACTATATATATAGCATAATATAAAATGAAATAATAAAATAAGATGCAAATCAAATTTTATTAGAATTCAATTTTCAGGCAAAGTACCTTAAAGTCCTTAACTCATGAGTTTTCAAAGATAATTCTTCTCCTCAGAGGACCATTACCGCAGTGACATTACTGCAAGTAATAAAATTAAACTTTGAAAATATATAAAAATACATAAAAGTATATAACACATCAGCCCAAAACATACTTTTTTGTTAAAGCTATACAGTTCATCCAAGTCATACAATTTAAAACATATTCAGAAAAGATATCCAAGAGGTTGATTGAAAATTGATCCAGGTGGTGAGTGGCAATCCAAAAACGAAAAAATTATCCAGACGGGAAATTTCACTAATTAAAGATATTAGTTGCCTCTTATATCTTTTGTTGGATTAACTTAATATATATATTATATAATTATTTCGACACTTGATTATTGGGGAAATGGTAGTTTTATCTGTACCATTGGAGAGCCATGCATATAACTGTCCTGTTTTTAAATCTCCGAAACAGTTTCATGGTAAACAGCTGAAGATCCCCGTGTTAATATTAGATGCTTACGTTAAGGTCTCCTGCTTTTGTTTCACTGTTAGATACTAAATCCCCCTTTTTATTTTATTTACTTACTATTATATATTATTTATTTATGAATTTTCCAACAAATGTTAAGTCTACACTATTTTGGATTTAGTTAGTTTCTCTGGGAATTTAAACTGCATTTTCCTTTTTTTTTTGTCTTTTTGTTTAAAATAACTCAAAGCTTCTTTAGACTATATATATATATATATATATATTATTACAAGTATGAAGTTAAGATATATTTCATCGTTCATAATTAAAAGAAAAGAGGCCAGCTGACCGGTTTCGTCTAAACCTGTAACCACTGCAACAGCCTAAACCCATATATGTACTAACCCTAACCCTAAACCCATATATGTACTGACCAAGCTCAACTTTGATGGTCCAACTAGAGCCTGTATTTCAATGTGAACACTTGCTAGTTTTATACTATGGATACAAGTAATAAGAGCAAGCAGACTCAGGTCCATAGGATTATTCATTCACTTGGAAATCATTAACTTGTTCCTGCTATTATAACTTTATTCACCTACCAAGAACACAGCTACCCTCCTAAGTATTATACATTCACTAGGAAATCATTGTTAACTTGTTCCTTTTTTCAAACGTATTTCCTTTTTTTATAGCTGTCAAACTCGAAAGAGAATTTTTTAAAATCCAACATGGCGTCCAACGATTAAAGGCATTGCATTAAAGTTCAAATTTCAAGTCTTTAAAAAATAAATTAGAATTTTAGTTCGGGATAAAAAATACAATTTTAGACTAATTAATAAGTTTTATACAAAATTGCCCCCCCCCCCACCCCTAAAAAACATGACTGTTCGTTTTGCAAAAAAAAAAAAAAACATTTTAATTTATTTCAATAAATGTTCTAGTAATTAATTATTTTGAATTATTGATTTTGTGTTACTTTACTGAATTGGTAATATTTCATGTTTAATTTACTTTTAAGTTAAAAAAAAAATCAAGAAACATCATTTTTTTTTTTTTTGGAAATGAAAGCAACTCTTATCAAATTATTCTAAAACAAAACAAAATGATGATGAAATGTTCATATGAAGAATAAAAGTGCCTAAGAATAGGGATTTGTCTTGTGTTTATAACAAAGAGATATTTCCATGCAGTATAACTGATACTAGTCTTTTCATTCGATGTAGACCGGAAAGAATCATCTTATTTAAAAAATAAATACTAAATCAGACATTATTTTTCAAATAAAAATTTTCATGTTTTAAAAATTAAAAAATTAATGACAACACCATTTTATTAAGTATTAATTTAATGTTTGCTGTCTAGCCTACGCAAATGACACAAAATAATACATTTGCACTAAGATTTCTAATAAAGTAATAGGTTAATTATATTCTGTGATCGTTAATTAATAAATACTGAAAATTTAATTAAAATTGGTTGATTTCCTGAATTTTGATGAATTTTAAAGTGAATGGGGGGGGGGCAAAATGCTCATAGTCTGACTGTTCGACAGATCTCGTTTGTTACTTTATAGTATTACATCATTTTCCAGTGCTCTGGCCTCCATTACTTATGATGGCCATGGATAAGCTGAGAAGAAAAACAGATGTACCCAGTTCCGGGGACTAGCTGAGAGAAAGATCGGGCATTCAGGGTTTCCAGTCGAAAGTAGATATATTTAGGAGACGAGCAGATCGTATTGATTAGATTGGGGGAAAACCCGGGGAGTGAGGCGAGTCCAAGTTTGGCTCGAGGAGATTACCGAGAATCAACGACTCGGCATCAAATAATGAAGATTGTCACTGGGGTCAACACGACCGATCAACAGATAGCGTTTGGGGTCCTGAGCCACGACGATAGTATCACACACATATGCCCGTTACCAACAAATCAAATACACAATGTATATATATATCTGTGTTTGTACTTATGTGAGTCTTTTGCGTGGCTTTTGCTTTGAACACAGCTTGTAAACCAGTGCATGGGAGTGACTGAGAGAAAGACCGGACATCTCGGATTTCTGGTCTAAAGTAGATATATTGAGATGACGACGCAGATGAGAGTAAGTCAGAGTTTGAAGCGAAAAACAAAACGAAGCGGCATTCACCTTAGGCAGGTTGAACCGTCTTCCTCAAAATTAGGAAGTTTCTAGGGAATATCAAATTCACAAGCGGCCCCCAGTCGCATGCATATCCCAGTCAAGGAAGATGACGATGTTAGGTTTTTGCAGTTCTTGCAGGGAGATGTCGACGTCCTCCTACATACAGCACCTGGTATTCCTAAATGGTCACTCATCTGGTACTGACCAGCCTCAACGTTGCTTAATTTCGGTGATCTAACAAGAATCGGTGTGTCAACGTGATTATGCCGTATCTCCGAGGGTAGGTTAGATTGGAGTAGACCCGCAGATCGGGTTGAGCAGACGAATAGATGACTTCGACCGAACGACAATGACGGTCTTGACAGATGAATTATCTCAGGTCTGATATACTGGAACTTAATCGAAAGGTGGACACTAGTGGCGAGGGCCCAACGACACACACACATAAGCCAGTTACCAGCAAGTCAAAAACACAATATACAGGGTGTCTCAAAAAAATGTACTCACTCTTAGAATGACGAGAAAACCTTTATTTACCTTGGTGCGCGTTATCAGCTTTGTTTGAACAATAATGGTCATCAGTTTGAACATTTGCGAACATGATTCTTCAATTACATCTGTCTCATGTATTCGATGCTATTTCATTTCACTCTATGTTCATAAATAAAAGTTTTCTCGTCATTCTACGAGTGAGTACATTTTTTTGAGACACCCTGTATATATCTGTGTTTGTACTTTTGTTATGTGAGTCTGCGTTGCTTTTGCTTTGAACACGACTTGTGAACCAGTGCACGTGCCCTCGGCGATCCCCAATACGAGAGACAGCTCGGCCAGAACAAGATGAGGAGGAGGAAACCCACGGCACAAATGTTGGGAGTCGACGGTTATCAGTGGTCGGCATAGTTATTACAATAAATTCCAGCATCCATAAATAATAACGTCTATATTAAGTGCTATCTCCTTTTTTAATTTTTCTGTTTTTTTTTTCTTCAGGTGGTTGGGTACATGATGTGTCTTTTTCACCGAGTGGTGACAAGTTGGCCTGGGTTGGACATAATTCGAGCATTTCTGTTGTCAATGCTGCTAACGGACAACAGTAAGTTCAATTCATTTTTGTATCTGATTCTATTTTCATTTCGGTTTGTCTCTTAAGGGTGTAAAAATACTTTCAAGAAGTCAAAGATGGTCCGAGGCGCATGTATCCTGCATTTCTGATGCTGTGATTTTACGTAATCTCTACGTAATATAATGTAATTCTCTACGTATGTGTAATGTATATATATATATGTATATATATATATATGTATATTTAAGAAGGAATAGGTAAAGTAAATACCTTTTGAAGCATTAAGATCTTAATGCTTCAAAAGGTATTTACTTTACCTATTCCTTCTTAAATTTAACAATAGATGCTTTTTAAAAAAAAAAATATGAACCTTAAAACACTTATATATGTATATGTATAATATATAATATATATGTATATATTCAATATATATTCAATCAATATTCTAATATATATGTATATGTATAATATATAATATATATGTATATATTCAATATATATTCAATCAATATAATCAATATTCTAATATATATGTATATGTATAATATATAATATATATGTATATGTATATATTCAATATTCTAATATATATGTATAATATATAATATATATGTATATATTCAATATATATTAAATCAATATTCTAATATATATGTATAATATATATGTATATATTCAATATATATTAAATCAATATTCTAATATATATGTATAATATATATGTATATATTCAATATATATTCAATCAATATTCTAATATATATGTATATGTATAATATATATGTATATATTCAATATATATTCAATCAACATAATCAATATTCTAATATATATGTATATGTAATATATATAATATATATGTATATATTCAATATATATTCAATACATATAATCAATATTCTAATATATATGTATATGTAATATATATAATGTAATTCTCTACGTAAACAAATGGATGCATGCTGGCAGATGTATTCTTTTTTTTCTTTCTTTCTGCTTAATTTAAAAAATTTATTTCCATTCGTGGGGGAAAAGTGTATGCCGAGAAAGGGAATGGGATATTTTAAATTACTCATCTTTTCGACACGGTAATAATAACCAGTTTCTTTTCATAGCTGATTGTACATTGTCCGTTGCGAGTTTTTTTTATTTTCAAATGCCCAAGTATTTCACTCAGAATTTGATTTCTATTCCAAAGGATAAATACTAAACCGGACATTATTTTTCAAATAAAAATTTTCATTTTTTTTTTCTAAATCTTTGCGTATGTTTATCCCAGTTCCCCCGGTGTTCAGTATTTGTCCCAACAGATTCTTCAAGCGAGTTTTTCAGTTATACAAATTACATATACTTTTATTAATTTATTTTTATTTTGTTTCCATATTTTTAAAACTTTTTAAAATTTCTTTTTTCTTTTTCTCTCACTGCAGGATGGCTACTCTGAAAACAAACTTTTTGCCTTTTGTATCGTGTACTTGGTTGAATGAGTCTAGCATTTTGGGTGTGGTAAGTGTATTTTTTCTAATTCCGTTCTCACCAGTAAATGGGGATGGGGTTAAAAGATCTTTGTCTAAGGGAAAAAGATTAACAATATATGTTTCGGAATCTTTTAGATGAAGATTGATAATTTGTATTATTTGGACTGCTTTGCCATTGTCCACCAAGGAAAGAGTATAAAATATGTGTACACAGTCTAATGATGATGTTTGGAAATGAAACCTGGCCAGTGAGGGTTAAGGACATGTGTTGCATGGAGAGAAATGATATGAGAATAATAATAATACAATGAATTTTTAATGTACGTCTTAGAGGAATGTTATATCTGGACAGTATAAGATGTGTGCAGAAGAGAAGATTTCGATGGTATGGCTATGTTGAAAGAATGGCGACCGACCGCCATTTTCTTTTTGTGCAAAAAAAAAAAAACAATTTTTTTTTTTTACATTTAATAAAAACCCATGTATACTACGTAAAAATACAAACAAATGTCATAGGTAAGTAGGAAAATATCTATTCTCAACGTAGGTCGCCTTTACTTGTTGCATATTTATGTTTTTAAACAATTTCTCGTTCGTTTTTTTTTGACCCCGTTCACGACTCTGCGGAGTAAAGTAAAAGATTCCCACATTTTTTTGTTAATTGTTACTCCTTCCTTTTTCTTTAGGGCTATGATTGTTGCCCCCTGCTTTTCACATATTCTGACCGAGAACAACTGAGTTTTACGTGTAATTTGGATATTCCCAAGGAACAATCTGCTGGCACTCAAAGGTACGATTTTAACTTTCTATATTTTTATCAATTTGGAAATCAATATATATATATATATATATATATATATATATATAAGTATAAATTTTTATTTATACAAACATTATTGGTTACATATGTGCATACATGTTTCGGTTGCACTTTCCCAAGAAAGTCAACCTCATCAGACCGAGAATCTTTCAGGAATGGATGGATTTGAAGAATTTTCTATCTTAAATAACTCTTTTTTGGGATCTAGCATCTTCTATTTCTAGCATCTTCTAACTCTTATGAATTAGTATCGGATTACTAATTTTCCTATCTTGACCTTTTTTGCCAGTGGTTGTCCACTCCTTCATTTTTTATTATTTATTACCCCCTATGGCGTCTCCATTGCCTCTTCTTGTCCTTATTTTATTGCTCTCGTTTTCCAGCTTAACAGATTCACTCAAGCATAAATATCTCATCTATACATCAAGAATCTTACATATATAAACAAACCCAGACACACCTAAATAAACACACATATAAAGAAACGGACATTGATATACATACACATCTAAACATGGACACTTACACCGATCCACTATCAATCAAACATATATTCAGAATACATACGCGCCCATAAATATATTTTAGATGTATATTCTCGGTCTTGGGAAAGTGCAACCGAAACATGTATGCACATATGTAACCAATAATGTTTGTATAAATAAAAATTTATACTTATAAACAGCTCTACTTGGTATTGAGCACTTTTTATAAACACTTGAGTTTCTACGGATTTACATTTACAGAAACCAATACATGTACTATATATATATATATATATATATATATATATATATATATATATATGGGGTAAGGTACACGATAATTCATGAAAAAGAAATGTTGTGGTGGACAAAATGTGTAAAAAAAAATTACAAATGGGAAAAACAAGTTAAAGTGCAGGAGAAAAACAAAAACAAAAGATGTTGACCGGTTTCGTTCTGTTGGAGAACGTCTTCAGAAATGAAGGTATTAAAAGGTTTTATTTTGAAGGCACATACATGGGATGAAGAAAAGGAAGATCTGATTGGACCATATGAAGAAGAACTTAGATGATGTTGAAAAATGATGGGTGGATGGCACAGTTTACTATGTTTCTTATTCTTCTGTTTATATTTAAGAAAATAAATAGAAATATAAACAGAACAATAAGAAACATAGTAAACTGTGCCACCCACTCATCATTTTTCAACATCACCTAAGTTCTTCTTCATATGGTCCAATCAGATCATCCTCTCCTCATCCCATGTATGTGCCTTCAAAATAAAACTATTTTAATACCTTCATTTCTGAAGACGTTCACCACAGACGAAACCGGTCAAAATATCTCTTGTTTTTGTTTTTCTCCTGCACTTTAACTTGTTTTTCCGTTTGTCATTTTTTTTACATATATATATATATATATATATATATAAAACGATAGAATAAAATGAACTCAACCACACACCCTCTTCTCTCTTTCATTCGGCCGTAGCGATAACTATAAAACACTAACTCCAGTCTTCTTATTTAAATTAAAAAAAAAACAAACAAAACCCTAATCCTGAAGACGACTATGAAAGCGCTCGACAAAATGGCCGAATTAAAAACTATCGGGAAAGTACTATACGGATCGCCACCTGAAACCAGAAAGATGGCTCGACGGTTTGAGAACCTCACGAGGAAAATATACAAACGTGAAAGTTCCGTGATGTTCAACAACGCTTGCTTAGATAATGACTTGCTGCCTAAATATACATATATATGTCTACTTTTTAAAAAAAAAATCATTTTGTTTATTTTTCTAATTTATTTATTTATTTTTACTATTCTTTTCTGTAAAAAAATAAAATTAAAAGAAAATAATTTGAGACATTAACTGTTTATTAAAAGTCCAGCCCAAAGAGGGTTTGCCATCACTAAGTTACGGATCCAATTTGACAAACACTGTTCGGCAAAAAAATCACAACTCTATTCATCGCCAGGTTTGACGACTAAAAAAACAAATATAATCTTTACAAAGTTTCGATAGAAATGAGGGCGGGGTGGGGTATAATTGATGTGGCACCAAGGTTAGCTTTGTCTTTTAATTATTAATGTAATTTTAATTATTCACTATTGACCAAGCAAAGAATCTATCCGGCATGTGTACGTGGTGCGATGATCTATGGAAATGAAACCTGGCCAGTGAGGGTTGAGGACATGCGTTGCCTGGAGAGAAATGATACGATGGATGTGGAATGCGAGTCTTAAAGACAAGCTTAGTTCTGATGACCAGAGGAAAATTAAATCTGGACAGAATAGGGTGATGTGTCCAGAACAGGAGACTTCGATGGTATGAAAGAATGAATGAGAGTTCTTGTCTCAGTAGATGTAGAACAGTTGAGCTAGCAGGGTCGTTTGGAAGGGGTAGACCAAAGAAAACATGGGAAGAACTGATAAGGACGGATTTGAGAGAAAGAGGTATAAATGAAAACCTGGCCAGAGATAGGTTAATTTGGAAGTCAATTTCTAAAAGCGGTCCAACACATGCCAGCATGTAAAATGGACGTCAAACCGATGATGCTGATGATGATATTAGGATTAACAAATCTCCCAAAACTGGATATGATGATGATGATGATGATGATGATTATTTACCTCCTCCCACCACTTCTCATATCATTCCCCCTTTATTTATATTATTCACCCTTCCTCCCACCATCTAAAACATTGACTTAAAGATGAAAAGTATGCACGGAGACAAGCAAGATCATCAGAGTTTTCGTAGTATGTGAATGTGTGAAATCTTTAAAAGAAAGGGTAATTGTTTTATTGTTTTGTTTTTTTAGTGCCATGCAAAGGTTTCGCGATTTGGATAGAATGGCTGCCGTCGCTGATGACACGAAGAACGTCAAAACTCTGCATCAGAACACCATCACGTACGTTTATTTTTATTTATTTTTTAATTTTTTTTCTCACTCTCATGCGTCGAAGTTGCGATTTTGATCAGATTTCAAAGGTCATGTACTAACTGCATGCGGCAAGTTTCGTTAAGCTTTTTCCCCCATCTTAACCTGTCGTTCACTCTCACTTGTTTCTTGGGGTCAAGTTTACAACAGCTATGTCTGTAGGGCAGGGGCGGGCAACCTTTTCAGAGTGAGGGCCACCTTTTCAGAGGGCCAGATAAGACTTTTGAAAGGAGATCGCGGGCCGGAGTGAAAAACGAAATCTCAGAATTACTATATTTTGTTTACATGAATAAATTGTACAAAAATTGCATTGAACACTCTACAAATCTGATATTTTTTCTCAGACTTCTGTATGTGATGTTATAAAAGGCGCTGACGAAGGGCCATTTTGGAATCATAAAAAATAATGACGGGGGAAGTAGCAAGTTGATCCGGCATTCGTTTTGACACACCTCACATAAGTTCTAAGTTTCATGCCTTTTCCTCGTCTCTAGTTTCCTCTTTTCCTCTCTCTCTCTCTCTTTTCAAGGATTTTAAATTAATAGTTAATGAAAAATGAAATATACATGCATCATCGCGCGCTGATATTTATACATTTTTATCCCACTGTGAATCTTAATTGAAAGTATTTTACGTCTATGTCACAAAATGATATGAGGTTTACTGGGAGGTCCGCAGGCCGGATTGCATAATAAAGCATAGCAGGGTGGCGGGCTGACGCTAAGCCTTCGCGGGCCACATACGGCCCACGGGCCGGAGGTTGCCCACCCCTGCTGTAGGGTCATGTTACGTACGAGTGAATGCTGGGCTCTCACTAGTTTGGTCTTTCTGCGGATGTAAAGGGATGACAAGACTATGGTTTGGTGGATTTGTTGTGTGCGTCTTGACAACCATTAGTTTTGCTATTGAGGCTGAAGGCGCCCAGACTGGATTCAGTTCTGCATTGCTGGACCAGATACTGCTTCAACAACTACTAGATTTTCATGGTTCCATGAAAACTCAGTATTCAACAATTTCTTAGAGTGGCAACATTTCCAAGTCATCTTGTCCTGTTCATTTGTTGTTAACACTCGATTGTAATTCCGAATGCACTTCTCTCCAACAATATCCATATTTGTTTTTGCTGCCACATGTTTAGCTCTCCTGCATATTCTTTTGCTCATCCCTACCTAATAGATCTGAAAACCTGACTTTCACAGCTTTCTTTCGACAGAACCCTAACCTTCCTTACGATCTTCTGTGTTGAAGTCCTCACCTTTCTTAGATACTTTATTTAATTGAACCTTGTAATGCTCTTTACTCTCACGTTTCTGGCCCCATAACTAGTTTTGGGGTTAGAGAATACCTCTGCAGCCATTTCCTGGGTCAATGTACTTTCTAAATGTTTCTACAGTTGTATGGATAAACAGATGTACACACACGGTAAGATAGGAAAAGGCGGGCCGAGAAAGACTCGGTCAAAGATGACCTCATACAATGACACATCGAAACCAACGCAAATGAAAGATTTCCATGGAGAAATCGCTTCATGCTGTCATGGCCAACGAGCAACCTAAATCTGGTGTAGAAATAGAAGAATTTCTGTACACGCCTTCAATCGTCAAAATATTGTTTTTTAAATTACGAAAGATGGCTAACTACGCATGTTTTAAACTACTAGAATTATATATGATGTAAGGACCCATTAATTCTAGTAAATCAAATATGACGTCACGCCAAAGCTATAATTATTTTGTTACGGTAATTGTTTAAGCTCTATTTATAAGAGAGTCCAGATAGGTCAGTTGGTAGAACCTAAGGCTGAAGATCTCAAGGTTTAGTTTCGATTTCCGGTCATGGTATCCGATTTATTTGTTGGGAATTCATTATTTACTATTAATGCAATCGTGTCCATTCGGTCAAAGATTACCTCAAGCAATGACACATCAAAACCAACATTAATGATAGTTTCATGGAGAAAGTCACTTCGTGCCACCATGATCAAAGTGCAACCAACATCCGATGTGGAAGAGACATGTTAAATGAAGATTGTGTGTATGTATATATATATATATATTACTGGTATTAACGTTAATATTAAAGTATATATATATATATATATAGATAGAAGGATGAAAAGGAATTAAAAAAGCGATGAAGGCAGATCTTTTTTCAATTCAGTTGCTCAATGCAAGGTATATTCCGCAAAAAAGCAATCAATTTGATGAATTTTTTCCTTAAACCAGGTTTTTCAAAGATCAAAATCTTATCAGCAGAAATTGCTGGGATAGATAAGTTGGCGAAGAGCCAAGATTTAAAATCTGAAAAAGTAAAACAAAGATTGTGGGGGAAAAAACAAGGCAAAAAGCTGCCCAAATGCAAGCAAGTGTCCGATTGTAAAAAAATCCGGTGTCAAAAAGTCCAGCGGAGAAAGTGGTTTGTAGGTAGGTCGTTAGAAGGCACGAGAAATAAATTGAGAGGCTTCAAAGATAAACTCCAGAAACCACCAACTTCAGGTGCAGCCAAAATAGTTACAATCCAGAAGGTAAAAAGTCCAATAAAGGGTTCGTTCGTTCGTTCGTTCGTTCGTTTGTTCGTTTGTTCGTGGATGCAACAAGGCTCAGTAATTCGTGAGGTGGGAAATATTAGCCATATTAAAAAGTCTTCCTGGGCTGAAAATCATAAAATATGCTGTATACTTTTCACAATAGGTTTTACCTTTCCTAAAAGTTTGCTTTTAGTTCTATTCTTTATATATATATATATATATATATATATATATATATATATATATATATAAAATATTTGTTATTGTTTATTTTTTTATCTATGAACGTATACGTTTCGTCTCTTTTCAATCAAGACTCATCAGCATAGAAGTACGACTATTCACCACCGGTCACACGATTCGAAACCCTGGACTACAAGTATTTTCCAACCCCAGTCCAACGCTGCTAACCGCTAGGCCAGTTCTGAACAGCTTATAAACAATGATAATTTTAACACATTAACGGCGGCGAAGCGTACAGGCATTCAAACTTCTATAAGTGAAGGAACGATGCATATAAAGCAAGTGACTCTACACTGTGTTACTACTATATATATATACTATATATATATATATATATATATAATATCACTCTCCTTACCAAAAGTAGGAACACTCTATAGAAACTTAAAATAGAAATATTTCCCTTCTCTTTTGTATGGTTATATTAGTGGCCGTGTTGGCAAAGACGTCAGATGTGGAAGTCAAAAGTGGCTTTAGTTCGGTGTTCAAACAGCGTGACTGCTGATATAATCATATATCGCCACACTGATTCATCTTAAAAGACGA
>OY744551.1:37347318-37416451 GCA_963556195.1 Sepiola atlantica | reverse complement strand
ATGAAGGGAATAAGGGATGACTTTTGTTTCATCAAAGAATGACTCTCCGCCCTCTTAATTTTGATTTTCTTAAGTAAAATTGATTGGAGTTTTTTTTTAAGAAAACAGCTTTTTTTATATTCTGCCCGCTCGTTCCACACACACACACACACACTGGTGATACCAGATCAGGCTGCCCTGTGGCTCCCTGAGACGAAATTCACCTACATTGACGTTTTTTTTTTTTTTTTTTTTTTTTGTAAAACTTAATTATGTTCTATAAAACCAAAAACAAAAACAACAGCCCCTCTCCCTTTCTCCCTCCCCTTTTTTATTTTTATTTTTCCTACCCTACTCCCGGTCCTGGATATGACCTTAAACTACATCCGATGGTGAGATCCGGCTTACGGACTTTGGGGAATGTGGAACCTCCTCTTAATTACCATTGCTCCCAGGTCCACCCTGACCCGGAGTGGTAGTACCTGTTAGGGTCCCAACTATGGGTTAAATAGAAACAGATATTAAAAGGGGAAAGAAACAAAAAAGAGAAGAAAACAAGACCAGATTCGGCATTAAATAACCCAAAAAGGGTTGATATGCCATAAAACAAAACTACCAAACCAAAAACCCTGATTAAACATTTGAAGATATAAAGAACTTGAAGCATAAAAACTTTCACTATAATGACCAGATTCGGCATTAAATAACCCAAAAAGGGTTGATATGCCGTAAAACAAAACTACCATACCATACCACACACACACACACACGTCATGGTTTGGAAAATTTGTCTCAATTTAAGCTTTTTTTTTTGCAATTGACTACTCACATCTGTTTCTAGAATTAGGTACTCACAGAAGGGTCACATGAAGGTTGCCGCCATCCATAAGTTAAAAGTGGTGCTGTGAAACTGACACGATTCAAACTAGGCACGTCCAGGTCGTCAGTCTGTGTCGTTATCCGCCTCCCTATAATTAATTTTTTTGTTTCTTTTCTTTTCTTTCAGTCTTTGGAGAAATCGGTTGCTGACCTGAGAATCTAGAAACTGCAGGCAACTACATGAGTCTTTCAAACCCTGGAGACGCTGAACGGCATTTCCTCCGGCAGATGAATTTGTCATTTACGATGACAGAAATGCCTTTTCCTCCTCCTCCTCCCCCTCGTTTTTTAATCCTTCCCTTCTCTTGTTAAAACCACTTCTTTATACCTTGATTACTTAGAATTCAATACACATGCACACACGTGGGTAGGCACACTTGCATATATACACAAACGCACATTCACACACACGAAAATCAACTTAAAAAACGGTCGTTCAGACATCAATTCCGAAACCAAATCAAGACGGCAGACCTTTGTACATATAAAGGGGTCGATATCTTTTCAGAAAGAGCTTTATAACTAATAATAATTTGCCTCATCTGAACTTTTTACTGCAGTTTCATGGATTTCCATTCATCAGATGTCTATGATGAACGATGTTACATTTGTATGCAAAATTAAAAATTTGAGGGAGGGACAGCCATGAAACTGCAGTTAAATGTTCAGATAAGACTAGTTAATAATATATATTATTTAAATAAATGAATGCCTAACCCGCTCAAACATGTGTATTTTTGGTAGCCAGCGTTTTGAACCTTGCTTTCAACCACACTTCACCCTCACTCACTCTGTGGGTTAAAAAAAATTGGATTAATAACATAATAAAGACAAAATCATTTTGATTATATTTTCTTGTTTTTGTGTTTTATTTTTTTCTTCTGACAGTTTAGCAAAAGCGATGTGAGAATATTTTTTAACTAGGTGTGCCTGTAGTGTGACAGTTTTAGCAAATGCGATGTGAGAATATTGTTTTAGCTAAGTGGACCTGGAGTGTGAGAGGTTTAGCAAAAGCGATGTGAGAATATCTTTTTATACTAGCTGTGCCTGGAGTGTGAAGCGATGTGAGAATATTTTTTTAGCTAGGTGTGCCTAGAGTGTGACAGTTTTAGCAAAAGTGATGTGAGAATATTTTTTTAACTAGGTGTGCCTGTAGTGTGAGAGTTTTAGCAAAAGCGATGTGAGAATATCTTTTAACTAGCTGTGCCTGTAGTGTGACAGTTTTAGCAAAAGCAATATGAGAATATTTTTTTAACTAGGTGTGCCTTGAGTGTGAGAGTTTTAGCAAAACGATGTGAGAATATCTTTTTATACTAGCTGTGCCTGGAGTGTGACAGTTTTAGCAAAAGCAATGTGAGAATATTTTTTAACTAAGTGTGTCTGGAGTGTGACAATTTTAGCAAAAGAAATATGAGAATATTTTTTTAACTAGGTGTGCCTGTAGTGTGACAGTTTTAGCAAAAGCAATGTGAGAATATCTTTTAAACTAGCTGTGCCTGGAGTGTGAGAGTTTTAGCAAAAGCGATGTGAGAATATTTTTTAACTAGGTGTGCCTGGAGTGTGACAGTTTTAGCAAAAGTGATGTGAGAATATTTTTTTAACTAAGTGTGCCTGTAGTGTGACAGTTTTAGCAAAAGCAATATGAGAATATTTTTTTAACTAGGTGTGCCTATAGTGTGACAGTTTTAGCAAAAGCGATGTGAGAATATTTTTTTAACTAGCTGTGCCTAGAGTGTGACAGTTTTACCAAAAGCAATGTGAGAATATCTTAACTAAGTGTGTCTGGAGTCTGACAGTTTTAGCAAAAGTGATGTGAGAATATTTTTTTAACTAGCTGTGCCTTGAGTGTGACAGTTTTAGCAAAAGCGATGTGAGAATATTTTTTAACTAGCTGTGCCTGGAGTGTGACAGTTTTAGCAAAAGCGATGTGAGAATATTTTTTTAACTAGGTGTGCCTGGAGTGTGACAGTTTTAGCAAAAGCGATGTGAGAATATCTTTTTAAGCTAGGTGTGCCTGGAGTGTGACAGTTTTAGCAAAAGCGATGTGAGAATATTTTTTTAACTAGGTGTGCCTGTAGTGTGACAGTTTTAGCAAAAGTGATGTGAGAATATTTTTTTAACTAGGTGTGCCTGGAGTGTGACAGTTTTAGCAAAAGTGATGTGAGAATATTTTTTTAACTAGGTGTGCCTGTAGTGTGACAGTTTTAGCAAAAGCAATATGAGAATATTTTTTTAACTAGGTGTGCCTGTAGTGTGACAGTTTTAGCAAAAGCGATGTGAGAATATTTTTTTAAACTAGATGTGCCTGTAGTGTGACAGTTTTAGCAAAAGTGATGTGAGAATATTTTTTAACTAGCTGTGCCTAGAGTGTGAGAGTTTAGCAAAAGCGATGTGAGAATATTTTTTAACTAGGTGTGCCTAGAGTGTGACAGTTTTAGCAAAAGTGATGTGAGAATATTTTTTAACTAGGTGTGCCTGTAGTGTGACAGTTTTAGCAAAAGCGATGTGAGAATATCTTTTAACTAGGTGTGCCTGGAGTGAGAGTTTTAGCAAAAGTGATGTGAGAATATTTTTTTAACTAGCTGTGCCTGGAGTGTGACAGTTTTAGTAAAAGCGATGTGAGAATATTTTTTAACTAGGTGTGCCTGTAGCGTGAGAGTTTTAGCAAAAGTGATGTGAGATTATTTTTTAACTAGCTGTGCCTGGAGTGTGACAGTTTTAGCAAAAGCGATGTGAGAATATCTTTTTATACTAGGTGTGCCTAGAGTGTGACAGTTTTAGCAAAAGCGATGTGAGAATATTTTTTTTAACTAGCTGTGCCTAGAGTGTGACAGTTTTAGCAAAAGCGATGTGAGAATATTTTTTTATACTAGCTGTGCCTAGAGTGTGAGAGTTTTAGCAAAAGCGATGTGAGAATATTTTTTAACTAGGTGTGCCTAGAGTGTGACAGTTTTAGCAAAAGCAATATGAGAATATTTTTTTAAATAGGTGTGCCTGTAGTGTGACAGTTTTAGCAAAAGCGATGTGAGAATATTTTTTTAACTAGCTGTGCCTAGAGTGTGACAGTTTTACCAAAAGCAATGTGAGAATATCTTAACTAAGTGTGTCTGGAGTGTGACAGTTTTAGCAAAAGCTATGTGAGAATATTTTTTTAGCTAGGTGTACGCCTGGAGTGTGACAGTTTTAGCAAAATGATGTGAGAATATTTTTTTAACTAGGTGTGCCTGGAGTGTGAGAGTTTTAGCAAAAGCGATGTGAGAATATTTTTTTAGCTAGGTGTACGCCTGGAGTGTGACAGTTTTAGCAAAACGATGTGAGAATATTTTTTTAACTAGGTGTGCCTGGAGTGTGAGAGTTTTAGCAAAAGCGATGTGAGAATATTTTTTAACTAGCTGTGCCTGGAGTGTGACAGTTTTAGCAAAAGCGATGTGAGAATATTTTTTAACTAGGTGTGCCTGTAGTGTGACAGTTTTAGCAAAAGCGATGTGAGAATATCTTTTAACTAGGTGTGCCTGTAGAGTGACAGTTTTAGCAAAAGCGATGTGAGAATATTTTTTAACTAGGTGTGCCTAGAGTGTGACAGTTTTAGCAAAAGCGATGTGAGAATATTTTTTAACTAGCTGTGCCTGTAGTGTGACAGTTTCAGCAAAAGCTATGTGAGAATATTTTTTTATACTAGGTGTGCCTAGAGTGTGAGAGTTTTAGCAAAAGTGATGTGAGAATATTGTTTTATACTAGCTGTGCATGGAGTGTGACAGTTTTAGCAAAAGCGATGTGAGAATATTTTTTAACTAGCTGTGCCTAGAGTGTGACAGTTTTAGCAAAAGCGATGTGAGAATATCTTTTTATACTAGCTGTGCCTGGAGTGTGAGAGTTTTAGCAAAAGCGATGTGAGAATATTTTTTTAACTAGGTGTGCCTGGAGTGTGAGAGTTTTAGCAAAAGCGATGTGAGAATATTTTTTTAGCTAGGTGTGCCTTGAGTGTGACAGTTTTAGCAAAAGCAATGTGAGAATATCTTTTAAACTAGCTGTGCCTAGAGTGTAACAGTTTTAGCAAAAGCGATGTGAGAATATCTTTTAAACTAGCTGTGCCTAGAGTGTAACAGTTTTAGCAAAAGCGATGTGAGAATATTTTTTTAACTAGCTGTCCCTGGAGTGTGACAGGTTTAGCAAAAGCGATGTGAGAATATTTTTTTAAGCTAGGTGTGCCTGGAGTGTGACAGTTTTAGCAAAAGTGATGTGAGAATATCTTTTAACTAGCTGGGCTCGGAGTGTGATTATTTGTAATTCGTTTAGCTTTTCCTTTTTTTTTTTTTTTTTTTTTTTTTTTTTTTTCAGAAGGTTTCGTTATGATTAAAGGAAAGGAGCTTTGTCCATATAGCAATAAATGTTACCATCTATTTATGTCTCCATTCCACTACAAACTGTAGGTAATTTTCTAAGGATTCGGCCATTGCCTTGGACATGTGTGCATTCCATTTGCCCACATGTTGAGAATAGTGTAGTGCCATCAGCAAATATACCCATCTGTGACGTGATTGCATCAGGGAGGTCATTTATTAAAATCAGGAATAATAAAGATCCAAGAATCGACCCAATGTTCTTGAAGGGCTTACTTTCTTCGCAAGCCTGTTTGGAGTCCGGGGGATTGAACGCTGCTAGTGGAGGTTGCTTTCAGGTTTGGTTGATCTTGAAGTAATTCTACCTTCCTCTCCCTTTTATTATTATGATTAGCCCTTATGTCTTGTCTAGAGTGACTTCCATTAAAAATAAAATTAAAAAAAACAAATACATTCTCCATCACAAATGACAAAAAGTATGCATCGCCAGTGTTCCCACTCGCTATTTATCTAGATATATTATAATATATATATGAAATCATAGAATTACGTCAGTCATTTAATTTTTCATATATGAATTATCATTTCTGATGACCTAAATAATAATAAAAATAAAGATCACCCACCATAGACTTTTTCATTATAGACTAGAAAATTTCTTTCTGAATTAATTTCAGGTGGTGGTGTAAGTCTGAGGTGGTTGTCTGACTTGCTATTTGCTTTCTCACTTCCCTTCATCACTTGAAATGGTTTTATTTCATTCAAGGGCTAGAAAAAGCATATGTTTTACTCGCTAACTTGGTATTTGTAAAACAAGCACAACGATGCTACATTGCGGCGATGGGACAGGGACTGGAGCTTGGTTGACAGTGAGGGACCTATTAGGTTGGCGACTCTTTTTTGGACTTTGTCAAGGAGGGAGAGACTAGTAGATGATGCACCAGCCCAGATGTGGCAACAATACTCCATGCATGGGCGGATGGTGGCTTTGTAGAGATACAGGATAATGCCAGGTGTGAGGAGTTTACTAACACGGTAGAGGGAGCCAACCTTCTTTGCGGCAGCCTTGGCAATGTCTTTAATGTATTTGTTCCAATTCATGTTACCCGTGAAGGTTAGGCCGAGAAGTTTGAATGATGAACTCTCAGGTAGGGTGTTATTTGCCATGACAATCGGTGGTTGGAGAGGTTTCTTGTAGCTATTGAAGGAAAGGAGCTTTGTCTTTGCGGCATTAAAAGTTACCAACCATTTATGACCCCAATCCACTACAGCCTTGAGGTTATTTTCTAAGGATTCATTCTTCTTTGCGTGTCTTTGAAGCATGTGGTCATACAACAGTTTCGCACATTTTTTTTCGCAGTCCTTGCATTATTGTTCTAATGTGAAAGATCTTTCAAGCTGCACCAGTTGGGCAGACAAGCTAGTTCTCTCTACATTCGCAGATGGTTGGATTGGTTTTGTAGCCCCATCTAGCTATATCAAGTTTTGATTGCCCCATTCCTGTTCTTAGGCGTTTGAGTGTTTTCCACTGGACCCAGGGTGCTTCTAAGGCAAGCGGAAGGGCCTCAGAAAGGGAATTCTCATGTCAGTAGGAGGGAGGCTTTTACATGATGGGATGGAAGTACATACATGTAAAAATGCAGTAGGCTGCATTTTTTTTTTAAATTTTTTTTTTTAGCGCTACATATGAATAGCAGATGTTGCAAGTATTAGATGCGCGATCAAAGGAAAGTGGGGGGGGTGGTGCACACAAAAAAAAGTGAAAATATCTTTGGTTTTATTTTGAGCCATCCAGAAAGTTATTTCTCTTTGAAATAAAGTAAGTACCTCGTAAAGGGTGGGACTCATGCTGGGATGTTCACGGATTGTCGTCATGATGATCCTCTGTCTGATAATTATCTCCAGGGATATCTCGTGCCCGGGTAGTCCATGACCAGGTAGAAAAATTCGGCCAGGAAGAAAAATGGGAGGGGAGATCTGGCCCACTAAGCATGACAGGAAGTTGGTCTTCCTGAGAGCTACAAGCTTTTGGCCAAGATCAAAGTGTAGTATCTGTTCCGATGGATATTGCACCCCATAGACTGGTATTGTCTTGGCCTTCGGGGCTTGATTTACGCCGGTCTATGGGTCTGTCCTGTGCAGTTCTAGGAGGTCCACCCTCCCAGGCTTTGCCTCCCCTCTTTGGGGAGGAGTAAGTTTATTGCTTACTGCCTGAGGCACCCCTACCAGGGAATGCCGACGGGGCTGCCCAGGCAATTTTTAATGGCCAGAGTGCTCACCTCTCGGGCGCTGGCTTTTCAAACCCCACTTTCCCGACCCGACCTTGGGTCACATCTTACTTGTGGGAGTAAGATAAAAACTGGCCTTGTGCCTAACTCCTGGAGAGGAGTAAGTCAATACAAGGAGTTGAAGCTGGGTGCCCATCGAGGCTCTTAGCCAAAGGACTGTGAGACTTTTTATTTTGCCTCATTTGCAAGTCTGCCATTCAACTTGGGAATGCGAGTATCATCTATAACCAAAAAATAAATCTGTTATTTGTTGACAAACTGAACTCATGGTTGTTACTTGGCCTGAGTGTCCTTTGTTGCAGCACGGCGATGAGATCGTACAACAATTTTTAGACCGGCACAACGTGTGCGGATGATTACAGCCAGTGCAGTGAACACACACACACATACATACATACATGTTCACACACACACACACACACACACACACACACATACATAAATAAATACACATTGGTCTTTATTACTGAGTGGAGGATAGAAGTAAAGGGGCTTATTTTGCCATCTAATTTACATATGTGTTTATGGTGTGTACAGACAAACATTTTTTTTCAAGCAATGAAATACATTATGCACAAATAGGTGTCCATGCCGAATGAATACAAAAGGTTGATTTTTTGGGGACAGAATAAAATATGTTTTAATGACTAGATTATTTATTTTAATTAAATTGTGTAACCACCTCTTGTGTATCAGTGTGTGTAATTTCTCGCCTCTATGTGACTTACAAATTATTTTATTTTCTATTAATCAATTATTTTAACTAAAATATGCAGTCGCGTGAAGTACTCACAGAAACTTTTAAAAAATCCCATTTTAAAAAAGAAAAACTTAAATACGAAATTAAAGCCACTATAATGCATTTTTGTTTATTCGTAAACAAGTAAGCTATTTTAATCTTTTGTTAATAGTTAAAAAAAAACAAAAAAACAGAACAATTAATTATTTTGTGACCCTTCCAAATTTGAAAGGATTTTGGAAGCATTTAAACTGTCGAACAGAAAGTAATTTGAACTGGGTTTTAAAATTCTTAGAAAATCGTCATTTAATTAAAAGATTAAAAGTTCCGAATTTGCATCCAATCATTTCATAAATAATAATTAAATTTATATATATAATTGGTCCCCCGATTTATAAAATCGGGGGACTTATTTTTTTAGGCATTGTCCGTCCGTCCGTCCGGATTTTTATCCGCAACCATCCATTGAATTTCTCTTAAATTTTGCATGAAGTTGTAACTTTGGTCAGGTTAGAAAGTGACATTCTCCGATTTAAAAAAAAAATCTGGTTAGCCCCCTAGGGGGTCAAAAGGCCCCGAAATGGCAAAAAATGTCATTTTTTGCCCCATAACTTTTCATCCATCCATTCAATTTCTCTGAAACTTGGCCACAATGTGGAGGCAATTGTTCATAATAGAAAATAAGTATCGCTGACCTTGGAAAAAATCTGGTTCGCGCTCCCAGGGGGTAAAAAGCCCCCAAAATGGCAAAAAATGACCCTTTTCTCACATAACGTTTGATCCATCCATTCAATTTTTCTGAAACGTGGCCAAAATGTAGAGGCAATTGTTCTGGATATAAAATGAGCATCCTTGACCTCAGAAAAATTCTGGTTCGCGCCCCCAGGGGGTCAAAGGGTGGTCAAAAATGCCCCAAATTGCCCAAATTTATTGCATTTTACACTCGCCACATCGAGTCACATGCAGAGGGGGACCACGCAAACTAAACCGAATTTTACGAATCAGAAGCTGTGAAATAAATTTCTAGCAGACGACAATTAAAGGCAACGTCAAACCTAAAATGAGTTTGACCGTGTTTACACAGGTTCTTCAGTCTCCTGAAAGAGGAATTGAATTCTACCAAGGAAATATCTTTATAGCAAAAAAAAAAAAAGAATTGCAAGAACTGCATACATATGACGGAACAAATCTACAGAGGACAACTGTTTTTTTTTAACCTTAACTTAACCTATGTACTAATTGACTGTTTGCCGACGACAGATCCTTTAAAAAAACAAAAATACAAAAAGGACGAGTTTCTTTTTTTAATTACTAGCAAAAATATGCGACCTCGGTCTCCGGTCGCATATTTTTGCTAGGCTACTGTGTCACTCCTTTCTCTCTCGCTGTCTGCAAGAGGGTGTTCCTATTTACTCATCTAGAATTATATAATGGTGAAAAAACTACAGACAGTACATATTAAAAGCTAAATAAATTGTTTGGGACTAGTCAAATAATTAAACGTTAACCCATTTATTTATTTTTTATTATCGCTTATGTTTGAATTCATGTTTTGAAACATGACATAAAGCTATGACGTCATGCCAAAGCTATAATTATTTTGTTTTAAGATCTATTTATCAGAAATGCTAATAGCTCAGTTGGTAGAAAATCTGGCTGAAGATCTCAAGGTTTCGGTTTCGAGCCCATTTTGTGAATTTTTTATTGACTATTGATGCAATATTCTCCATTTCTAAAAGTAGTTAAGATCTCTGCTATTTCGAAATTAGACAAATCCGGTAATGTATTTATTATGTTTAAAAAAAATTGTGAGGGCATCCTTGTGCTTGTTTTACAAATACTTCAATGGATTATGCTCTGATGAATTGGCTACTCTGGTGCCCCCTCGACGTAAATTCACTAGACTAACTCGACAATCAACTAAATCTCATTCATTCACTGTGGAGGTCCCCAGATGTCGGAGAGCCTTTACTCAAATAGCTTCTTTCCTCGTGCTGCTGCTCTCTGGAACTCCCTCCCTGCCCCCTGTTTCCCCGACAGTACAGACATGCAGAAATTTAAAACTATTGTAAACAGACATCTCGCTGCGCAGATCCCAATTTAGGTTGACCCTCCTCCCCCCCCCCACCTTCTCCCCTTTTCTTTTTTCTCAGTAGCCCCTTACGTCTACAGTGGCGGCCTGCCTTGTTTGGGGTGAACTATGTTAAAAAAAAATTAAAAAAAAAAAAAAAATTTATATAAGATTTAAAAGAATTTCTCGGGGTAAAAATGGAGACGTTGTTTTCTCGTTCGAAATAAATCCTTCTTCATTCAGCAAAAGTTCGTTAAGTTTGGTTCAAATTCTGTGGAAGCACCAAAAAGATAATAATTTGGTTTAAAGAAAAAAAGAAAAGAAAGAGAAACAAAACTTGAAAGTAAAAAGACACCCGGGCAACGTCGAATGGGTGCAGTTAGTTAAAACATAAAGAAACCCTTTTTTGTTTTTCCTGTTATAAGAATTTTTATTGCAAAATTCGCCAAAATTATAACAAACAGTGGTACTGTTATCTATCTGGAACCAGCTGTCGTGACGTTCGATTCGGAATCGTTCGGCTGTCCTACGCAAACGGCCGAGTGTTGACGAGCCGATTGCGATTAGCCAATCAGCGAGCAGCCGATAACTTTGTTACAAAAAAATATGTCGTATTAACAGTAATTTTGATAAGTTTTTTTTTTTTTTTTTCTTCAAAAAAATTCCTTGTAAATAAAAATACAGCATTCATGTTATAACAAGTAACCTCGCTATGTTTTTTCCTGTTGTTTCTTCCAAAAAATTCATGTAAATATGTTTAATTTTCTTTGTTTGTTTCTTTAAAAAAATTCCTTACCCTAACCCTAAGCCCTAACCATAACCCTAAAAAAAACAAAAACAAAAAACAAGCAAAACATTATCATAGGACCCAGCACCGTATCAAAAATGTCGGCTGCTCGACAGCTGGTTCAAGATAGATAAGAGCACCCAAACGGTAAAATGGTAACACATGTACGACGGCAGTGGAGAAAAAAAAATAGAAGACGTTTTGACTATTTTAAGATTGACATAAAGATTCCCGAGTTCAATAAGACGCACCTGAAATCGGCCGAAATGTGAGAATAGTAGTCCGAATAATACCAATTATGGTACTGATATCGATCCTGACCCAGTTCTCGTGAGGTTCGACTCGGAAGCGTTCGACTGTCCTACGCAAACGCCCGAGAGTTGACGAGCCGATTTGTATCAGACGACAATTTTGATACGGTGCTGCGTCCTATAATAATAATGTTTTGCTTGTTTTGTTTTTTTTTGTTGTTAGGGTTTAGGGTTAGGGTTAAAAATATTTATTTGATAACAGTAATTTCGCTCTGTTTTGCTTGTTTTATTTGTTTTGTTGTTTAAAAAATTTCTTGCAACTATAACTAAAAATTATAGGACGCAGCAACGTATCAAAATAAATAAAAAATTATTTGATTACATTAACTTCGCTATGTTTTGCTTGTTTTTTTTTTTTTTGTTGTTTCTTTTAGAAAATTTCTTGAAAATATAACTTACAATCACAGGACGCAGCACCGTATCAAAATTGTCGTCTGGTACCATTCGGCTCGTCAACACTCGGGCGTTTGCGTAGGACAGCCGAACGCTTCCGAGTCGAACCTCACGAAAACTGGGTCAGGATCGATATCAGTACCCAAATTATCAATCCTCATCTAAAAAATTCCCAAACAAGATGAAATGTAATTGTCTCAAAGTTCCAAGTTTAGAGAAGCTGAAATGGCGTTCCTGATTATTGGTTCTTTTTCAAGAATTTCTTTGGCTTTTCGGATTGGACAATTCTTCAAGGACGCCACGAGTGCGATTGGCACGATTTTTTTCTTTCCCAAGGAATGCATCACATGAGACTCAATCGGGGCCGCCATTATATCGTTGGTCAAAATGTCAGTGTCGTAAATGGAACGCAGAAGAAATTCCAGGCATTTTGTCTCGGATAATCTGGAAAATCTTTGGATAATTCGCAAAGAACGATGGAACAATTTATTGTTGCTTGGTTTCATGTCAATCATAAGATTTCTGAAGACTTTCCCCTTCAGAATATGCGCACCGGTCGAAATGGAATTTAAGAAAATCTTTGCAGCCATTTCACAAAACGGTTGACACCATAATTCTGCCATGTTCGATCCAACCACAGATTCCTGGTTTTGATAAGGAATATAAAAGTTAATCATTATGCGTTGCTTGCTGCTCGATACGGGAATTTCTTCAACTTTCCATGAGAAATTCGCTATAACCACTCTGCATTTAATGTTCGAAAGGAAAGATTTAAACAAATCCATATTTGAGTTTCGCACCAAACAAACTATAAGATCCGTTTCTTGTAAACTCTGACTGGTTTTCTTTTGAAAATAATCTAAAGATATGGAAAATTCTTCTTTGCCATAACGGGTCAGGTCGCCTTCATCATTTAGGAGGGACGCGTAGCCACCAGATAAGAAACCCCTGCAATCATCGAAATCAGCTCCGAATGTTGGTGAACATTCGGAAGCGTCGATCAGTCCCGTGATTCCGAGGTTACCCTCGCCTAAGTAATAGATGTGTCCACCGGCCCGTTTTAATGCCCGCCCGGACCATTCGATGACCTGCGCTAGATTCTCAGTCTGCTTGTAGACGTCTTTGTAGACATTTTCATACGATCGGATCCATTTTTCAACTTCGAATGGTTTCGATGGATCCAGTGAAACACGGAAGAAAGCTCCGGTGAATATAGTTTCGAGAATGATTTTCGTCGCCGTACCACCTTTCATCCTACTTGACCCACAAATGGCTTCAGGGCCCACAACAGGGTTGATCAGGAACGCGTCACCTTCTAAGACGACTTTCTGATAGATTTCCATGAGGTCGTAGAAACTACGGTTTTCTAATTTCTCCATTTCTTTTGTTCGAGCTAAAGTGGCAGGATTAAAGCCAATTAAAACGGGTGTGAATTTATTTAAGTCTTTTAAACAAAAATCAATTTGCCCAGCCACGAAAGGCGCCGACAATCCACACGTTATACCGATGTAGAGGACACGTTTTTTGTCCGAGGCAATTCTCTTTAAAACCTCAGCTCCCACGACCGGGTCGTCTTCAAATGTTTCCTGTGAGGTGAACAACGCTCTGTCACCCCCGGCTATGATATACTTGAAACTGCAAGGTTTCTTCGTGTTTTCAAAGGATTCAAATAAAACCTTCTTAACGTATCGAACCGCTAGGAAGGCCAAACGACCAGACGTTCCGCAACCCGAAATTACGATCTGGTTATTCGATCCAGGATCTTCTAAAACCATTTCGACCTGACGTTGAACGAGATCAATAGTTTCCAGAACGCGTGGACTTAGTAAACTATGACTTGAGGCGAAATCACCCCAACCTTGGAAGATCTGCGAATCACATTTTTCAAAAAGTGTTACAATGTCTTTTGGTGACGGAACGACGTCTATATTTATTGTCAGTTCGTTTATCTCTTCCGTTATTGGAGTCGCCATTCTCGCGTGGAAATTAAAAAAAAAGTTCTGTCGATCGAAGCAGAAAAACAAAATGTCGACTTACCCTCGTATCGAGTTTAACAGTTGTAAAGAGCGAAACTTCTTATCTCGTGTGATTTGAAGTTGCAAAGATAACAGCAAGAAACAAAAAGAAAAGAGAAAAACAAACGAGAAAAAAACATTATAAAACTACGTAAAAAAAACAACTTCTGGGACAATTTAATCCAAGGGAAATAATCAGATTTAAAAGACGAGTTATTTCCCCTTGAAAACTCGTTACATGAATTCGTTGTCTGTCTCTTTTGTATGTTATGCTGGCAAAGTAAGGGAGATAACTTATCTCTATTTTTTCAACAAGTAATTTTAACAAAGATTTTTTGGTGCTCTTGTATAAGCAGTAACCGATCTGAGGGAGATAACTCTATTTTTCTTAGCCGCCGCCATTCCGAATTCGCTTATACTTTGGCAAGGGAGATAACTTTTTTTTTATCGCAGCATTAAAGAAAATAACTTTTCTTTTTATGTTTATATAAAGTGTATACAATTTGTGGCATGTAAATAAAAGTGCTTAAAAGTTATTTTGAACGCATTTAAAACCCGTAACATGTTTTTAATTAATTGTTATAGAGTTTATGAAATTTGTGGCATAAAAGTTATTTTCTTTCATGCTGCGATAGGGTTAGGGTTTTTAACGCATTTCAAAACCGTAACATGTTTTTTTTTTAATTAATAAACAAAGTTATCTCCTTTGCCAAAGTATAAGCGAATTCGGAATAGCGGCGGCTAAGAAAAATAGTTATCTTCCTCAGATCAGTTACTGCTTATACAAGAGCGCCGATTTTTCGATGCTTCTGCTGTTTCACAATGACATGTTAGGTCTCTCTTTAAAAAAAAATAGCTAAAGAAATGTATAAACTTTGTTATGTACTTAGGTGGTAGCTGAAAAGAAGACTACACCAAAAATTACGTAAATTCATCCAGTATTTATTAAATTAAAAATTAAAAAAAACAACGAAAAAAATGAATAAATAAAAATAAATAAATAAAAATAAAACTAACGAAAAATCGGTGCTTTTGCTGTTTCACAATGATATTAAAATATTTAAAGAAATGCATGAACTTTGTTATGTATTTACGTGGTAGATGAAAATAAGATTGTACAGAAAAAGTTACGCAAATTCATCCAGTATTTATTAAATTATAAATAATAAAAAAACGATTTTACGTATCGTTAGACATTTTGTAACCAGTTTAAGCAAGGGAGATAACTCAATGATAAAATCGAGCGAAGATACAATATGGCGACAACCGATCGAAATCTTTTTTTAATTTTAAATTTAATAAATACTGGATGAATTTACGTAAATTTTTGTGTACAGTCTTTTCAGCTACCAAGTAAGTACTTGGTAAAGTTTATACATTTCTTTAGCTATTTTTTAAAAAGAGAGACCTAACATGTCATTGTGAAATAACAAAAAATGCCTGAGCAGCGCTGTCGGCATTCCCCGGTTGGGGCGCATCAGACCGTCAACAATAAACTAACCCCTTTTCAAAGTGAGAAGGTAAAGATTGGAGGGGGGGGGGGTAAACTCCTAGACCTGCACAGAAAGAAGGTAAAGCCTGGGAGAGATGAACTCCTAGGACTGAACAGAATGGTAACTTAGTCCGACAGAAAGGCCAACACCTATACTACCCCAGCTATGCCAACTGAGTAACGGGATGGGATGATGAATTGACGTGACAACAAACGAATGTCTCTCAAATGGTACCGATATCAACGTAATGGATTTTACCGTTTGGAGTTTACTGTGACATTGACTTCAATTACAGAGGAAAGAGGTCACAAGCATAAACTCCTTAATAACTCTGTTGGTGGAAACTTGCAACAACATCCTGCTTAAAGTCAACTAAGGTGCGACTGGAAGTTGGCTCGATCGTCTACATCATTCTGCAGTTGCATACGGAAGGGGCACATTGAGCATTTAATATAAATATGGCTTCTCACTCACAGTACGTCTCAGTAGCCTTATTTGGGGTAAATAAAAGTTTAGAAAATGTAATTGTTGAAAAAAACAAACAGTTGTAGATACCAAAATCAGTGTTAAAATAGAATAAACTATTTTAACACTGATTTTGGTATCTACGTCGTGTTGTTGTTTAATATTTCTTTGTTTTACGAACGTAACTATATCGTATAATGTATATTATTATTTACAACAGAGAAACGTGCAAGTACTTTCAAACAAATCGATTTATCCATTTTTTTTTTCAATAGTACAATGTGGGGCGAAACAAACAAACAATGAAGTTTATTTTTTAAAGATTGAATAAAAAATATTTTTCATAAGTTGGCCAAAAAATATCAATAAATTGGGCTCTCTATAAGGGTTCGCGATCCCGCTGACTTCTGGGGTATCCTGCAGTAAATTCCAAGTACGGATGATCATAAATGATAAAAGAAACTTTTTTTTTAACGGTAAACTTTGAAAGACAGAGAAAATGCGTTTTAATAGCGTCATCGTGAAAATCGATTTTGATTGGTTTATTTACTCCTCTCCAGGAGTTAGGCACAAGGCCAGTTTTATCTTACACCCACAAGGTAAGATGTGACCCAAGATCGGGTCGGGAAAGTGGTGCTTGAAAAGCCAGCGCCCGAGAAGTGAGCATTCTGGCCATTAAAAACTGCCTGAGCAGCCCCGTCGGCATTCCCCGGTAGGGGCGCCTCAAGCAGTAAGCAATAAACTTACTCCTCCCCAAAGAGAGGAGGCAAAGCCTGGGAGGGTGCACAGGACAAACCCACAGACTGGCATAAATCAAGCTCCGAAGGGCAAGACAATACCAGTCTATGGGGTGCAGTATCCATCGGAACAGATACTACACTTACTTCCTAGCCAAAATGCCAGGTGAGTATTTTGATTAGTATTATTTACTCCTCTCCAGGAGTTAGGCACAAGGCCAGTTTTATCTTACTCCCACAAGTAAGATGTGACCCAAGATCGGGTCGAGAAAGTGGGGTTTAAAAAGCCAGCGCTCGAGAGGTGAGCACTCTGGCCATTTAAAAATTGCCTGGGCAGCCCCGTCGGCATTCCCCGGTAGGGGCGCCTCAAACAGTAAGCAATAAACTTACTCCTCTCCAAAGAGGGGAGGCAAAGCCTGGGAGGGTGGACCTCCTAGAACTGCACAGGACAAACCCACAGACTGGCATAAATCAAGCCCCGAAGGGCAAGACAATACCGATCTATGAAGTGCAGTATCCATCGGAACAGATACTACACTTTGATCTTAGCCAAAATGCCAGGTGAGTAATTTGATTAGTATTATTTACTCCTCTCCAGGAGTTAGGCACAAGGCCAGTTTTATCCTACTCCCACAAGTAAGATGTGACCCAAGGTCGGGTCGGAAAGTGGGGGTTGAAAAGCCAGCGCTCGAGAGGTGAGCACTCTGGCCATTTAAAAATTGCCTGGGCAGCCCCGTCGGCATTCCCCGGTAGGGGCGCCTCAGACAGTAAGCAATTAACTTACTCCTCCCCAAAGAGGGGAGGCCCCCCGAAGGCCAAGACAATACCAGTCATAGGGGTGCAGTATCCATCGGAACAGATACTACACTTTGATCTTAGCCAAAAGGCCAAAATCAAAAAAGGCGTATCACAAATTAGCGTATCGTAGCATTAAACTACGTTAGAACAGAATAACTATTTCTATTGGTCAATTTGGTTCCGGAAAAATTGATGGGAGTTACCATTATTTTTACTTAAGGGGTGATAGATAAAAAAAAAAAAAAAAAAAAAAAAATAATAATAATAATAAATAATAATAATAATAAATAATAAATAATAAATAATAAATAATAAATAATAATAAATAATAAATAATAAATAATAAATAATAAATAATAATAATAAAAATAAAAATAAAAATAAAAATAAAAATAAAAATAAAAATAAAAATTAAAAAAAAAAAAAAAAAAAAAAAAAGATAGATGCGCATCACATTTAACAATATCTGCCTTTAATACCCCCCCCCCATTAAATTAAATGACTGTACTGTGTTGAATTATATGTTCACTTCCTTCTTATAGGGGCAAGAGAATTGTTGAACCATTTTTTTGTGAAAAAAAATCGAAAATCCGGCGTCACTTGATCGCAATCTTAAAAGTAAGAAATTATTTATTTTCTTTCCATTTATCTTTTATAATATATATATATATATATATATATATATGGTAATCACGTAGTTTACCGACCCATGTAATTTTATCGGAAAGGCGATATGCAGTAGCTCAAAAATTGTATTTAAAAAAAGATTATGACATGCTGAATGTATTGGCCTTAAAATCAATTTGGCACTCCAGAAAAGCATTAGACTCTGAGTCAACGTGCCGCTATTCCGAATTCACCACAGCAAGCCGTAATCTCTCCGGTCAGCATTTTTAAAAAGTCAAGATCTTTTGCATGTAAAACTTTAGTATTTTTATTTTAAATATTTTTTTTTAGAAAATAAAAAATCAAATAGGTGGGTTTTTTTTTCCGAAACTTCGAAATATTAATTTTTCGACATTTTACTTTATAATTATTAAGAAAAAAAAAAATACCAGCAAGTTTTAATTATAAAGTTATACATGAAAAAGATTTTGACTTTTAAAAAATTATTACCGGAAAGACAAGATTGCGGCTTACTGTTATGAATTCGGAATAGCGACACGTTGACTCGGAGCCTAAGGGTATCTTTTACTTTACTCCGCAGAGTCGTGAACGGAGTAAAAAAAAAAAAACGAACGAGAAAGTGTTTAAAAACATAAATATGCAACAAGTAAAGGCGACCTACGTCGAGAATAGATATTTTCCTACTTACCTATGACATTTGTTTGTATTTTTACGTAGTATACATGGGTTTTTATTAGATGTAAAAAAAAAAATTCTTTTTTTTTTTTGCACAAAAAGAAAATGGCGCCATTCTTCATTATCTTACATACCCCCCCCCCCCTACGACCGCCATCTTGGAATTGTGCGATGTTGGTGTGACGAACAATTTATTTTCTAATAAATAGCACTTCGAACGGGTTAAAAATACAAACAAATGCCACAGGTAAGTTTGAAAATAACTTTTATCGCCTACAGTTACTTTTATTTGTTGTATATTTGTTTTTTGAGCGTCTACTGAGTAAAGTAAAAGAAACCCGAGCCTAATATTTTTCTGGAGTGCCATCAATTTAGTATTATTGAGATGGGGGGGGGGGGGAGTGATACTTTATAATTTGCAGACACACATTTCTTCCTGGTAAAATGCAAGAGGAACGTTTCCTAGTTAGTCGATTTAAAAAGTTGGAATGGAGAATTGTTGGTGTTTTCCAGTTTAGCGGATACTTAAAAAAAAAAAATAAAACAGAGGAATATCTGTTTGATGTACGTACCTGTCACGCGCTGAATAAATCCTATACCAAAAAATCACGTAAATTAATCAAGTAGTTTTTTTTATAAAAGAAAATAAAATTTTAGCGATGTACGAAAAGAAGTGTAAATATGACAGCCATTTTGAAAGTTTTCAAAGGGGGATAACCGTAACTTATGTGAACTTACTTCAAAAATCGCTCCATTTGATCACGTGACATCGAGACACCAGTTTTAAATCGAATTAAAAAAAACGTTTTGTTGCCTATTTTTTTTTCACCCCTTTTTCGGTCTGTTAGCTGTCGTTATGCCCGAAATTGGCTAAACTAAAAACAATTTCTGAAGACAAAGATAAAATTAAAATTGCTTTTAGGAAGTTCACAAAAGTTTTTGAATTTCTTTTCGAGCAGTCAACACCGACTGTTTTGAACAAGAAAACCACCCTTTAAAATAAGTTAAAACACAAATAAAATTATCCAGGCAGGTAGATGAGTAACTTAACTTGCCGTTGCTAACATTTATTTGTTGCACATTTGTTTTTTCACCCTTTTTTCGTTCTGTTGATTATAGTAAAAGATTCCCTCTTTCTTTTTTGTTCACGTACTAACGAGGAACACTCAATAAAGTTGTTTTATGTATTAGAAATAGACTTCGTCTCATTTTCTATAGGAGTACAATCTTGTACTTTTGTTAAAAATAGTAACCCCTTTTTGAGCTATCGTTGTCTAACGATATTTTCGTGAAGTTACATTTTTGTGACTCATTGTATTTCCTTTTAAATTATTATTATAACGATTGTTAACCGTGCTTTTGAAAATAAAAAAGCAGCTAGCTTCTTCTGTTTTAATGTCAATAAAACTGGATTGAATCACTACCCGATCTCCCTTTTTGCTAATTGTTTGCCCTTAATGTTTCCTTTATTCTATCACCTTTTTGTTAGCCAAAAGTCGGTTTTTACTAACGACCGCAAAATTTCGACAATTCTCGTTTATTTTAACGAGTGAAGAACCCAATCAGAGTACAAACAAAACGCCGTTTGCCACATCTTGTGTGTTAAAAAGGAACAGAGACGATGGTATTTATCTTCCTCTCACAGCGGTAAGATGTGACGCAAGGTCGGAAAAGTGGGATTTGAAAAGCCAGCGCTCCCGAGAAGGGAGAGCACTCTGGCCTACAAAAAATGCCTAGGCAGCCCCGTCGGTGTTCCCCGGTAGGGTCGCCTCAGGCGATTATCAATAAACTAATCTTTTTCTCACAGGGTGAGCTAAGGCTAGTAGTCGTAGCGTCACTATAAGTATAAGCACGGTAGACGCTAGTCATACGAGGAAAAACTCAACGTTTCTTTTAACATTAAACAAATCTTTATTGGGTATCCTATACCGTTGGGGTATAGCTTAGAAAAAGGTAGGACTGGTGTCCGGTGGAAGGAAACCGAGTTCTTTTACTGCCCGGGGAGGTGTGCTCGGAAATCCAGTGGATGGGGGGGGGGGGGGGCAGGAGAGAGGTGAAGAAGAGTTCCTTCTAGGTTGATGGCCAGGGTCTCTCTGACGATCCGTTCCACCGTTCAACAGGGGTGCAAATAGTCCGCAAGGGACTAGCTGAAATCAATACGCCCTGTGAGCCGATTGGTTAGTTTAAGACCAACTTGCCCACAGTGGACGCATAAGAAATAGGTCCTATTTCAGACTGCTACAGGTAGACCTTCTAGAATTGCACAGGACAAACCTACAGACCGGCGAAATCAACGGTTCAAGATCGATATCAGTACCAAATTTAAAACAAATACTATATCTATTGCTTATATCCGTCCCTGGACGGGTGTTCTACTAGTGTATATATATATATATATATATAGAGAGAGAGAGAGAGAGAGAGCTACTGATATTTGCAAGTTGTTTGATATTTATAGTTATCTCATTGAGGATTTTCTATATGATCTAAATTAGGGGTTTATAAAGAGAATATATATTTTTTTAAATTTTGATTGACATTATACATTAATTTGATTTTTTTTCCATCGATACCTTCGGTTTCACGGAAACACTGAAAACTCAAGCTGCAGGCCTAAAGATAACGAATGTAACGGATTCTTCAATCGATGTGTTACACTATCAAAACATCAATTGAAGATTCGGTCACATTCGATATCTTTAGCTTTACGGGCTGAGTTTTCAGTGTTTCCGTGAAACTGAAGGTACTGATGGAATATCAATCTGATGTCTATTGAAATTATATATATATATATATATATATATAAGTTCAAATATATTGATAAAATGAACTTGAAACCGATATTTTCTTTCGAAAGTGCTCAATACAAAGTAGAGCCTTATAAATAAATAAAATGATATAAATATTAGAAACAGTCTACGCGAACTAACCTGTGTTTCGATGTTAGTATATCACTATGGGACTGTACTGACATCGAAACGCAGGTTAGTTCGCATAGGCTGTTCTGATATTGATATAATCGTGTGTGTGTGTGGTTCGATTTACAATGACCTCCTCAGAGCCACTATTCTTTTTGGTCCCCCGATTTATAAAATCGGGGGACTTATGTTTTGAGGCATATCCGTCTGTCCGGATTTTTCTCCACAACCATCCATTGAATTTCTCTGAAATTTTGCATGAAGTTGTAACTTTGGTCAGGTTAGAATGTGATATTCTCCATGACATTTTTGAAAAAAAATCTGGTTAGCCCCCCTCCCCCAGGTGGTCAAAAAGCCTCGAAATGGCAAAAAATGACATTTTTTGCCCCATAACTTTTCATCCATCTATTCAATTTCTCTGAAACTTGGCCAAAATGTGGAGGCAATTGTTCATAATAGAAAATAAGTATCGCTAACCTTGGAAAAAATCTGGTTCGCGCCCCCAGGGGGTCAAAAGCCCCCAAAATGGCAAAAAATGACCCTTTTCTCCCATAACGTTTGATCCATCCATTCAATTTTTCTGAAACTTGGCCAAAATGTAGAGGCAATTGTTCTGGATATAAAATGAGCATCCTTGACCTCAGAAAAATTCTGGTTCGCGCCCCCTGGGGATCAAAGGGGGGTCAAAAATGCCCCAAATTGTGTGGCTTGTTCTTTTTTTTATCCCCCTCCCACAGCGGCAAGATGTGACACAAGGTCAGGAAAGTGAGATTGAAAAGCCAGCGTCCTAGAGGATGAGCACTTTGGCCCACAAAAAATGCCTGGACAGCCCCGACTGTATTACCCGGTAGAGGCACCTCGGGAGATTAGTAATAAACTAACTCCTCAAAGGGTGAGAAGGCAAAGCCTGGGAGGGTGGGCCTCCTAGGACTGCACAGGACAATCCCTAAGACCGGCGGAATCAAGGCCCGAAGGCCAATACGGTACCGGTCGACAGTGTAGCATCCATCAGAACAGATACTACACTTTCAATTATTTATTTGCAGAAAATATGAAAAAATTACATTCAAAACAAATTAGGCACAAGGCCATCAAAAGTGTGGGGTAGGAGGGGGGTTGTTGGTCATCCTTTGTCTAAGGTAATAAAATTGTCTATCGTACTTTTAACTAGAATCATCTCAGTCACCACAATACCACATTTGCTCTAGGGGCCGTCCTACTTAGGCTATTATAGAATTAGTTTGCAATTTAAAAACATTTTCATAGTTCTTTCATAAATAAATAAATATGGTTATTTATACAGAAATTCATCGGTGTATAATGGGGGGGGGGGAAACGTAACCCTTTCTAAATATAAGACTGACCAATCTTTTCCGGTTTGTTCAGAACCGAAAACAAGCAAGCCCATCTCTAAATGGGAGTGGGATCTAAGTGGAAGAAAAAAAGAAAGTTTGGAGGATAGGTGGTGTCCTTCCAAGATAAGTGCAAATTGGGGGAGGTTGAGGACAAAAAATTGAAAGTGGGAGAGTGGGCAATGCCCACTCTCCCACTTTCATATTGGAGGATTTCTATTACCAGGAGGATGGGGTAACTCATTCATTCGACTCTATAAAAGGCTAAACTTACCCGAAGGGCTGGAGTCCGACCGAACCAGGAACTGTGCACGCCATGCTCAGGCAGGGAACACGTACTCATACTTGACTCCTTTTCGTACACACAAGCTCGCTACTTGTATCCACCTTTTTTTTTTCAAAAACAAAACAAAACAAGGAGTGTAATCTTTTCCTATCACATCTGATCTTGACCTTCAGCTGGTGCTTAAAAAATGCGATCAAATCCTGATCAGCAAAAGATTCAACCCTCTGTTCATCTCTCAGATGCGACGTCCACACCACCATTCGCGCTACAGCCAGGATTGCGAGAAACACCATTCGTCTCTCCCCATCCGACGGCGACCAGACATCGTCGATTACGTAGGCTAGTTTTAGCGGCTGCTTGAGATCAATACGAGCCGTCACTTCATTGACGTACTCCAGTACTGCTGGAGCTTATGGCACAGGAAGAAAACGTGATCCAAGCGTTTTCTCTCAAAAAGCGTGTCGCAATGGGGACACTCGGGCGAGCCCTAAATTCTGGAACTGTGCAGTATGGCATTAAGGGGTAACGCATTCCGGGCCAATCGTCGCAATTTGATCTCAGCCAAAAGGCCATTCTATTCCACTGCTAATATTTATTTATATATAGAGTGAGTCCCTACTGAACACTTTCGGGGTTTTGTTGAATAGAATAGTGACTCTGAAAAGGTCGACTTTGAACTCTAATAGGCTAATAAGCCTAAACTAATCATATATATATATTGTTTAAGGTCTCAATTAAAACGAATTGGATTTATCGCGTTTTGCGTTCGAACTCCTCATATATATATATGAGGAGTTCGAACGCAAAACGCGATAAATCCAATTCGTTTTAATTGAGACCTTAAACAATAAAACCACGAATATATTAAATCTAGACTTCGAATGAAAACTGTTATTTCGGTATTATATCATGTAACGCATAGTTTTGGGTGTCATCGAGTGTTGATCTTTTTGTAGGGACAGTTTCGTGATTTTGAAAATGACGTTTATCGCGTTTTGCATTCAAACTCTTCATATATATATATATATATATATATATATATGAGGCGTCCGTGTTTCATACGTGCAGGGAATCGTAAGGCTGTAGCTTAATTGTCATAGATGTTTCATACCAGCCGAGGATATGTCCACGACAGTCAGTCCGACACGGTGGGCCGTTGTGGCATCGGCTGGCCCTGTGCAGTCTGGCTGAGGTATGGTTCGGTGCAGTTCTAGGAGGTCCACCCTCCCAGGCTTTACCTTCTCACCCTTTGAGAAGTGATTAGTATATTGCGAATCGCCTGGGGGCGCCCCTACCGGGGAATGCCGACACGGCTGTTGAGGCATTTTTTGTAGGTCAGAGTACTCAATCTCTTGTGCGCTGGCTTTTCAATCCCCCTCCCCCCCGACCTTGTGTCACATCTTTCCGCGGTGGGAGGGAGATAAAGAACAGCTCTACTCGCGTATTGAGCACTGTTGAAGTGAATACTGGAAATCTATACATAATATATTATATCACCTTATAACATTGTATGTGTATATACATGAAATAATAAATTATATATATATATATATATATATATATATATATATATAATGCGCCTCCACATATAACCTTTTATTGCCCCCACCTCCCCACTCCCCCCACTGTAAGGGGATTTTTTTTTAGTTGTAGTGAAAGCAGCACTGACTGCTTTTTGGTGTGGCTGGGTGGTTGCTGGTAACACAGCAACAGAGAGATATATTGCTACGACGATTCCATAAGGTATATCTCTCTTTCTCTCTCCCTCTCTTTCTCTCTCCCTCTCTTTCTCTCTCCCTCTCTTTCTCTCTCCATCTCTTTCTCTCTATCTCTTTCTCTCTCTATCTCTTTCTCTCTCTATCTCTTTCTCTCCCTCTCTTTCTCTCCCTCTCTTTCTCTCCCTCTCTTTCTCTCCCTCTCTTTCTCTCCCTCTCTTTCTCTATCTCTCTTTCTCTATCTCTCTTTCTCTATCTCTCTTTCTCTATCTCTCTTTCTCTATCTCTCTTTCTCTATCTCTCTTTCTCTATCTCTCTTTCTCTATCTCTCTTTCTCTATCTCTCTTTCTCTATCTCTCTTTCTCTATCTCTCTTTCTCTATCTCTCTTTCTCTATCTCTATCTCTCTATCTCTATTTCTCTATCTCTCTTTCTCTATCTCTCTTTCTCTATCTCTCTTTCTCTATCTCTCTTTCTCTATCTCTCTTTCTCTATCTCTATCTCTCTATCTCTATCTCTCTATCTCTATCTCTCTTTCTCTATCTCTCTTTCTCTATCTCTATCTCTCTATCTCTTTCTCTCTTTCTCTATCTCTTTCTCTCTTTCTCTATCTCTTTCTCTCTTTCTCTATCTCTTTCTCTCTTTCTCTATCTCTATCTCTCTTTCTCTATCTCTATCTCTCTTTCTCTATCTCTATCTCTCTTTCTCTATCTCTATCTCTCTCTCTCTTTCTCTCTATCTCTCTCTCTATCTCTCTATCTATCTCTATCTATCTATCTCTATCTCGTTCACTTTCTCTGCTTTCTCCGCCGAGCACCGTGCGCGACAAGCACTTCATAACGGCATTGTTGTGGTCGCATTCGATGCACTTTCCCAAATAAAAATCTACCTGCATTTCTCCTTTTCTCCTCCGGGTGGAACACTTCTTTCTTCTACATTCATGTTCACCTCAAAAGACTAACAACACCTTTTCCTTCTTTTTCACACAACAACCAAACGTCATTAACCCCGGTCGCTTCGTCTCAAATTATCCGTGTGTTTTTCTATCTCTGACGATATGGAATTCCATCCGTTACCAAAGATTCTTGCAGGTGAGTTGCACCCAAATACTTTCTTCGTATTTTCCATGAACAGCCCCCCCCCTTTCATATAATAATAATAATAATAATAATAATAATAATAATAATTCATATGATCGTAATTTCTACTAATCAAAGAAATCTTGCCCGTCCTCTTCTCACATGCCAATTAAAGGCATTTTTAACAGAAAAAATCGGATATATATATATATATATATATATATTTGGGTGTGTGTATGTACGTACATATATATATATATATATATATATATATATATATATATATATTGGTATTTGTGCGTGTATGTAGATATTTGTGGGTATTTGTGCGTGTATGTAGATATTTGTGGGTATTTGTGCGTGTATGTAGATATTTGTGGGTATTTGTGCGTGTATGTAGATATTTGTGCGTGTATGTGGGTATTTGTGTGTATGTATATGTATTTGTGTGTATATATGTGTGTTTATATATATTATTTGTATATTGTGTGTGTGAATATATATTTGCGTGCGTTTATATTTGTATATATTTGTGTGTGTGTATATATATATATATATATACATATATGTATATATTTGTATGTATTTCTATGTATAGAATTGACTGCTAAACTAATTTTCCGATGATCACGCATTTTAGACTATAGCTGCTAGGCGTAAGGGGTCAAGAGGTGGGCTATATTTAGTTTAATAATTTATTCATCTTTTCATTGATCCCCCCCACCCCTCCAATATAATAATAGCCGTCTTGTATCTGTATATTTATTTATATGTTCGCTATTTCTGCTAATAGTTAATTCATCAACGAAATCTTGCCTGTCCCCATCTCACACGTAAATTGTTTTAACCATGAAAAAATATATAAAAGGTAAGATTTTTTTGGTGATCGCTCGAGGCAAAGTAGAACCCCCACCCCCAAAAAAAAACAATAACACAGACCCCGACGATTCTGCACGGATAAACGTATTGTTCTCGGTTCGTTATAAATAGTTTCTTGTTTAAAGGTAAAAAAAAAAAAAGAGATGTTATTGTGACATGATAAAAATGTTGCGTATTTGTTCGAAAAATGTAACATTATTTTCCTCATTTTTCAAATATCAGCTAATTTAGTATATTAAGACATAATATATATATATAATAAATATTTGCTATTGTTTATTATCTATGTACGTATACGTTTCGTCCTTTTTTCAATCGGGACTCATCAGCATAGAGATATGACTATTCACTACCGGTCATGCGACTCGAAACCCCGGACCTCAAGTATTTTTCAACTCCAGTCCCACGTCGCTAATCGCTGGGCCAATTGTAAACAGCGAATAAACTATGATAATTTTAACACTTTAACGGCGGCTTTGACGTCGAGGCATTCTACTTCTATTAAGGGAAGGAATGATGCATTATAAGCAAGTGACGTCATGCTGTATTAATACTACCAATTACAGTGCTCTACTTTCAAGGAGCGACAAATAATAAATATTTTTTATTGTTTATTATCTATGTACGTATACGTTTCGTCCTATATATATATATATATAATGAAAAAAGAAAAGTCAAAATTATTTAGATATTCATCAACGTTTCGTCTTTATTTCAAGACTTCCTCAAGATGATTCGAATTGTGTAGACAAAACGTTGATGAATATATAAATAATTTTGGTTTTTCATTTTCCATCACGTTGGAATATTATTTCCATAATTTTAAGTTAAATATTTCACATAATCTAAAGACACCATTAAAATTGTCCATCGATTCTATCTGGGATCACTAGCAGCTGTTATCGGTTAGGTCCATAAAATAACTGAAATCGCTCCAGACAAGGCATGAAGCCACTTGATTTAAGAAGCTAATAAGAATTAAATATGATTATCGCAAAGACAGGAGATGCCTATTGGCCTTAGTCTTAAAAAGGCCAAGGTTATAGGTAGGAGGAAAACAGTCAGCAGGAAGAGTGTTCCACAAGCCTGCAGTTATTGAAAATAAGCTACTGGAATGGGAAGCTGTATTACAATGAGGTATCAAAACAGCGAATTGATAGAGACCACTAGACCGATGAGCTAAACGAGCTGGACCAAAAGAAGCAGGGCATAGATCACACAGTTCCGAAGAACACATGCCATAATAGTACTTATGGAAAAGACTGAGACTAGCAACATGACGTCTGTGAGAGCGTAGAGAAGAAAGGTTGCGGTCAATCAAATTACAGATACGTTTCTGTATGTTATAAAGAACACTGAAATGGGACAGATTCATAAGTCTGTGGGGGTCGTCATACCTTTTTTTGGTGATAACTTCCTCCACAAATAAAAATAATAATAAGAAAACTTACATGCAAAATCAACGGAAGTTTATTTACTGAAATAAACATATTAACAAATAGAATATATTACTTTTTGTAATGAGTTCATGAGTCCTTCCTTTAGTTTCAGGGTAAGTAAAAAGAAGAATGTCTTTTCTTTTGTTGAATGTTCCTTTGTTACAAAATGTTAAAAGAGGCCATAGGTAATGTTCGCCTGTGAAATTGTATGAAGCGCGCGAAAGGGTGAAATGGAAGAGTGATAGTAAGATGCGTGTAACCTCCGGATGAAAAGTCAGTTGAAAGAGAAAGTTTGGTGTTTGTGTGTGCTTAAATACTATTTGGATAGGCTCCAGCGAGCTTAAGGAGAAAAGTTTAGAAAAATATGTCTTTGGACATATCATTGGACAGAAATATCATTGGACAGAAATATCACGTGGTGTGCTCTCAACTACGTCCGCTCGTTTTGAGTTGATTTAATATATAAGGCCACATCGGAATTTGCGTGGGCGTTATTTTATATTTGTCACGCGCCAATACAATTATATTCACTCTGCGCGCCTAAATTGTATTTATCCCAAACAACAATTTTTATTCGAATCTTAACCGTGTCAACTGGCACAAGCCCAAATATGACAACAGTACTCCATTACAATTATTTAATGAAAAAATCTGTATAGTAACCAGAAAAATCGAGGTAGTCTGCCATAAAAAAAAAACAGACCCTTCTCATCAGAATTCCGGAACAAAGTATAAGCAAAAAGTTGAGGTTCGTCAACTTCGGGGAAATAAGAGCCTAAAAAAAAATGGCAGGCTAAATAAACTGTTCATGATTCACCCCTAAAGATGTGGTAATAAAAACGTTTCCGAGAGTATTACCACATCTTAATAAGTGTTAATGAGCTGGATAGTTTGTCAGTTAATTAATGAAGAATATTATGAGAGGATTGAAAACGGTGAATGGAATGGATAAAATTTTATATATTCGTCGTCATTCAAATGACAATCTACCTAGCTCATTAACGCATATCCTCGAGCGGCTTTTAGCTTTGATAAGTGATTATTCGTTAAAAAAAGTAGTTCCCTGTGAAGGCAATTACTTAAAAAAAAAAAAAATACATAAAAAGAATCAAAAAAATCAAAAAAATCTTCGGTAAACGTTAAGATTGACGGCATAAACAGAATGCGATGTAAAACTGTATAAGCGATAAAAATGATTTTGTTATTTTTATTTAAATATTATTAAATAAGGAACCATTTCGACTTAAAATCTATTTAGTATTACGCATGTAATCTGAAGAAGAGCACGTTTGAAATGTGTAAATATGCTAGAATAATCGATTTTTTAATAAAAAGGAACCGGAAGTAGTTAGTTTACCATGTTTTTTTGTATCGTTCAAGACGAAAAAAGTATTAAAACGACTTTTTCCCCTATTACTACGTAATACTAAATTGATTTTAACTCTAAACGTTCGTTATAGAATAATCTTCAACTTATATATATATATATATATATATATATATATATATATATATATATATATATATATATTACCACCGATACACTCATTTTATTCAAATTTTTGAAGAAACTGTTTAAGCCGTCAATCTTAATGATTACCAAATCCTCTTATGAATATTCCATAAGACTTATTTGTAGTGCTGTCATCTGGATAATTTCAATCTGTCTCCAGATTGCGGGTTCTTCCTTCCTCTTTGAGTTTTTTGGCATGATTCCAAGTACTTTGATTAGGATTGGTACTACCAATACCTTCTTGTTCCATATTTTTCTCATCACGCTTGAGATCAAGTATTTTCCTTTCTGTTTCATTTGGAAGCAAAGCTACAAACCTTTTTCATATACGTGATGTATTCGTGATTTAAAACTGATTGTAATTGGTGATACCATTCGAGCACAGGGTGGAGCAGGTGTTAGTGTGATTGCAAGAATTAGAAGTGGATGGAGTAAGTTCAGGGAACTTCTGTCATTACTAACTAGCAGAGCGTTACCACTGTCGACCAAGGGAAGAGTCTATCAGGCATGTGTACACAGTGTGATGTATGGAAGTGAAACCTGGCCAGTGAGGGTTGAGGACATGCGTTGCATGGCGAGAAATATGAAAAAATGATGGATGTGTAATGTGAGTTTTAAAGACAGGCTTAGATCTGTTGATCTCGGAGGAAAATTAAATCTGAACAGTATGGGGTGATGTGCGCAGAACGGAAGACTTCGAAGTATGGCGATATTGAAAGAATGAATGAGTTCTTAGGTTAGTAAATGTAGAACAGTTGAGGTAGCAGGTTCAGTTCAAAAAAGAAGGCCAAGAAAAACATGGGAGAAAGCGATAAAAATGGACTTGAGGGATAAATAAAGACCTGGTCAGAGATAGGTAAGTTTGTAAGTCAATTTATAAAAGCCATCCAACACATGCCAGCATGTAAAATGGACGTTAAACCGAATATAATGATTATGTAACCGTTTTGGTGTTCACGTAGATGTTTAAATATCCACAGGATTTCGTATTTATTCGTATACTAGCAGGACTTGGGTCCTGACGTTGCCCTTTCCCACTTGCGAACTCCCATATTACTATCTTTATTTAAATTTTTTACTTTCTATAAGTATCAATATTTAAGTTATTTGTTAGATGTAGTTTAAATTAAAGTCGGTGTAATGATCCATGTGAAAGTAGAAAAGGAACTATTTTCCAGTGAATCTGAATTTATGTCTCGTGAAATTTTGTTAATGTTGTCGATGGGATGAGTGAGAGTACATACCAGTGACAGGTAAGTTCTCCTGACTTCATCTGGTTATTCTCATGGAGTACTGTCTTCATGGAGTACTGTCTTCATGGAGTACTGTCTTCATGGAGTACTGTCTTCATGGAGTACTGTCTTCATGGAGTACTGTCTTCATGGAGTACTGTCTTCATGGAGTACTGCCTTCATGGAGTACTGCCTTCATGGAGTACTGCCTTCATGGAGTACTGCCTTCATGGAGTACTGCCTTCATGGAGTACTGCCTTCATGGAGTACTGCCTTCATGGAGTACTGCCTTCATGGAGTACTGCCTTCATGGAGTACTGCCTTCAAGGAATATAGATAATTATCTTACCTATAGAATTATATTTGAAAACTTTATTCTGCATTAAATAACCCATAGATGGTTGATATGCCGAAAACCAAACCAATTCTAATTTCATCTAAATCTGACAAAATACATTCAAAGATGAACCAGGATTAAATATTAAAATCGAAAGTAAAATTTTATTTTCTAACAATATGGACCAATATGCACCCTATCAAACCAACAGAACAGATTTTGTATGAAACTTTTGTTACGAAAGCTATCGAGCACTAATGTAGGGGAAAAAAACTGGCTTTACTCTTAAATATATATACGCACACACACACACATATATATATATATATATATATATATATATATAATAATCCAGGTAAAACATCCACAGGGTAATAATCCAAAGAATTTCAAACGGGTTTATAAAAAGTGCTCAATATCAAATAGAGCTTTTATATATGATTATTTTTATTTACACAGAAAGAATGAAATGGAGAAAAAAGAAATTTAAAATTTTAAAATTTGGAAAGTCACGTGTTGGGATCGTTAAGAATCAAAATCTCAAAATGAAAAAAAAATAAAAATAAAAATATTAATATAAAAGATAATAAATAAAATAAAGTGAAAAGAGAGAGATATAATAAAAGGGTAGAGTAAAAAGATAAGCTAGATAGATAGATACAAAGATAGATAGAGATAAAACGAGGTCGTTTACGATCGAGCCAGAAGTGGGGAAAGGAGACACATGCGATGCGACATGTCAGAAATCATTCTAGGGTTTTTTAAACCCCAGACCGACTCTGGCAAGTAGCACAAGTTTAAATCAGCGATAGTATTAGTAGCAACATATATGTGTGTGTGTGTGTGTTGGGGGGGGGGGGGGGTGGAGAGCAGGGGTCGTTAATACATTGGGCTACTGATTTTGTTTTTAGTTTTAACCGTTTTTTAAAAATAGTTTTTTATACTTCATATATTATCTTTTATATTAATATTTTTATTTTTTATTTTTTTAAATTTCGATTTTGAGATTTTCGTTCTTAACGGTCCCAACCACGTGACTTTCCAAATTTTAAAATTTAAAATTTCTTTTTTTCTCCATTTCATTCTTTCCAAATATGATCTAAGGTTAAGATCGGATTCCAACTCTGCCTGATGAGATCTCAGTTTATAATAGCTGTTGATCGATAACATCGACATGCCAGTGTCGCAGATTTTGTACATGTCTGTGTAAATAAAAATAATCATATATATATATATATATATATATATATTTTAATTTCTTTTTTTTAATAAATAGTTATTATCATTACCTACAGACACCAGTGTTTCATGCTTATGCACTCTTTAGTGTAAGGGATGTTAATTACTGCCGGTCGAAGGATTCGAACCCAGTTGCAAAGTCATCTTTGATTCTCCAGCTTGATATTCAACCCCAAGGCCACCATCAATTAACATGGGAATGAAGAGAATTTAAACTCTATAAATGTCAAATCAGCAAACATATACAGTAAGCTAAGTCAAATAGTGTTCAACAGCAGAGGCCAGAACATCGCTTTACGCATAGTGTGACTGCTTATTTTCAAATTCTTCTAGAGGCTGAATCCTTGTATTTAAGGGGGTGATAACAATATATACAGGGTGATTGGAAAGTAACGCCCTATATTTGTAAGTTATTGCTGAAATATAATTCTTACAAGAAATGAATGGGATGAGCAAGAGTTATGAATTATGCGTTAGTTTTTCCTTTAGTCCTCACATTCCACGAATTATGTTTTTGACAATGGGGAAAAAATACTGTTTTCTTGATCGGTTACTGTTTTCAATACTCTCATAGTATTCATCACCATTAATATGTCAATCTATCCATCTTGTTAACCCTAATCTTCGAGTGGGTGTTTAGCCTTGATAAGTTTTAACTCATTAGGAAAAAAAAGAAAAAAAAAAAAAAAGTTCCTTTTGAAATCAGTTGATGCGGTTTCCAGGCAGCTTTAGAAGCTGGTGGTGATTGCTGGCACCGATATCGAATTTTGAATAAAACCCCATGCTATACACTTTTTTATCATATTCATTTCTTGTAAAAATTATATTTTAGTAATAAATTACAAGCACTTAATAATAGGGAGTTACTTTCCAATCACTGTGTGTGTGTGTGTGTATATATATATATATATATTTTTAATGAATATTTATTATATATTCAAGAAAGCCTTTAAAAAAAAATTACAACTAATAACTGTCATTTAATTTTCGACCGATCTGTATATTTTTAACTTACTGAAACTGTTTTAAAGTTTTCATTTCAAAATAAGTTACAGTATCTTGAAGCTTATGGACGCATGTGTTCAGTCATTGTTTGTTAAAGCTATACGAGAGTCGAAAAGAATTCTGAACTAAAAAAAATTAAAAAAACTTTAAAAAAGTTTCAGAAATGTAAAACTATGCAGGTCGGTAGAAAATTCAATTTTCTTGGCGTTTCGTAAAAGTTATTTGTTGTATATTTTGTTTGCTTTTGATTTCTCACGTGTTAACTATACTACACGAGTGTTATTTTTACATGGGTACACACTCACCTTTCTTGCAATGGTTTTTCCCATGTCTAAAATAGCGGTTCTCATCATATCATCGAAGTTAAGCAACATTGAACCTGGTTAATACTTAGATGGGTGACCATTTGGGAATACTTGGTGCTGTAAACAAACACTCCACACAGGTATAGGAATAAGTACGAACCTTGCTGGGAATATATAACTGGCGACAGACTAGCATCCTGTCACTGGGGTTGTTTAGGTCATCGCTCCCCACTTAATGCTATAACATGCAGAGATACGCAACGGTCCTTAGAACCTTTTGGGTTTCGAAAGGAATATTGCATGTGCTGACTAGGTTTTGTTCATACCAAGTCGAGGATACATCCCCGACAATCAATCCGACGGAGTCTGGGTCATTTTTGAGTAGGTGATAACCTTACATCTGTCGGGCTTAGGTATGATTCTGTGCGGTTTTAGGAGGTCAACCCTCCCATGTTTTACCTTCTCTCTTTGCGAAGGGGTTAGTTTATATCTAATCGCCAGAGGCGCCCTTATCGAGGAATGCCGACGGGGCTGCTCAGGTATTTTTTGATGGCCACAGTGCACACACCTCTTGTGTGCTGGCTTTTCAATCGCCACCTTCCGACCTTGTATCACATTTTCTCGTGATGGGGTGGGGGTGGGGTTAATACCTACTACTACATGACACCATGCATGGAGTATTGTTGTCACATCTGGGCTGGTGCATCATCTACTACTCTCTCCCTCCTTGACAAGGTCCAAAAAAGAGTCGCCAACCTAATAGGTCCCTCACTGTCAACCAAGCTCCAGTCCCTGTCCCATCGCCGCAATGTAGCATCCTTGTGGCTTGTTTTACAAATACTTCAATGGATTATGCTCCGATGAATTGGCTACTCTGGTGCCCCCTCGACGTAAATTCATTAGACCAACTCGACAATCAACTAAATCCCATCCATTCACTGTGGAGGTCCCCAGATGTCGGAGAGCTTTCTACTCAAATAGCTTCTGTCCTTGTGGTGCTGGCCTCTGGAACTCCCTCCCTGCCCCCTGTTTCCCCGACAGTACTGACATGCAGAAATTTAAAATTAATGTAAACAGACATCTCGCTGCGCAGATCCCAGTTTAGGTTGACCCCCCCCCCCTCAACCTTCTCCCTTTTCTTTCTTCTCAGTATTGATTTACTCCTCTCCAGGAGTTAGGCACAAGACCAGTTTTTATCTTACTCCCACAAGTAAGATGTGACGGGTCGGGAAAGTGGGGTTTAAAAATTGCCTGGGCAGCCTTGTCGGCATTCCCCGGTAGGGGCGCCTCAGGCAGTAAGCAATAAACTTACTCCTCCCCAAAGAGGGGAGGCGAAGCCTGGGAGGGTGGGCCTCCTAGAACTGCACAGGACAGACCCATAGACCGGCGTAAATCAAGCCCCGAAGGCCAAGACAATACCAGTCTATGGGGTGCAGTATCCATCGGAACAGATATTACACTTTGATCTTAGCCAAAAGGCCAAGACTGCGAAGCCCCTTACGTCTACAGTGGCGGCCTGCCTTGTTTGGGGTGAACTATGTTAAAAAAAAAAAAAGGACCAGAACGGACGCTGCACATATTTTTACACTGGTACAAACCCACCTTTTTGCAAAAGTTTTTCTCATGCTCTAACTAGGCAGTTTGGAGGGAGATGAGGGATAGGGATGCCCCCCCCCCCCGTAGTGGAGTAGGGAACCCCCTGCCCTTATGCTCCTTCATGTCTATAACTTTGGGCATAGATAAACTTTTACTTTCTCTATCCCTGATCCGAGCCTTGACCCCTCGAGCCCGATAGACATGTTTCTTTTATAAACATTTTCAAAGTCACTTCCTGTTTTTATAAACGTGAAATATTTTTCTTTTCTTTATCCCCTCACCCTCGCCCTAAGACAGCAGAAATATATACTCAACCAAATCTATCATCATCGTTTAATTGTATTTCTTATGAAACAAGGAACATCCGTTTTTTGTTTTTTGTTTTACGGCATATCAACCCTTTTTATGCTATTTAATGCTGATTCCAGTCCTTATGGTAAAAAAAAGTGTTTAAAGTTCTTGGCCTCTTTAAATATCTATTCATATTGGTCCTCCGATTTATAAAATCGGGACTTATGTTTTGAGGCATGTCCGTCCGTCCCTCCGGATTTTTCTCTGCAACCATCCATTGAATTTCTCTGAAATTTTGCATGAAGTTGTAACTTTTGTCAGTTTAGAAAGTGACATTCTCCGATTTTTGAAAAAATGTCTGGTTAGCCCCCTAGGGGGTCAAAAGGCCCCGAAATGACAAAAAATGACATTTTTTGCCCCATAACTTTTCATCCATTTATTCAATTTCTCTGAAACTTGGCCAAAATGTGGAGGCAATTGTTCCTAATAGAAAATAAGTATCGTTGACCTTGGAAAAAATCTGGTTCGCGCCCCCAGGGGTTCAAAAGCCCCCAAATGGTAAAAAATAACCCTTTTCTTCCATAACGTTTGATCCATCCATTGAATATTTCTGAAACTTGGCCAAAATGCAGAGGCAATTGTTCTGGATATAAAATGAGCATCCTTGACCTCAGAAAAATTCTGCTTCGCGCCCCCAGGGGGTCAAAAATGCCCCAAATTGCCCAAATTTATTGCATTTTACACTCGCCACATCGAGTCACATACAGAGGCGGACCACGCATGTGTGGCTTGTTTTCTTTGTTTTGTTTTACGGCATATCAATCCTTTGAAAGTTTGTCAAAAAATACACCTTCTGTTAGATTATGTTGTAAACACCAGCTTCTTTTAAATATTCAATTATTTTGCCTGGGTTTACCCGGAGAAGTACCTCCTCCGGGTCTACTTTCTTGTAATATTTTTCTCCAGTCTGTTCTACGTCCAGATAATTTGTCATATATATATATAGACCTCCTGGCATGGTATTTAAATTTTTTTTTTTTTTTAACATATTTCACCCCAAACCAGGCAAACCGCCACTGTAGACGTAAGGGGCTACTGAGAATTAGGGTGTAGGTTTTGGGTGTCATCCTAAGTTGAGATCTGTGTAGCGAGATATCTGTTTACATTAGTTTTCAAACCTCTGCATGTCAGTAGAGTCGGGAGCAGGGAGGGAGTTCCAGAGGCCGGTAGCATGAGGAAAGAAGCTATTGGAGTAGAAGGCTCTCCGGCATCTAGGGACCTCCACAGTGAATGGATGGGATTTAGCTGATTGTCGAGTTGGTCTAGTGTATTTACGTCGAGGTGGCCACCAGAGCAGCCAGTTCATCGGAGCACAATCCATTGAAGTATTTGTAAAACAAGCACAAGGATGCAATATTGCAGCGATGGGACAAGGTATGCAAATTGAAGCTGCTTTCCTCCCAATGAGGTAAGAATGAATGATATTTGTCTGGATAATATCACTTGTACTTTTTTGGTCATTTTAGTAGGATCATTTTTTTTTACCAGCATTTATTTACTCCTCCCCAGGAGGTTAGGCACAAGGCCAGTTTTATCTTACTCCCACAAGGTAAGATGTGACCCAAGATCGGGTCGGGAAAGTGGGGCTTGAAAAGCCAGCGCCCGAGAAGGTGAGCACTCTGGCCATTAAAAATTGTTTGGGCAGCCCCGTCGGCATTACCCGGTAGGGGCGCCTCAGGCAGTAAGCAATAAACTTACTCCTCCCTAAAGAGGGGAGGCAAAGCCTGGGAGGGTGGACCTTGCAGAATTGCACAGGACAAATCTACAGACTGGCGGAATCAAGCCCCGAAGGACAAGACGACACCGGTCTATAGGGTGCGGTATCCATCGGAACAGATACTACACTTTTTTCCTAGCCAAAAGAAGTGGGTTTTATTATTTATGCAGGGGCAAACTTTAAAAAAAAAAAAATTGAAAAATGTCCCCTTAAATCTGAAGAAAAAAAATCCCCTCAAGTTTACTTTTTGCAGACTTGAGGGGAATTTTTTTTCTTGGGAACAAAAAAAAAAAAACATTTAATTTTTTTAGAAACATTTTTTTTTTTTTTTTTAACGAAAAAGCAAAAAAAGTTCGGACTAATTTTATTTTAGATATTTCCTTAAGTGTGAAATATTTAATTTTTAGGGGTAGACATTTTTGTCAGCCAGTATTGTAACCTATTCCTTCTCTATTAAGATTTTGAAGGGCATATTTTTTGGAGTTAGGAGTCCAATGGATTAAACGTTGGTAGTGGGTTCTCTTTTCAGGCTTGGTTGGTCTTGAAGTAATTCTACAATCCCTTTTTATTATTACTAGTAAAGATATGCTCCCTCCGGACGCATATTTTTACTAGACTAAAAGGATTATATAATTGTGAACGAACTACATACAATACGTAGTTAAAGAAAAATAAATTGTTTTAAGGTTTAAAAATAATTTTCTCCTCGTCCTCCTCCTCGCCTCTCTCTTTCTCCTCGTCCTCCTCCTCAGCTCTCTCTTTCTCCTCGTCCTCCTCCCCCTCCCCTCTCTTTCTCCTCGTCCTCCTCCTCCTCGCCTCTCTCTTTCTCCTCGTCCTCCTCCTCCTCGCCTCTCTCTTTCTCCTCGTCCTCCTCCTCCTCGCCTCTCTCTTTCTCCTCGTCCTCCTCCTCCTCGCCTCTCTCTTTCTCCTCGTCCTCCTCCTCCTCGCCTCTCTCTTTCTCCTCGTCCTCCTCCTCGCCTCTCTCTTTCTCCTCGTCCTCCTCCTCGCCTCTCTCTTTGTCCTTGTCCTCGTCCTGCTCCTCCTCCTCTCTCTTTCTCCTCGTCCTGCTCCTCCTCCCCTCTCTTTCTCCTCGTCCTGCTCCTCCTCCCCTCTCTTTCTCCTCGTCCTCCTCCTCCTCGCCTCTCTCTTTCTCCTCGTCCTCCTCCTCCTCGCCTCTCTTTCTCCTCGTCCTGCTCCTCCTCCTCTCTCTTTCTCCTCGTCCTGCTCCTCCTCCTCTCTCTTTCTCCTCGTCCTGCTCCTCCTCCTCTCTCTTTCTCCTCGTCCTGCTCCTCCTCCTCTCTCTTTCTCCTCGTCCTGCTCCTCCTCCTCTCTCTTTCTCCTCGTCCTGCTCCTCTCTCTTTCTCCTCGTCCTGCTCCTCTCTCTTTCTCCTCGTCCCCCTCCTCTCTCTTTCTCCTCGTCCCTCTCCTCTCTCTTTCTCTTCGTCCCTCTCCTCTCTCTTTCTCTTCGTCCCTCTCCTCTCTCTTTCTCTTCGTCCCTCTCCTCTCTCTTTCTCTTCGTCCCTCTCCTCTCTCTTTCTCCTCGTCCCTCTCCTCTCTCTTTCTCCTCGTCCCTCTCCTCTCTCTTTCTCCTCGTCCCTCTCCTCTCTCTTTCTCCTCGTCCCTCTCCTCTCTCTTTCTCCTCGTCCCTCTCCTCTCTCTTTCTCCTCGTCCCTCTCCTCTCTCTTTCTCCTCGCCCCTCTCCTCTCTCTTTCTCCTCGTCCCTCTCCTCTCTCTTTCTCCTCGTCCCTCTCCTCTCTCTTTCTCCTCGTCCCTCTCCTCTCTCTTTCTCCTCGTCCCTCTCCTCTCTCTTTCTCCTCGTCCCTCTCCTCTCTCTTTCTCCTCGTCCCTCTCCTCTCTCTTTCTCCTCGTCCCTCTCCTCTCTCTTTCTCCTCGTCCCTCTCCTCTCTCTTTCTCCTCGTCCCCCTCCTCTCTCTTTCTCCTCGTCCCCCTCCTCTCTCTTTCTCCACGTCCCCCTCCTCTCTCTTTCTCCTCGTCCCCCTCCTCTCTCTTTCTCCTCGTCCCCCTCCTCTCTCTTTCTCCTCGTCCCCCTCCTCTCTCTTTCTCCTCGTCCCCCTCCTCTCTCTTTCTCCTCGTCCCCCTCCTCTCTCTTTCTCCTCGTCAACCTCCTCTCTCTTTCTCCTCGTCAACCTCCTCTTCCTCTCTCTTTCATCCCTTCTTACATCTTCCACTTTTTCTCTTCTCTCTCACTGCCTCCTTGCCTCCATATTCCTCTTTTCCTCTCTATTCCTATTTTTCATCCTTGATTTACATTCTTTCTCTTCCTTTTCCCCCCTCTTTTTTCCTCCCCCCCCCCTCTTTCTTTCTTTCCCCCCCTCTTTCTTGCTTTCCCTCTACATCTCTTTCCTTCCAATCACTGTGCCATTCAAAACAAAACAATCTATTGGACGAAAAGTATATCTAACTCAATATTTAAACGTTTGCTCGCTTTCCACCACTCATTTCTTCTTCGGATCAATAATTCCTTCTCTCGTTGGTATTAATATGATAATTCCAATTTGGATTTTTCATTTGCTAAAAACGAACAAATTTATGAATAAAAGAAGAAAAAATGTTATTTATTTTTCCCTTTATTCGCTCCTATTAACCAAAATTTAAAAAAAATCGTGTCATAACAATCATCATCACCTGTCACTTCCGGCTAAGATCAAAGTGTAGTATCTGTTCCAATGGATACTACACCCTATAGACTGGTGTCGTCTTGTCCTTCGGGGCTTGATTCTGCCGGTCTGTGGGTTGTCCGTCCTGTGCAGTTCTACAAGGTCCACCCTCCCAGGCTTTGCCTCCCCTCTTTGGGGAGGAGTAAGTTTATTGCTTACTGCCTGAGGCGCTCCTACCGGGGAATGCCGACGAGGCTGCCCAGGCAATTTTTAATGGCCAGAGTGCTCACCTTCTCGGGCGCTGGCTTTTCAAACCCCACTTTCCCGACCCGACCATGGGTCACATCTTATTTGTGGGAGTAAGATAAAACTGGCCTTGTGCCTAACCTCCTGGAGAAGAGTAAATAAATCATCATCATATTCGGTTTAACATCTGTCTGACATGTGTTGGACGGCTTTTAGAAATTGACTTTTGACTTTCAAACTAACCTATCTTTGACCAGGTTTTTATTTATTCCGCTTTCTCTTAAATCTATTCTTATCACTTCCTCCCATTTTTTTCCTTGCGAACTGAGACAAATTCCGCAAGTTATTTATTATGTTTAAAAAAAAAAAAAATTTGAGTGACGGACGGACGGACAAAATCTCTATTATTTATGTCAGGTGAAAATGTTTAGACAGTAGTGTCATCGAAATGTCCTCTCATCACTTAACCAAAAGGTCATATTGTGACTTGGACAGTGATGAGTAGGGTTTCTAGTCATGTGACAATAATTTATTTAACGTAAATTGTGATCAGCGTCATTTGTTGTCAAATTGCAAACTTCAAAATAAAAAAAAACGAAAGTTTAAAACGAAACAATTTTAGTAAATAACATAAACCAGGGGCGGTCCACCTCCGGTCCGCGAAAGTTTAGCGTCCGGCCCGCCACCCTGCTATGCCTTATTATTGCAATCCGGCCCGCGGACCTCCCAGTAAAACTCATATCATTTTGTGACAGACGTAAAAGTAGGTTTCAATTAAGATTTACAATGGCATAAAAATGTATAAATATCAGCGAGTGATGATGCTTGTATATTTCATTTTTTTTTAACTATTAATTTCAAATCCTTGACCTGAGATAAAAATAGAAAAAGAGAAAGAGAGAGGCAAAGAGGAAACGTGAGACGAGGAAAGGGCATAAAACAGAACCTATGTGAGGTGTGTCAAAACGAATGCTGGATCAACTTGCTACTTCCCCCGTCATTATTTTTTATGATTCCAAAATTGCTCTTCGTCGGCGCCTTTTCTAACATCACATACAGAAGTCTCCTGAGAAAGAATATCATATTTGTAGAGTGTTCAATGCAATTTTTGTACAATTTATTCATGTAAACAAAATATAGTAATTCTGAAATTTCGTTTTTCACTCCGGCCGAGATCTCCTTCCAAAAGTCTCATCTAGCCCTCACTCTGAAAAGGTTGCCCGCCCCTGACATAAACGGTCAGTGTCGTGCACACTAGAACATCGGTCATCAACCTTTTCAACTTCATGGACAACGATTATGAATTTGTTATATTTTTTTTATTTTTTTAAAGAAAAATTTTTTTTAATGGAAATTGCTCCAGACAAGGCATGAAGCCAATTGATGTAAGGCACTAAAAAAAAAAAATATTCTACTTCTGCACTCGACTGCCGGTCCGCCCCGCGTTAATTCGCGCAAGTCAAACCAACGATTTCCAACAGAAACGTCCATTCCCACAGGGCCATTATCCAACAGTACTGCAATGGGATGTGCTCTGACGAACTTACTGCACTTGTCTCTCTCCCAACATAAATACCCCCCAACCAACCCGATTACCAGCAAAATCCCACCACTTCACTGTAGAGGTCTCAAGATACCGAAAAACTTTCTATTCAAACAGCTTCTTTCCATGCCTCTGAAATTCCTCCCTTATTGATTGACTGTGCCAACATGCTAAGATTTAAATATAATGTGAACAAATATCTTGCTGCACAACTCCCCACTTAGGATGCCCCCTATAAATCTGGACCCTAATCACAGTAACCCCTTACGTCTCGGTGGCAATATGACCCCTTGTTTTGGGGTGAAATAAATTTTTAAAAATAAATAAAATCAAGGGAGGCGCGAGAGCGCTCTATCCCTTAATAGACTTCACGAATGGCCTATGCTGAAAAACTCGTTTCTTTGATCATTCATAACTCAAATACCAATAAACCAAATTAGTTAAAACTTTGCACAAAATTTTTATTTGATAGGTTCTATAAGTGTGTAGAATTTCAGCATCATTAGTCAAGGCAACCCAGAGATCCAGAAAGTTCAATCATGAAATCATGTTATCTGTGTGTACGTACATACGTATGTGCCATCAACTATTTGATGGATTCAGCTGATACAATTACCGATTCTGTTCTAAATTCCCAAATTCCGATACAATTACTGATTCTGTTCTAAATTCCCAAATTCCGATACAATTACCGATTCTGTTCTAAATTCCCAAATTCCGATACAATTACTGATTCTGTTCTAAATTCCCAAATTCCGATATAATTACCGATTCTGTTCTAAATTCCCAAATTCCGATACAATTACTGATTCTGTTCTAAATTCCCAAATTCCGATACAATTAGCGATTCTGTTCTAAATTCCCAAATTCCGATACAATTAGCGATTCTGTTCTAAATTCCCAAATTCCGATACAATTAGCGATTCTGTTCTAAATTCCCAAATTCTGATACAATTACTGATTCCAATTCCAAAATAGCTAATCACCTAAAAAAAACAGAATTTTTTATTATTGGGGATGGCTAACAAAGAGTTCTCATCTACTTTTAAATGTCGATATAATTTCTTTTTTAATTTGACAAACTTCTTAATGTGTTCCCTTCATCTATTGTATCCAAGATTTTGATAAATTCATTGTGAGATTTTCATCTATATTTTTAATTAGTGCCATTTTATCCTATTTATCCACTTGTGCCATTTTTACCGGGCTATTTCTTGCTGTGTCACTTTTACCTAAATTCGTTATTATGATCTATAGATTTTAGTTTTACTGGTAGTTTAAAATAAATAAATATTTTTTTATAGGTAGTACCAGCAACAGAAAATTAAGTTTTAAACCAAAGAAAAAACAAAATTCAAAGAATCGTTTTTGGAATGGGGGGGAATTAGGCTCAAATTTTTCCGATACCAATTCTGATAGCCCAAAAAGTTCCGATTTTTTTCGATTCCCGATTCTGTTTAATCGTCCCAACACTAGTCAAAAATGCTCGTTTCACTATAACTCAATTTAGTTCATATTCATTTTCAAGAAGCAATTTTTTTCTTTGCTTCTCAATCTTAACTTAAAGGTAACAAAGTTTACATAAAACAAAAATGAAGTATTATACATTTAAAATCAGAATCTTTAAAAAAGAAATAATTAACGAGCAATGCGTTACCACTGTCGACCAATGGAATAGTCTTACAGGCCTGTGTACACAGTGTGATGTATAGAAGTGAAACCTGGTCAGTGAGGGTTGAGGACATGTGTTGCATGGAGAGAAATGATATGATGGATGTGTAATGCGAGTCTTAAAGTCATGCTTAGATCTGATGACCTCAGAGGAAGATTAAATCTGGACAGCATAGGAAAATGTGTGAAGAAGAGTGGACTTCGATGATATGGACACGTTGAAAGAATGGATGAAAGTTTTCGGGTCAGTAAATGTAGAACAGTTGAGGTAGTAGGTTCAGTTCATAGTGGAAGGCCAAAAAAAAACATGGGAGGAAGTGATAAAAATGGACTTAAGAGAAAGAGAGATAAATAAAAACTTGACCAGAGATAGGTTAGTTTGGAAGTCAATTTCTCAAAGCCGTCCAACACATGCCAACATGTAAAACGAATGTTAAACTGAATATGATGAAGACTGTCTACTTTTATTGACAACAAGCAAAGCAAAAAAACAGCCATTTATCTAGCTCTAAGTATTCTTTTTAATGTATGGAATTCACCTTTCAACAGCAGTCGACAGGCGTTTTTCAACACCCCGCAGAAAACGCCAAAATAGGGATCATATGTTTCCGGTCACTGCCCCTGCTGATTAGGACATATATAAACGTCGTTTCAGACGGATCCGGTCTCTTGCCTCCAGAATTTCTTCAGACACAGCAGGGAGAATTGTTTCGCTCCATCGGCCAGTCGCAAGACGATGCGACGACTACCTGTCGCGTCAAATCACTCCTTCTCCCCTTTTCTGACTGCTGGACACACATAGTAAGCTTGGCACTTTCTTTCTCTCTTTTCAATTACACACGCACACACGTACACACGCACACACGTGCATCTTTCTTCTTACAAAACTTATTTAAAGAGACATTGCTTTAAATAACAAAAAGACACTATTTCTTTCAAGCCGTCAAAGAGACATTTATCCAAAAGACACTAAAAGACTTTCGTCAAATATGGAATATAATTTTTATGTGTAAAAATACAAAATAAATTGTTGTTGTTAATATAAATGTTTGAGTATTGGATATTTTATTTGCCCTTTATTTGTGTTGAATGTTGACGTTTTCTTGCTCGTTTTTCTTCAATATTTAATAGAATGCGTTAGCATCCCCCACAAATGTATAACTTATATTACATATCTTTAAAATACATCTATTGTATTTTTTAGAAACTTAATTTTCATTTAAATTACCTCCCTTGAGAATTTTTTTATCATGTCACTTTCATTAATTACTGTTAATATCGACAAAACTATTGCATATACATAAGAAAATATGACAATAAAATTACAAATGAATGACACTAAACATTAATTTAGTAGAAACAGATGTTATGATGGTGATGATGAAAGAATGGATGAGAGTGCTTCGGTTAGTTGATGTAGAACAGTTGAGGTGGCAGGTGGACTCAAGGAAAACATTGGATTAAATGATAAGTATGGATTTGAGATAAATAAGGAAAAAACAATGATCTGGTCTGAGATAGGTTAGTTTGGAAGTCAATTTCTAAAAGCTGTCCAACACATGCCAACATGTCAAACAGATATTAAACCGAATATGATAATGTGTATAAATAATTCAACATAAACAAAAATATATTAAAGTATAAATTACTGTAATTTTGTGTGCAATTATACACACACCCACATACATTTAAAAAAAATTTTTTTTTAACAATTATACATTTGTGTTAATTTTTAAAGAACCAAAAAAAATCATCCAAGCAAAATATACATATATATAGTTTAAAGAAGCTTTGAGTCATTTTAACCAAAGAAAGAAAATTCAGTTTAAATTCCCAGGGATACTAACTAAATTCCAAATATCGCAGACTTAGCACTTGCATAAGCCGACTTACTGCTGGAAAATTTACAAATTAAAAAAAAAGGGGATTCAAGTATATAGCAGTGAAACACAAACAGGGGACCTAAACTTGAATTGTGAAATATTAAACGGGGATCATCAGCTGTTTACCATGTAACTGTTTTGGAGATTTAAAAGCAGAACAGTTTTAGAACTCGTGGTTCTCCAGTAGTATTGATCAAATGACCACTTCTCCAATAACCAAATGTCGATCAATTTAGTTCAATTTCACTAATATATATATATATATATAACTAAATAAATAATAATAATAATAATAAAACATTATCCTTAAGACTACAGTGTATATGTATATTACATATATTTATGTATTATGTGTATAAAAAATGTAAGTATTTGTCATAATTCAGATCAAGCACTATTTTGCTATTAAAACTTATAATTTTAAAAGATCTGATGTGCTGTCGTATTGTATGCTAAGAATTGACGATTACTGCTGCATCATTAAGTCGTCTGTGATGTAGGTTGTGGATATTTTTGATTATCAAAGTTCCTGAGAAATCAAAATCCTCAAAAATAATCAAAAAACATTGACTCAACACCTACTACACAAGCTAGCATTTACACTATTCTTTGCAACAAGAAATAGTATATGAACACAAAGAAATCAAACTTAATGGTGATAAAAACGCTCTTTTAACTTATATAGTTGATTTTTACCACGGTTTTGATTTCTCGACAGCCATCCAAAAGCCATCCAACATATGCCAGCATGTTAATCAGAATATACATTAAACCGATTATGATGATCATCATCTGTGAATATTAATTTGCATTACAAGTTGCCAATATTGGCAGATATGTAAATGCTGTTTAGTGGCAGATGCCAAAATCCACCATTTTGAATTTGAACCAATTCAACCTAAAATCAACTCCATAGAATTTTGTACATCAGACAAATTATTCATCAAATTAACAACAACAATAACAAAAGAAATTGAAGATGTATAAATTGGGAGTGTGTGTGTATATATATATATATATATATATATTTATTTTATATGTACATAAAAATAAAATTCAATAAACATATATATATAATAGGGTTCATACCATATTTAAAAACAGATTTCTACATAAAAAATGACTTTTAGAAACCGAGATATTTTTTACTGCAAGATATTATCGGTTGTTCATCAGTTTTTTTTTCTTTTTTTTTAGGGGCTAAAAATGTTTTCAACCCTAACCTAACTCTTTGCATGCTTAGTGTCGTCTGTCTTTTTACTTTTTTTTTTTTTCGACTTTCAAATCGTAGACTGCTTTCGTAATTTCCAGCATTGACTAGGGTTCTCCGTCAATACTCAGAACTGACTCTATAAGAACTAGAATCGTCTGGGTGCCCATTCATTACAAGCACCAGTAATATAGTGTCCTCTATCAGCTACTATGAGCAAAATAGTAGAATAAACTGTACTTACTTTTATGTTTATTGAATGTCAGCAACTCCTAAATCCGTAAAAAAATAAAAATGGATATTGTTAAAATGTGTCCATTCAATCTGCACGTTTAGCGATAGGAATGCTATTTCAAAATTTAGTGCAGCATACTAACAAGAATGCTATTTCAAAATTTAGTGCAACATAATAACAAAAATGCTATTTCAAAATTTAGTGCAGCATACTAACAAAAATGCTATTTCAAAATTTAGTGCAACATAATAACAAAAATGCTATTTCAAAATTTAGTGCAGCATACTAACAAAAATGCTATTTCAAAATTTAGTGCAGCATACTAACAAAAATGCTATTTCAAAATTTAGTGCAGCATACTAACAAAAATGCTATTTCAAAATTTAGTGCAGCATACTAACAAAAATACTATTTCAAAATTTAGTGCAGCATACTAACAAAAATGCTATTTCAAAATTTAGTGCAGCATACTAACAAAAATGCTATTTCAAAATTTAGTGCAGCATACTAACAAAAATGCTATTTCAAAATTTAGTGCAGCATACTAACAAAAATGCTATTTCAAAATTTAGTGCGGCATACTAACAAATGCTATTTCAAAATTTAGTGCAACATACTAACAAAAATGCTATTTCAAAATTAAGTGCAGCATACCAACAAAAATGACACTACAAAATTAAGTGCAGCATACTAAAAAAATGTCACAAATGGACTGACGGACAGAACCTTTCTTAAAAATGCTTGGACGCATTGCGTCCATTCAATGTGTGCGTTTTACGATACAAACTGCAGTTCAAAACGGTTATTTCAGACTAAAGTATGATCGACCAATGGACAAAGCCTGCGATAGGAATATGTGGATGCATCTAAGAAGTCTGTAAATCCAAAAACAAATGGTGTGAACTCTATTTAATTAAACTAATCTCAAATAAAACAATAATAAAAATGCAAATTCATCTCAACACACACTGTATATATACTAGCAGGCCTCTTTTTGTCAGCGTTGGCCATGAAAATCAATAAAACTACTGCTCCCATCCCTGAATCCCTTATTACCAGCTTCAATCGAATTTATCTCTCTATATAAAACTCAATGTCTATGTGTAGGTGTGTGATGTTTGTGTGTTCTCTATAGAAAGAAATGAAGAGAATCTTAATCCAATCTAAAAGTGTATTATGTAGAATTTACTGGGGAAGACAATGGAATTGTTCCCGAATCTCTAAGTGCACCCTAGGTTATCTATGAAGGCAAACACCCCTTTAAACTTCAAATATATCCTATTTTTATGAAATTTAAATCATATGTATAAAATTTTCTGGGGAAGACAATGGAAGTGGTTTCGAATCTGCTCCTTTCTATGTGCTGAATATCTACATGCTTCCATCATCAAATACGTATATCCAATTTTAATGAAATTTAAACCATATATATAAGATTAATTACGAGAGCTTTCCAACATTTCAACTTCTTCTGAGGGGGCAAAACGGAAGGAGAGGGGCAGTGAAAACAAAAAAGTAACATTAGTGTTATCAGCATAGTAAAAGAGTACATAGTAATGATCCTCATTCAATCTCGAGAAACGTCGGGTGTTCCTGCTTGTTACTTTCTATAAATATCCCTTTTCAAGATCATACATTCTCTGTGTTTACCCTGGCAATTCATGTTCATGCGCCCATTCAATCTGCGTGTTTAGCAATGAACATGCGGCAAACAACCAGACGGAGCCTTTTATAGAGATAGCTTGGATGTATCTTAAATGAGATACGTCTATTTAATTTGTACGTTTAATGATAAAAACTGCAATTTTAAAACGGCTTTTTAAAATGTGAGTGTGACAAACAGACAGAACCTCTTATAAAAACGTGTGGACACATTTAAAAAAAAAAAAAAAAAAAAAGTCTATAAATCCAAAATCATAAATGGTGCAAATTCCATTTTATTAAACCATATATTTTTTAACGAATCTCGAATGATCAACGGCTTCATTTTTTTCCCCCATCAGATTTCATCTCCGCTGCCAAATGAAAGAATTTTTCCCCACCCTTACACTTCCGTCTCGACCATGTTCAGAACTTCTAATGACTGAAGGAAGGGAGGTTGAGCGCATGGGAGCTAAGGGAGTAGTGAAGTGGGGTGGGGGGTATGTTTTATGCGCCATGATTGGTCCAGTGCCAAATGCTGCAGAAAAAAATGGCAATTAGTAGACCTTGGTCAAATGCCAACAGAAAATGCAGAAACGATTTTCCCCCCCGAAACAGCTGAACGCTAGAACTTTGGTAAAATTCGAACACATTCTGTTAATACAACCATTTTATAAAGACTGTTAAGAATTTAGGCATACAAATATTTACAATATATATATGTATATATATATATATTTATTTTTTTGTACAGAAAATAAGTACAACATTAGTACCGTCGGTTTCAAGCTCAGAAGGACTTAACCATCCGGCTCTCTTCAGCTTATGTTGTCACCTGTTACAGAAATTTCTGTAACAGGTGACAACATAAACTGAAGAGAACCGGATGGTTGAGTCCTTCTGCGCTTGAAACCGACGGTACTAATGTTGTACTAATTTTTTGTACCAAAAAATAAATAAATATTGCGCTCTTAATTTTGATTCTAAATTAATTGAGCACTCTACTGGGATTTTTCCCACTATCTTACAAAAGTTTATATATATATATATTTTATTTTGGTACAGAAAAATTAGTACAACATTCGTACCGGCGGTTTCAAGCACGGAAGGACTTAGCCATCCGGCTCTCTTCGGCTTCTGTTGTCATCTGTTTCGGAAATGTGAAGTCACGTGTCACTCTCGTTTGGATGCGTTATTTGCTTAGTGTTGTGTATGTTTGCTTAAATTTAGTGTAAGGATACATATATATATACATATATATATTATTATTTCATGTATCCACATAAAATGTTATCAAGAGATATAATCTTTTATGTATCTATTTTCAGTATTTACTTCAACAGTGCTCGATACGTTAGTAGAGCTAGGTTAGTGAAAAGCCCAACGATTGGCTAAGAGAAACATTAACCCGTGAGAGGGAATAACAAAGAATCTGATTGGTTAACTAGCTAGACTAAACACCACGTGTATATATAAAAACACCCGGCAACACAAACTCCATGCATTTTAGCCTGACGATTCCCTATAGGGATGAAACGCGGAAGCCTCTGTGTAGCTAAATTGCCATAAATATATTTTCATAACTTACTATATATATATATATATATATATATTAGTAATCCAGGTAAAGTAAACATTTACATATATATATTTATTTAATTAATTTTTATAAATTAATTTTTGCGTGCATAAAAAGAAGACATGGACACATATTTCTGGCTATCACTGCAGATTTCGGTCAATCCGCTTCTTCACTGCAGAAATCACACTTTTGGTGCGAATTGACTGTTTTCTTCCCGGAATTGGTTTTCTGGAGGTTGTGCCAGACAGTTCATGTTGTTTCCAAGCATTGTAAACCATTTTTCAACACACCTGGAACTGTTTGACGATATCCTTGTTACTAACACCAGTGCTCTTGAAGGCAACAATCTGGCCATGCTTCACCTTATCAGCCATAACTTCTCAAATACCTGGAATAAATGCATGAAAAGTTAGGTGAACATTGTCAGGTATATAGGGGTTAAAGGCTTAAAATATTAAAGACACACAACATAGCATTAGTGTGACAAGTATCCGCTGGCCCCACAAGAGTCAGGAAGACTCCGATAGTGTACTAGTATGCATGTAGTGAAAATGCTATATTGAGAGAGAGAGAACCCTACGAAATGGAGCGAGGGTATGAAACTAGTGTGAATTTTGCTTAAAATTGGAATTATCAGTGCCTCAAGACAAGCCGCCTGTGAGTCTGCAAAAACCTAGTAACCCGTCATGCCCAATTTCATAGAAGGGCCCGGGGAGATTGTCCAGCTATTGAGACCCACAAATTAATTTTTGTTTCGTTTTATTTTATCATTTTTCGATAAGTCTAAAACGGGCCCTCTCCGATAAATGGAGTTAGAAGGATTTAATTAGTTGTGACAAGACAAAGGGAACTGAAGATTGTCTTGATGCGTCATGGGCGAGCTATGGTGAGAGAGAGAAAAGAGGTGACATGAGAGAGATACAAGCCACGAGCTTTTCAATAAAACAGGATAGGACTTTGCGCAGAGCAGAGTCAGTCAGTAGAGGCAGAGAGAGAGCCAGAGTAGAACCGCGAACAAGCATGCACAAGAGAAATGCTGCCCCCTACCATCGCCCTCGCTTGTCGTAAAGAAAGAACGTGTGTCTGTCCGACTTAGAGATATTCTTTTAACTGCAAATTAACAGTCACATTGTCGCTCACTTACTAGACACTATCCTCGAGTGTCTTCGGTCTCTCTGTACAAGGGTTTGTCAGGATAACCTGACATGAGGATATTTACCCCTACAAGTAAACCCTGACCAAATATTCAAAATTACATAGTATCCGCAGCACAATAAGATCTCCTCATACGAGGAATAGTGCATCTTCTCCTAGTGATGTTACCTCAAGTAACACCACGTAGCTGGATACTCCACCAGACTAGATCAATTTTTGTCCTGGAATCCGGTAAGACCAACAGACCACAAGAAAGATATACTATGACATACTTGACTGGTCAGTTTGGAAGAGAATACATTTATTATTCTTAACTTTTTTACTAACTCAATGTTTGAGAAATAAAGAAGAATTTTAATAGAATAGGGTATCTATGTATCTCATATAGAGATCAAGTGTTAGCCCAGGAAGGGGGCCCCTTGATTTCTGAGAACTTCGACTGAAGTAAAATTAACATTAGTGAAAAAGAAAGATTATGGAAGTGTAATTTAGACTGTTCCTATTTTTGTTTTACTTATTTTATACACAGTGAACTTTATGAGTACTGGACAGACTTATTTTGTATCCAACCAAGTGTAAATTGATATCGTAATTTCTTTGTTGAATAATTATTTTTCCTAAGGAAAACGCATAAAACCCAGACCGAGTTGAATGTCATTATTCGTTTTGTTTTGTTCTGCTTGAATGTCCCTTCTTTCTGCAGAGATAGCCGGTCAGTGTCCGTCCTATGATTGTTCGCTGTTATAAACAGTCACGACGTGGGGAGTGTGTTAGTAGCTAGACAAGAACCCTCGACATCGGCGGCCTTCATCCAGACAACAAGTTCAACAGATCAACGCCCAGTGACCGATCGATCTCGGGGATGGACAGACCGGTGACGTCATCACATCGTCATACGTGTGCAAGGGGTTAGGGTACATTAGGTTAATAATGTAGTTCTGAAATTATGGATAAATCTATTTGGGTCACCCTGTAAATCTTCAGGTCCTTTGTAGTAGACCACCCAGCTATCTGCTTGAAAAAAATGATCAGTTTTATCTATACGGTATAATCATGTTGACACACTGGTTCTCCTTAGATCACTGAAGTTAAGCCATGTGGAGCCTGGCCAGTACTAGATGGGTGACCATTTGGGAATGCTAGGCGCTGTATGTCTTCTTGAAGCCAGCATGGCCCGACCAGGGCTAAATACCACACCAGATATTATCGGTTAGTTATCTATGGACATAAAAAAACCCTACTACCTGGGGTGGAGGGTCCGTATCTAGCTGGACATGATTCTTTTTCAAGTACTTTGCTCTCATCATGAAACTCCGTTTAAAGAGACACTAATTTTTCCAAGAAGAAATCAAATTCTGGGTGGTCAAATCTCCAGACCAGACATATTTCCAATTTCTTGTGTGGTTTCTCTTCCCTTGGTAAAATATCTCACACTCGCAGTAAGCCTGTTATTCGCATGCATTGCAAACATGCAAAGCACTAAACATGCAACCGCCTAGTGCATGTTTATAATAGTATAGTTTTGGCTTCAGACAGACAGATACCGAATCTCCATTAGTAATAGATATACCTCTCTACAGTCGTAGGCAAAGTATGATGAATAATTGCAATCTTTGGTTGTTGGAGTGTTGAGGGCACCCTCTTTTAGTTATATCATGGTTGTTTAGCAGTGCATGTCTGGATTTTATTTGCTTTGAATACTTTTATACTTTTATATATTTTTTATCTAATTAGAAAATTTGTCAGGTTCAAGGTGAAGGGGGGCGATGAGTGTAGTAATATATCAAAAAAGTACTGTGTGCTGTACACCTGTCAAAATAAAAATATAATTTAGAACTTTTTTTTATTTTTTATTATTAATGAGTAACCACTTATCGACACCAAAAGCCACTCGAGAATAAAGGTTAATGGGGTGGCTGAATTGTCGGTTCAATGATGAAAAATATTATGAGAGGATTGAACATGATGAATTGTATAAACAAAGCTTGATTACATATGGTTTATAACAAGTATTGGCGATTGTTTACAATTTCCAACAGAAAACGAAGGTGAAAAAAATCCAAATAGTTAACAAATAACTGTTACCAAAGGCAAGAAAAGTTACTTTTCTATTTACCTGTCTAATCTTTTTCTGTTTTAAAGTATTTAAAGCGCTTTTATCTACATTTTTTCTTGTGGCCTTCTGGTTCTTGGTGGCGGATTTTACTCAAAGTGAAACCTCGATGTCGTAGAAAAACTCGAATCGTAAAGTAAACAAAAATAGAGCTAATAAAAAATATACAGATCGGTTTAAAATTAAAATTTCGACCGATTGGTGACAGTTATTAGCTATATTTTTGTGTAATTTTAGATTTTTGAGTTGTTAAATCTACGGCATCGAGGTTTCACTTAGAGTAAAATCAGGTGCCATTTTGAATACGTCGGGTTAACAAGACTCAGAAGGCATCGATAAAAAATGTAAATAAAAGCGCTTTAAAATACTTTAAAATACAAAAAAATAGGCAGGTAAGTAAGAAAGTAACTTTTCTTGCCTTTGGTAACAGTTATATTTGACTATTTGCTTTATTCACCCCTTTTGTTTCTCTGTTGGAAATTGTTAACACTCGCCTAAGTATTTGTTGACATTAGATTTGAAGACGACTATGTTGTAATCTGCAGGAAAGCAGTCCTGTGGTAATGTTTCACAGATGGGATGTTCTTGGAAAGAAACTCTGTTCATGGAAATTCAGCTTTAAGTTAGATACATGGAAGAAGAAAGGGGAGTTTTTGTTTTTTTTTGCAGTTGTTTTAAGATGAGTTCCTGCTGCGACTGTCTTAAAAGGAGGAACCCAGGATAGTATTATATTACTCTGGGTGTATAAATCCTTTTACCATGTGTCGTCGTTTTCGCCGCCATCATCGTTGTGAGCTCAGGCTGATTTTCGTCTATTGATAAAAAAAATCACATCGACACTGGTTGTTTAGTTTATAAAAGGTTTATTTTATTTAAAGATTGAAAACGCCAAGGAGACAACTTGTATGCATATGAGGGATAGAGATAGAGAGAGGGAGGGATAGATAGATAGGGAGATAGGGAGGGAGAGATAGATAGGGAGAGAGAGAGGGAGAGATAGATGGCCCATTTCACTACATCAGCCGCCCGACACGTGCTGCCTTACCCCCTTTGTGGGGAGAGCTGCCGATATGTCTCCTCTAATTGAAAATCTCGCCAGCTAAGAGAGAAAGAAAGAGATAGGGCCTTGCCCGGAAATCACGTAGTTTGCATACCTTCCGCCCGGTATCACCCCTCTAATCCTTGACCTCTAAACTTTTCCACTCAAAACCCGACTCCTACTACGTAACAATAGGAGCTCAGTCGATTCTTGGCGATTTTAGTAGACGTTTAATTTTTACACATGTCCTTATAAGTCCGATTTTGATAATAAAGAAACTTGCGACAAAGTAGCAGTTTCTTTTTCGTAAGTCGATCTTGAAAATTTACTGTCAAAAAGTACTTCTGCCACTACTACTACTACTACAAATAATAATAATAATAATAATAGAAGACCTTGGAGGCTTATTGCCACCCAAATTCCAGTAAAGACCAATCGTCGCTGCCAGTGAAAAAGCAGTGGTAAGCTGTTGTGATAATGCAAAAATTTTTCATTCTATCTTATTATTCCTCATCATTCAACTGTCAATCTATCCATCTCGTTCACCCTTATCCTCGAGTGTTTTTTAGCCTTTATAAGTAGTTACTCATTGGTATAAAAAACAACATAAAAGCAAACCAATTTCAAACAGCCACAGTTTGGAGACTAGAACGTGTAGCTTCGCTTTACTTTTGGCAACAGCGTAACTCTCGCTTCGATCCTTTTTGTTGTTTAGTTCTCACATACCATCAGCGATGTTTCAGACAGAAGGGGGGAAAATTGCTATTTTCTAGTTCGGTTGTTGTTGTTTTGAGTGGGTGGTACGTGAAGATTTTCAATCCTCTCATAATATTCATCATTCAACTATCTATCTATTCGTCTCATTAACCCTAGAGTATTTTTTTAGCCTCGATAAGTGGTGACTTATTAGTAAACAAAAAACAAAAACCTTACAGGTCGTCATCGATTTAAGGCCTATCTAACTTACAACTGACTGACTTTACAACCATAACAATATATATATATAGATATATATAATAAATATTTGTTATTGTTTATTATCTATGTACGTATACGTTTCGTCCTTTTTCAATCGGGACTCATCAGCATAGAGATATGACTATTCACTACCGGTCGTGCGATTCGAAACCCCGGACTTCAAGTGTTTTTCAACTCCAGTCCGACGTCGCTAATCACTGGGCCAATTGTAAACAGCGAATAAACTATGATAATTTTAACACTTTAACCGCGGCTTTGACGTCAAGGCATTCTACTTCCTCGATATATATATATATATATATATATATATATATATATCGAGGCAGCATTTTTTCCTTAAGACACGTATTATTAAAAATAACCGACAATTCTTGTCTGGATATTTTAGTATTGATCCCTTCAATTTTCCGGATTAAAGTCTTAATCTCGGATGAGAACTGGCTGATGAAATTGCCGTAATTTACATGTTGGTCCAGAGTACTTTCTGACGGATCTGGGTCCATCGTCAGTGGAATGTCAAACAGGTAAAGACCTGGAGTGAGATTTATAATTAATTATGGCGGGAAAATTTAAATATGAAACTATATTTATTAGGTATTATAGTACTAGTGTTAAAATTAATCTTGTTAATATATATATATATATATATATATATATATATTCTCGGAAGTTTCTCAACCATTAAAACTAGAAATTTTTTTTTAAAAACCCAAAAAACCTTAAGTCCCAAGTCGTTCAGTGGAAAATCACTCATGTAAGTCAATTTATTTTTACAGTTATTATATTAGTTTGCTTCTAACATTATTTAAGGGATACTCAGTTGTTTACCATGAAAAACTGTTTCGGGAATTTAAAAACAACAGTATTTAATTTCATGGCTTCCCAGCAGAGTTGATCAGACCCCACTTCCCTTAAAAGACAAAAACATAAACGTTACATATACTAAATCTAAGTTTTCTTCCATATAAATGTTTTGCTCACTTATATTAGTTATTAAAAAAAAAAAAAAAAAAAAAAAAATCCTCCTTACCTGTGTTGTTCGTCTGTCTAATAAAATTTATCCGTTACTCACAAAAATATTGCATTTTAAAGTGTTTAGACGAATCCATTACACAACTTTTTAGGTGATTAATGTATTTTTAGTTTTAGTTTTATATTAAAAATATTAAAAATATCGAAATATTAAAAAAAATTTTTTAAATTATATATATATATATATATATATATATATATATATACATATATATACTTTTAGTCCTTTTTTCTCCCCCTCCTCCTCCTCCTGATATGTATATGTAATAGTATGATGGGCTAGTAGATGTTTACATGACCCATGTATATTGTATGAATGAGAAACTTTAAATTTGAAATTTAAAGATCCTCAAAACTTACTAAACTATAAAAGTGAGTTGGGTGCTACCCAACTGTAGACATAGAATAAAATTTTACTTTAGGATAACTATATACATAACAAATAAATAAATATAATAAATAATAAGACTAAACTAAATTAGAATCTAAAGTAGCAATGAATAACAAAATAAATAGAAAATAAATTATTCCAATTACAGATGTGCTAAAATAAGGCCACCTGCTAATTCGACACATTCACAAAAAGGACGCGCCACACCAAAAGAATAGAAAAAATTGCAAGTAACGGTCAGCCGGGCTTTTGTTTAAGAGAAGCTCAGCCATTGGCTAATGAAAACATTAACTCGTGGAAGGGAAATAACAACGAATCTGATTGGTTCCTTAGCTAGACTAAACACTACTTAGAAATACAAATACAATCGCTTAGTAAAATCTGTGCACTTAGCCTGACAAGGCGTTGCAGGGATTAAACGTGGATGCCTCTGTAGCTTAATTGCCATAAATATATTTTCATACTTTACTATATATATATATATATATATATATATATATATAAGGTTAATACAACAAAAGATATAAGAGGCAAGTAATATCTTCAGTTAGTGAACATCCGGATAAAACTGAAGCTCAATATACTGGATAGAGCATTAATAGCATTAGATAAACTGAAAGAATAAAATAAGGTGCGAATCAAATTTTATTACAATTCAAAATTCAAGCAAAGTAATTTAAAGTCCTTAACTCATGAGTTTTCAAAGAAAATCTCAGAGGACCATTACCGCAAAGACATTACTGCAGGTAATAAAATTAAACTTTGAAAATATATAAAAATATATAAAATACATAAAATTATATAAAACATCAAATATATCGGCCCAAAACACACTATTTTGTTAAACTTATACAGTTCATCCAAGTCATAAAGTTTAAAACAGCTTCAACAAAGATGTCAAAGAGGTCGATTACTTTGCTTGAACTTTGAATTGTAATAAAATTTGATTCGCACCTTATTTTATTCTTTCACTTTATCTAGTGCTATATATATATATATATATATATATATATAATATTTATAAATAAATATTAAATTATTTATACCTACAGACGCTAGCGTTTCAAGCTTATTGCTCTCATCAGTGCAGGGAAGTAACAATTTCAGACGGTCGAGAGGCGCGAACCCGGTACAGTCAGCCATATCCACTCGGCCCACGGAAACTGTCACGTAATTTAGGGAAATTAAGATCTATATGTACCTAGAAGCGGGCACAGATAGAAGACTAGTCGAGAGTGTTCAACGAACGTATTCGGAACTTTGCATTATATATATATATATATATATATATATAGTCTAAAGAAGCTTTGAGTTATTTTAAACAAAAAGACAAAAAAAAAGGAAAATGCAGTTTAAATTCCCAGAGAAACTAACTAAATCCAAAATAGTGTAGACTTAACATTTGTTGGAAAATTCATAAATAAATAATATATAATAGTAAGTAAATAAAATAAAAAGGGGGATTAAGTATCTAACAGTGAAACAAAAGCAGGAGACCTTAACGTAAGCATCTAATATTAACACGGGGATCTTCAGCTGTTTACCATGAAACTGTTTCGGAGATTTAAAAACAGGACAGTTATATGCATGGCTCTCCAATGGTACAGATAAAACTACCATTTCCCCAATAATCAAGTGTCGAAATAATTCAGCTTAAAATGTTACTTATATATACATAAATAAATAATAAAATAATAATAATAATAATAATAATATACTACCTTAAAACTACCGTGTGATATGGTAATTTGCATATCAAATAAAATTCTTTATAACAATAGTAATACTAGTAATAATAATAATAATAATAATAATAATAAAATACTATCTAAATACTACACCTACGAACCATTCTGCGATATGGTAGCTAGAAATAAAATTATATAGGAATTAAGGTTGCATTAAAAAAAAAAAAAAAAAAAAAAAAAGCTTTAGTACCTTTGGTACCAGAAAGGCAAATAGATAAGAGGAAGGAAACCTAGCCATACAGATCTAAATACCCAATATATAGTCTAAAGAAGCTTTGAGTTATTTTAAACAAAAAGACAAAAAAAAAAGGAAAATGCAGTTTAAATTCCCAGAGAAACTAACTAAATCCAAAATAGTGTAGACTTAACATTTGTTGGAAAATTCATAAATAAATAATATATAATAGTAAGTAAATAAAATAAAAAGGGGGATTAAGTATCTAACAGTGAAACAAAAGCAGGAGACCTTAACGTAAGCATCTAATATTAACACGGGGATCTTCAGCTGTTTACCATGAAACTGTTTCGGAAATTTAATATATATATTATATATTCCACTCAGCACACCACCCTTTCACCTCTCCACACATTCTGGTGATTGTGCTTACTCAGTTATTCAGTAGCCGTTATAGCCAGGCCATTACTAGATATCACTCTTAGGTAAAAAGGAACAGAATTGGACCAGACATTTAGATGACGTTGTCTCTTTCAGCGATGTTTCTGAGAAAGGTGAAAAATTGCTATTTTCTAGCTGACGTCATAACTCTCACTTCCATCTATTTTATCATTTAGTCCTCAAATACCATCAGCGATGTTTATGACAAAAGCGTTAACCATTTTTATTTTCTGGGTCGGTTGTTGTTTTTAATGGGTGGTATGTGAAGATTTTCAATCCTCTCATAGTATTCATCATCATCCGATTCTCAATCGATCCAGCTAATTAACACTTATCCTCGAGTGTATTTTTAGCCTTTATGTGACTCTTTAGCAAACAGTGACGAAGGTACCAATAGAAACCTCTAGAATAACTACCATAAAGATACCAAAACGTAATCAGATGAGCATTGTAACCCGGGCAATTCCAGCTTACCTTGCTACTTCTTACCTAACAAAGAAAAAGAAATTTTTTTTTTTTTCTGCTGAATATTTTGTTTTGTGTCTATTTTTGTTTCCGTTCCTCGAATTCTAGCTCGAAAACAATCCGTGCGTTACGCGGCGAATCGGGTCGTTCACCAACAGGAATTTAATCGGCAAGTTTCTCGGCAGATTGTATTTATGGAAACATTTTAGCAGCCGACAGTAGCAGACATACTACCAGTGCCATCACTAAGAATATCTGCAGAAATTCTCACAACATTGGATGGATGGAGGGGGGGGGGGGGGGGCTCGATAATTTTTTAGTAATTTCTTTTGCGTTGTTAATCTTTATATACTAATACGCTAGTACGATACATCTACCTACCTACCTACGTACCTACCTACGATACATCTACCTACCTACCTAATTGTTCTAATAAACCGCAATTTGCAAATAACTCCAAGTCATCCATCTCTTACTAAGCTTCTGTTTATAACTCTCAGCCTCTCTCATGGTATGTTGTTTAACCTTAACCTCCCGCTCTTATTTTGTATGGTGAATATCACTCTCGCTCTCTTTTTCTCTCTCGCTCTCTTTTTCTCTCTCGCTCTCTTTTTCTCTCCCTCTCTCCCTCTCGTTCTCTTTCTCTTTCCCTCTCTTTCTCTTTCCCTCTCTTTCTCTTTCCCTCTCTTTCTCTCTCGCTCTCCCTCTCTTTCTCTCTCGCTCTCCCTCTCTTTCTCTCTCGCTCTCCCTCTCTTTCTCTCTCGCTCTCCCTCTCTCGCTCTCCCTCTCTCGCTCTCCCTCTCTCGCTCTCCCTCTCTCGCTCTCCCTCTCTCCCTCTCCCTCTCCCTCTCCCTCTCTCCTTCTCCCTTTCTCCCTCTCTCTCCCTTTCTCCCTCTCTCTCCCTTTCTCCCTCTCTCTCCCTTTCTCCCTCTCTCTCCCTCTCTCTCCCTTTCTCCCTCTCTCTCCCTTTCTCCCTCTCTCTCCCTTTCTCCCTCTCTCTCCCTTTATCTCTCTCTCCCTTTATCTCTCTCTCTCTCCCTCTCTCTCCCTCTCTCTCCCCGTCTCTCTCCCCGTCTCTCCCCCTCTCCCCGTCTCTCCCCGTCTCTACCCCTCTTCCCGTCTCTCCCCCCTCTCCCCGTCTCCCCCGTCTCCCCCTCCCCCCTCTATTTTAACAAGTACCATTTTTCTTAGTCTTTGCTATGACCCGACCAAGGACTTAACTCTGGTCTCCTTTTACTATTATGCCAAATAGACCGATTGGAATAGTACATTATAAACAAAAGGAAATATTACCAAGTGGCAATACTATTTAATCTGTTGCTGGAGAGAGAGAGAGAGACCAGAAAGAGACTAATTTCAGATTTTGTCTTTTTATTTTTTATATTTAACTTGCTTTGCAAACTCACCTTTTCCTTAGTCAAATAATCTAACTCAAGCTCAATGGGTAACCCAACGGGTCACGTTTTTTATAGTATTTATATATTAATAAATTAGTACTGTACAATACCTACCTACCTACGTATGTCACGCTTTGTATCTATGACACAATTGAAGCTACTAGTGAATTGTTCCAAATTTTTGTATAACGTCTGCAGTTTACAAAATAGACGTACAACACCGATTTAAAAAATTTTATTAATTAAAAAAAAAAAATTTTTCTTTTAATTTAAAATTTTTTTTTCTTTTAATTTAAAATTTTTTTTTTCTTTTAATTTATTTTTTTTTTCTTTTAATTTAAATTTTTTTTTTTCTTTTAATTTAAAATTTTTTTTTTTTCTTTTAATTTAAAATTTTTTTTTTTTCTTTTAATTTAAAATTTTTTTTTTTCTTTTAATTTAAAATTTTTTTTTTTCTTTTAATTTAAAATTTTTTTTTTCTTTTAATTTAAAATTTTTTTTTTTCTTTTAATTTAAAATTTTTTTTTTTTTTTTTAATTTAAAATTTTTTTTTTTCTTTTAATTTAAAAATTTTTTTTTTTCTTTTAATTAAAAATTTTTTTTTTATTTATTTATTTTTTTTTTGACAACTGATGCTCCGGTGTATCTTTTAATTCAGACGAAATCACAAGAAACTAGTTTATTGGGAGGCCAACAGATGGCTCTGTGTAGCACATCAATTTGTAGTAGTAGTAGTAGTTTCCCTTTATTTTGGGATTGTTATTTTGTTTAAATTTAACCCTAATTATGGCTTAATGAGAAATTCAAGTGACAGTCATTTAATTAATTCTTTTGTTTTCTTAATCATTTATATATGGGGAATGTGTGAAAAACAGGAGACTAAGATGGTATGGCTACGTTGAAAGAATGGATGAGAGTACTTGGGTTAGTAGATGTAGAAAAGTTGAGGTATCAGGTTCAGTTCACAGGGGAAGGCGAAGGAAAACATGGGAGGAAGTTATAAAAATGGACCTACGGGATAAATAAAGACTTGACCAGAAATAGGTTGGTTTGGACATCAATTTCTTAAAGCCGTCCAACACATGCCAGCATGTAAAATGGACGACGACGATAATGATTTTATTCATTCCATTACATTTATTCACTTACATTTAGTGCTTGTTTAAGTTTCTGTTGGTTTAGACATGGTTGATGTACTACCCGGATTAAGGATTGAACTCACAACCTTCAGACTGAGACGTTTGTGTTTAATACATTCTTCCCGCTATTCCTCTCTTCTGACTACTTCTTATCTCATTCGCTATATTAATACACTAATACTATACACCTACCTACCTACGTATGTGACAATGTTGAACGGACCCACAGAAGATTAAAACTAAAATACACCATTAGTATGAATTAAAAGTGAGCCTACGAATGTCGACGACCAGGGTACCACACTAGTATGAATTAACAGGGAAAGACATGGATATTTTCATTAAACGAAAACTGATGAGAGCAGCTTGTCTGTTTGTTTTTCTGTGTCCCAACCGACAATGGCGCCAGCTGGTCTGTATTGGAACTGTCGATTGTAACTGTTGTATCAATGCGGTAAATCAGGTGTGGCTGGAAAATAAGACTTGATGTATGAAAAGCGAATAAGTTGTTCTGTTTGATAACGAAAAAAAGGGTTGTTGGTACAGGCGTCACCATGTCTGGTTTGGTTAGAAAAAATGTCACTTGTCCGCAGTAAGTCATGGCCTGTACACGAGACAGGTGTGATCTGAGCCGATAACAACAACCCAGATATTTGCCGACAGGTTGGTCTTGGTGGATGTAAGTTAAGAGGACTTAAGCCCATTAGTGAAATTACATTTTCTGTTTCTACGAACGAGTCGAGGAGGGGGGATCTACCCCCCTCCTCCTCTCACCAGGGAACGGTAGGGGGATGGAAGCAAATGAAGAAGTGGAAAAGAGGGATGGGGTGACAATACGATTACCTGTTCCTGAATTGGAAATACGGATTGAAGATCCCAAATTTGGCAGAGAAAATGATAATGAGGAATCATTCTTTTCTTTGAGAATTGTTGATTAAATTCTATTAGTGGAGGGGTGGAGTCATGCCCATCTAATTCTCAATATAAGGTGAAGCGTAACAGGCGTCGGGAACTCCATTTTGCTCGCCCACCGTATCACGTTGCTCTGAGACCCCTTACCTTGAGCAATCTCCCCTAAAACCTAAACATCGCCAAGAAGTATTGAGAGCGTCGGTCCAAAAACACAGTTAGGAGTTAGAAATTATAGAACTACCTTGCCTTGTAATTTATATTTTCTCTACCAAATAATTATTCTTCAAAAATAAAACCCAACAGAACGAGTTGTTGAAGATTTTTCTTTTTTATTTTAATTGTTCTGCTTGAAATGACCGTTTGCTTCGCAGTAGTACGAAGTTGCTGACCCAATCCGTATAATTACCCACTGATCTATCAAACACAGCGTGAGAGTGCGGTAATCGCTGGCCCAAGCGTTTCGACATCTGCGTCCTTCGTCGGAGCGGAAACTTTTCCGAGCAGTGCTAGGTGACCAACCGAACTCAGGAACGGCTAAATTGGTGACGTCACCGACGCTGCTAACGGCTGGGGTACACCTATGTGTGTCACCTCTGTATCCATGATATAATTGAAGCTACTAGTAAACTGTTCCATAGTCGTGACTGGATATCTATGACGTTTATTTAGAACATTGCAAAATACAAATGCTGATGAGGCTTCTGAAGCATTTTGGTTAAGATCATAGTGTAGCATATGTTCTGGCTAAACTGGACAAGATTATAGTAATCTGAAGGTCAAATCTTCCTACCAAGGTGAAACGTGACTTTTTCAAAGCCATTGTTACATCAGTTCTTGTATATGTAAGTAGCACCAGGACTTTCACCAAAAGATTAGAAGAAAATTGATGGCGTGTAAACCAGAATGTTAAGAGCTGCTCTTAACATATCCTGGACACAGCACCCTATAAAGGAGCAACTTTACAGACATTTTTCTCAGGTCTCAGCCTTGATCAAAGAAAGGAACCTGATATGCTTGATACTGCAGGAGGGCTAAGGATGAAATCGTCAGCGATGTCCTTTTATAGATGCAAAAACATATTCTACATATTACAGAAAATTTATTAATTAATGAAACACAAATAAAATAATAAAATAAATAGGATTAAATTAATACACCCACTTTGAATATTTAAACTAATAAGTATGATACCCCCTTCTCTCTTTCTGCCAAAACTTTCATTTTTTTATCATAATTTGTTTCAAAATTAGTTTAAAAAATCTCCACGTTTCTACTTTCTTATTATATTTGTATTTTCTTCTCCTCCTTTTCTTTCTTTCTTCTCCTTTTTCCTCTTTCCCCTCCCAGTTTAGAATAAACGGCAGATTCAAACTTCCACCCCGCATCCATTGCCAGCCAAGCTTGGCTGTGATATATTTTGACCGTGACAAATTTCCTAGCTAAAATAAACATAAACTAATAAGCCGAAGCCATCAATACCATTTATTTCGCGTCCTTTGAAAGAGACGGGCCACTGCTGATAACGCTACAACCAAAATCATGATTTTCATTCTCTGCTTGTTCACGTCAAAAACCATGCTGAAGTCTGGACACTTTATGACAAATCAAAATTAATATTCTGTATGATTTTTCTGCATTGTTTTCTTCATCCTGAGAAAGTCTTTCAATAAAGACGAAACGTTGATGAATACATAAATAACATAGTTTTTGGCTTTCCTTTTTTCATTTTACAAAAAATAGTGATGTGACTCAGTGGGGGAAATTGCACAGAACTTACATCGATCAACTAGCCAAAGACTCACAATGCATCTATGAAGACCTATCAGATGTGACAGGATAGAGTGAATGGCGTGAGTCAGTAGGATCTATGACACTACCACAACTAGATGATGATATGTTCTGAACAATATGTCCTTTTGTGGGCTCTGCCTTGTGTGTAATATAGACGTCTGGGATATTTTGGCAAACACGTTTTAACATAGGATATTTCAACAAGCTACTTTATTTTTGTTTATGTCAGATGTTTCCAATAGATCAAACATTCATTGACACTGCTATTTCAGAAAAAAAATCTTTACAATACAATTTAAATAAACTTATATAAGTAGCAAGAAAAATACCCGTCCCAGGACAGGTAAAATTAATCCCTGAACAGAATAGTTTTGCGCCACCTTTATGTCCCTTACAAAGATTAAACCTCCACCATCATCATCATCAGCAGCATCATCATATTGAGTTTAACATCCATTTTACATGCTGGCATGCGTTGGACGGCTTTAAGAAATTGACTTCCAAACTAACCTATCTCTGCCCAGATCTTTATTTATTCCTCTTTCCCCCGGGTCCGTTTTTATCACTTCCTCCCATGTTTTCCTTGGTCTTCATTTGTGAACTGAACCTACTACCTCAACTGTTCTACAATTACTGACTCAAAAACTCTCATCTATTCTTTCAACGTGGCCATACTATTGAAGTCTACTCTTCTGCACACATCTCCCTATACTGTCCAGATTTTATCTTCCTCTGAGGTCATCAGAACTAAGCCTGTCTTTAAGACTCACATTACATATCCATCGTATCATTCTCGTATCATTTCTCCCCATGCAACGCATGTCCTCAACCCTCGGTGGCTAAGTTTCACTTCCATACATCATCACACTATATACACATGTCTGATAGACTCTTCTCGTTAATCAACATATAATAATACTAAACCTTTGTCTAGAATCCTTATTCCATTTTTGATCAAAATCCATTACATGATTTTGATTTTAGAAAATGTTTCAAATTTAAGGCTTAAGCTTAAGGGTTCTTAAGCAGAAATTGAAATTCAGGGGGGGAATTTTGCTTAATTGGTATCTCATAAATATGAATCAAATTTAATGTAAATCTGAAATATTTGAATTTTCAAATGCTAGATCGAGCCCATATTATGCTTCCTAAAAACCCTTTCTTAAGCAGAAATTGAAATTCGGGGGGGAATTTTGCTTAATTGGTGTCTCATAAATATGAATCAAATTTAATGTAAATCTGAAATATTTGAATTTTCAAATGCTAGATCGAGCCCATATTATGCTTCCTAAAAACCCTTTCTTAAGCAGAAATTGAAATTCAGGGGGGAATTTTGCTTAATTGGTGTCTCATAAATATGAATCAAATTTAATGTAAATCTGAAATATTTGAATTTTCAAATGCTAGATCGAGCCCATATTATGCTTCCTAAAAACCCTTTCTTAAGCAGAAATTGAAATTCAGGAGGGAATTTTGCTTAATTGGTGTCTCATAAATATGAATCAAATTTAATGTAAATCTGAAATATTTGAATTTTCAAATGCTAGATCAAACCCTTTCAAATACTCGAAAGAAATTTAAATTTGGGGAATATTTATTAATTGTCTATTGTTAAATATTTTACGAAATTTGGAAGTATCTGAATTTTTATAAACGGTTTCAACACCCGTTTTTACCCCTTTTGCATACAACTAAAACTAAATATAGCTCACATAAAGCTGTGTTCCAAAGTTACTAATGATCGGTTAATTAGTTTAGGAGTGAATCCTGTAGATACAAATATATAAACATATACATACACACACCTATTTATATAAAGTTAGTCTCTAGGTATTTAAATAATTAATATTTATTTATAAAAAAAAAAAAAAAATATTATTGTTTATCAGCCCCCCTCCCCACAAGGGCTGGGCACTTTCGAGTAGCTTTAATAACAAGCAGTACAAATAGCTATATGCGAGATCCGGACACCGTTTCGTAAGATCACTCTATCTGCCTGGTAAATAGCAGCCGATTGTCGCTATTTACAGTTAAAGTTACTCTATATTTACTAACTAATTGACGATGGCCGTTTGGATAAGATCACCGACTACGAATCAGTGGCGATTTGTGTTCGGGGTTCGCGCCTACCGACCGTCAGGAATTAGTTCCTAGACTGAAGATTGCGTTAGCATGAAACATCGATGTCTCTAGGTATTTAAATAATTAATATTTATTTATAAAAAAAAAAATAAAAAAATATTATTGTGTATATATATATATATATATATATATATATATATATATGATTATTTTTATTTACACAGACATGTACAAAATCTGCGACACTGGCATGTCAATGTTATCGATCAACAGTTATCATATTTGGAGAGAATGAAGTGGAGAGAAGTGAAATATGATCTGAGGTTAAGATCGGATTCTAACTCTGCCTGATGAGATCTCAGTTTATAATAACTGTTGATCGATAACATCGACATGCCAGTGTCGCAGATTTTGTACATGTCTGTGTAAATAAAATAATCATATATAAAGCTCTATTTGATATTGAGCACTTTTTATAAACCCAGTTGAAATTCTTTGGATTACTACCCTGTGGATGTTTTTACCTGGATTATTACCATTATTATATATATAATATATATATATATATATATGTTGTGGACCTAGGTAAGGCCGAATGAATGACACAGGAACACATGGTTTAAATGAACAAAGGTATATATTATATAATAGAAAGAAAGAGATACAAGGAGATGGTGCTCTCAACCGCCATTGCCGGTTTGCCGGGGAAGAAGAGAACAAGTGTCACGTGCTTCCCGTATTTATAAGGTGGACGAGTCCATTAGTTCTCCGTAGGTAGGTACGGCACCATAACAATATATATTACACGTGTATAAAAAAAATAAAATAAAATAAGTCGTTGTAGCAGTATTTTTAGAAGCTCCACGGGGATAAATGCGGCTATCTCTGATTGACCAAATCGGCTAAGTAAAAGTAACAAAACAAATTTTGAAATAACAAAACACAGTTTCAAACGTTTAAAACTATGCAGGTCGATAGAAAATAAAATTTTCTATCGTTTGGTAAAAGTTATTTGTTGTATATTTTGCTTATTTTCGATTTATCAGCTGTTGACTATACTACACTTTTGCCCAGGCTTTTATAGTTTGGATGGCTTAGTCCTAAATCTGACCCACCCCCTGATTTCAACTTGTTTGTGATCCCCTCCTTCCTCGCTTTCTGTGCAGAACAGTTTTCACGTGATGTGAAAACCATGGAGAGCAAATGGTAAAAACCTCTGTCCAAAGATTTCTATGTGGAATGAATCCAAAAGCGATTGCGGCAACATGTTTTAAAGAATGGAGAGTATATCTTAAATACATTGACCATTATAGCTTTTCTAACCAAAATGTGAATTTGGTTTGGCACCCATTTCGGCTAAATCACTCTTCATATTACCTACCTGTATCTTGTACGGCATTCACTTTGGGTGGGTTGAACCGGCTTACTCCTTAGAAGGAAGTTTCTAGGCAATATCAAATTCACAAGTGGCTCCCAGTTGTATATATATATCCCAGTTAAGAGAGATGACAACGTTAGGGTTTTCCCATTCTTGCAGGGCGGTTTCGACGTCCTCCTACATACAGCACCTGGTATTCGCAAATGGTCACTCATCTGGAACTGACCAGGCTCAACGCTGCTTAACTTCGGTGATCTAACAAGAACCAGTGTGTCAACATGATTATTCCGTATATATTAGCTGTATAATTTATAATTAAAAAAAAATCTTTTTTGCCTCTAAAAGTATGAAAATGCACTAGGCTTCTAAAAATCAGATTTTTCTAATTTGAATAACTCTGACCTAAATCTGCCCCCACTCCTGAAGAGTCATCACTTATCTTGTGTTGAGAGTGGTCTATGTTCTCTTTGTATGCTTTCAAACTATGAGAAAACGAAGATCAATATGAGTAAATGGTTACTCAGCTGAAATGTCTGCTTGCTGAAGGAAATTGTTTTTATTTGATGTGAAAGGCATGTGTATGCAGTTTGATAATGTATGGAAGTGAAACCTGGCCAGTGAAGGTTGAGGACATGCGTTGCATGGAGATAAATATTATGAAAATAATACGATGGATGTGTAATGTAAATCTTAAGGACAGGCTTAGATC